>OZ026618.1:49727029-49797029 GCA_964020975.1 Hermodice carunculata | reverse complement strand
GTTAAATTCCCACCAAACGTTGTGTGTCCTACTTTTGTTACATCTCCAACAACTCTGTTTCAAATAATCATGCTTCAGTAGTTTTTTTCTTTTTTGTTTTTGGTTTTTGTCTTTTGTTTTGGTGGGGGGGTGTGTGTGAAATTTTTAGTAAAAATCCGTCTCTAAAATAATTTCGCTTTGAAATTTCATAGGAACACTTTGGGGTTCTTAGACCCCAATTTGAACTACTAGCTGAACTTTGGTAGCAAGATTCCTTGTAAAAGGGCTAGACTAAGTTCCCAGTGGGACGCATTACTGTGGATTTCTGACTTTCATGAAATTTGTTTTGAAATTGGGTACTTGCGATAATGCATGCCTTCCATTCATATAAATGTGGATTGCAATGGTTATTTTCATTTGAAGTATGGATTCGGAGAAGAAACCAAAAATGGCTTCTCCAAATCTGAGGCTAAGAATGGCTTCTCCAAATCCATAATTTTGAATCGCTTCAAACTCGGTGGTGATATTAATTGGGTAAATGCACACCCAGTTTGTTTGATTGGTTATGCTTCAGTAGTATCCAATTTTCCCATTCACACTTGACAAAATCTTTTCAAAAAATCCCCCAAAATTGCTCGGTCCATTGCTTCATAATAGACCTATTCATACTGACTTGAACCGAACTTTTTCGAACCTTAATTATTAATGCATTCCATTGTTGGCCGTGTTGTCCAAGCAGTTAGTGGCCGAGTCAGGCCCATATGTTCACAACGGATGCCACGGCTAACGCTAGTGATTACAGCATGGATTGTGCTGAACAGTGCAAATCTTTTACCTAACATGTCACATCAGTGATGAAATGTGCATGTTTAGTTTGCTGACGGTTGGATTTATTATTAGCCTCAAGCACATTCTGTGTTTTACTTTATGATCCTTCCACGTTAAACCGACCAGCGTGCTTCCGCACAAATGGTAAACAAAGAAGGGTATGCTTCCAGAATTGAACCGAAAAAAAACCCCTGTCCTATGAACTGGCTCATTGCACGCGGGCACTGTTGAGGACCCATATACCTTGATTTTTTCAACAGGTGGTTCTGCAATAAAATCGGTTTTTCATATTAGTGTTAATAAGAATGCTCTTTTTTCCCACAACTATCTCTTAGATTTTACTCATACTTGTTGCAAATATTTCTTGTGGAAATGTAAAACAAAGCACCTCACTAGGTGATATTCTGTGGATTACTAATTTTAAACAAATTTGGAAAGTTCAGATATTTATGGGCTAATACCTTTCCATTCATTAGTAGAAAAGACAATGGGGACTGCAAAGCATGCTCTCCAAAACCGTGGGCTAGATAGCTTCGGACTTGACAGGATGTACCTTGGGTGGGTGGGTTTGTAGTATTTTATAAATAATCGTGTTTCAATGATTTTGATATCTTAGGCATTTTTATTTATTTGCTGGCAAAATCTAAAAATCTCGTTTCTTGACATCACTCTGGAAATTGCTATGAAATTGTATGGAGATGATGCCAACTATATGGGCGAGATTTACACAGCGCACGTGTGACCGTGACCTTATTCCTATTGCCATAGGGCTGCTTGCAGAATGTTTCTGTGAACTTGGTACCTTGGGATCAATTTGACCCAGGATATGATGTTGGCGTCTCATCACACAGTTCCCTGAGAGACCTTGATTTCATTTCTAAGGCTACACAGTCGTTTGCTCACCTTTTAACTGTCCAAGAGAATAAAAATATAGGCAAGTTTGAGCAAAAAAAAAAAAAAACTTACAAACAAAAACCAAAACCAAACCAAAACCAAAAAAAAATAAAAAAAAAAAAAAAAAAAGAAACGACAACAACAAACAAACATGCAGAAGGGCAGCTAGACTGCAGTTCCATGGCTGAATTATATATTTTTTTTCTCACGTCAGTCGGAATTATGTTGGAACTTCCATCCAGAACGAAGGCTCCTTTAAGCCTTACCAATCGGTATGATTTCTGTTGTCGTGTTTTTGCTTTAAATATGGGGTAAATTCGTCATCCGTTGGTTTTAAGCAAATCCCATACTCTGAAAGCTGTATTTCACTGACATCCCGCCTTTGGGGCTACAACCATCTTCATGTGGGATATAAACTGAAGTTCACTATATAAACCATTTAATCAGCAGTAATATCCCATGTATTGTTAGTTTCAACAGTTGACGAAGAAGAGCATACAACACCAACTATCGTGCTTTTTAGAGGCAACCCTTATTTAAATGGCTAAAAGTACTTGCCAGCAAGACGTCTGGTTAATTTTCAAAATCCCTGCGCTATGCGCTAGGATATCGTTATCGTCGAACATTTATGAACAACACCGTCGATATTTGACAGGTCTGCATCACTATGTAAAGGAAACCAATTTGCTGTTCATTCGGTACTACGGATCTGATGTTACATAAAATTATGTTCTGGAGTACATGTACATTGTAAACAATATGTTTCAAAATAACCTCAGAGTTGTGAACATTCAAAATGTAATTTCAGGGACATTAAAGTCACAATTTCAGGGACACAGCATATTTAACAAAGTATATATATCAGAAAATAATCAGTTTCAATGCGGGACAAACACCGTGAACTGGTCAAACTTTAAGCTAATTTCAGGGACTGTCCATGATGATGCGGGACAGTTGGCATCTCTGTAACCTTCGACTGTGTTGACATACATTTGGACACACGGTTGCAGAATGGTCACGCATGGAACACAATTCGATGGATACGCTACTTACTTTCTTTATCACACAAATTATACATATATAGTTATTATGCACCCTCTGGACCTAAAATATCGACGCACATCAGCGTTAATGTTGCCTCCCCATGGCAGTCGAGGGGTGCGAACGGCCCTGAAATATATTTGAACAAATGAACACGTACGATAAAGGTAACTAACATTCTGTTGCGGCTATATTTATTTTTAAATCCCCCTTCAAAAATAATATATTTTACGCATTAATATTTAATTATTGACCTGATGGAGAATCCTGGATAATACATCATCAAACACCTGAGCACTTGACCCTGTAGTTTCTCGCTCACACGGAAGCAAGTGTATTGAGACTTGTGCGGAAATATAGCATGTAGCTGCAATAGATAAAGGGGTTGACAAAACAGCTCATATGTGTCAGGAACACCCCCGTGGTCTGGGCAGGAGTATTCACCGAGCAGTCAAGCACACCAGTTGTGTGCCCGAGCATATGGCATGTGCTCTCAGACCCAATCAAAATGGATATCATCGTTGTTATCAGTGCAGTTGTGACCAGCTGGGCCGATGCAATGTCAAGCGTCCCGCCATGCATGCTCATTGTAGCATGTTGTTTCCAAAGTGTTGTAAAATAGTTACATGAAGACATACTAAAGTGACAGCAGAAGTGACTAGATAGCCTATAACACCACGCGGAAAGTAAAATTTCTTCGCTATCGGGCCGTCCAATCGTTAAACACCTTTACAAGTGATATTTCTCATTAGTGATTGGAAATACAAAGATCGACTACAAATAAATCTACTAAGGTACATTGGAAATATTAGAGCTAAACTTGCATATAAATCTATCTTTTGGGCATCTTTATATTATATACACGAATGGCTTGTGCACTCCTTAGAAACGGTTTACCGCTATGAGAACCAGGCTGTATCAAGACAAGAATATTAATACCCTAAAAACGCTTTGACTGTGCCACGAGGCACATACTAAAAAGGTTAAGTGTATATCCTTTGTATAGCGATGGCAAACGCGATTCCATATACAAGTAAATCCACCAGGGTCTGTTGGCGCAGCAAAATCAAGATAATTTTTTCTGAAAATCTATTGTTACTTTTACCGAGTATTATGACTGGAAATGAATTAAAATAGAAACCGACTGATGTGACTACATTTGTACTTTCGTGATATCTCTGATCCAAAATGGAACACCAAGAACCGCACTCGATACAGGTCTTTGTGGTACTCTATTTCCTGAACTGGGCTTTCCGCTTTGCTGTCTTTGTGGTCGCCATCATTGGCAAGCTATTTGTGCTGGCGTTACTAACTCAATTAGTAATTTCAAAGATAATGTTCCTTTCCCGCCACCCTTTGAGCTGTCTGCGCCGTTGATTAGAACTAAGGATATTACAACCAACCTTGCCATATCAACCCGCCGATGAAAAATAAGCCTATCAGTATGCATTCAAGTTTGCATTTGGAGGTTTTAGCTTCCGTAACGAATCCACAAGTCTAATCCCGAGTAAATCACAGGTAAACTGAGGTGGAAGTAACATCATTGTTATACTTATGCTGACTAATCTGATGCGCAGTCATACCCAAGGTGCTGTTAGTTGCTGTGGGGTGTGGATCAATCAGAGACCCATCAAACCTGGTACACCAATCACACAATCAGTTGACACCCATTGGCAAATCCAGGGGGCGATAAACTAGTACTTTGAAAACTCCAGTTGTTTCGGTAACAGAAATGTAATCTGCACATTTTGCCTCTTTGAGTTAAGGTGGTTGACTTTCCTACCATTTGGTGTTCTGGGGGGTCTAGTTAAAACATCAGTGACGTCAGCAGCAGTTCTCATGACCCGGGTCATAGCCGCTCCACCAATTGTTGTGCCACTTAATAAACAGCAGTCGCTCGTTAACAACAAACAACATCACTCTGAATATCATTTTAGGGGCTCGATACATATGATTCCAATTGTTGGGTTAAATACTCGAGATATAGTATGGGCTGTCATGGTGAATATCATATGACAATTTCTTCGGCTCCATCTCAGATGGTCATGACAATACTCATCCCCTACCCATACGGTATATCACATAAAATGTTCATGATTTATGCACACAAATCAACAATGATTCCAGAGTCATAGGGACTCAGATAGTGATCTGTTAGTATATTACGTCCTGCAAGACTTCTGTGACATCAAGCCAGAGACTCATTAGACAACGTCTGTTCTATATTCTTGAAGCCCTTTGCTCTAACTGCATGTGTATTTTTCAAACATAAAAACAGGGAAGTTGAAAATTTTGGCTTTTTGATTTGTCATTTTCATGAAAAAGACCCTTTTCTCATTGCAATGGGACACATGTAATTACCACCTGCCTACTAAGACCACATTACAAAAATTGAGATTAATGCGCATAACCGACAATTATCCTTTCTTTTTCTGCGCATTTATGCACAAAATGTTTCAGAATTAAGAACAAGTGCAAATACCGACTACATTTAATTGAAACTGTACATGATCCTATGGGCAAGGTTCTACTGTGATTTTGTATTATTTTTGTATTACAAGGAAACAATTCCATCAAGTCGCATGTTTAGATCATTATGAAGGGTCACAAGACGGTTGAAGAAGATTTTTTTTATCAGCGAACATTACAGTATTTAATACATAGACTAACAAAAATATGAAACACATACATGCATAAATACATATCCATATACCAGTACATTAATCACTACATTAAATGGAAACAACATGTGATCCTATCAGCAAAGTTCTACTGTGATTTTGCATTCCAAGCAAACTATTCCATAAAGTCACATGTTTACATCACTATGAAGGATCACAGGACGGTGGGAGAAGAATTTTTATCAGCGAGCATTACAGTACTTAATTTACATAGATTAAGAAAAAATGTAAAATACACAAATACATACATTAATTAATACATTCGTACATATATACGCACATACATACATACATACATACATACATACATACATACATACACACTCCTGCTGGCCTTGCCAAATCTTCTTCAAAATTCTGCAGCACTTTAGCGGTTCAAGTAAGAATCTATTGCAATCAAAATATATGTCGGTGTAACCATTAACCAAAATCAACATCAACGAATCACAGCACTGTCTGACAAATACATTATAATCAATAAACTGTTTGTGCTTTTTTCTTGCAGTGTTCCATAAAACCAATTACTCTGAAGCAAAAATGACCAGGAGCCCTTTTAAATACATTTAAAACGCAAGATACATTACACTGACCACGGAACTGCATTTCGGTCATTTATACACAACTTTTGCTCTTTAGACTCTAAGACGAGGGCCATAACTACTGAATAATATGGGTATTATTCCTGATTGGAAAACACTGAAACGTTGATGGCCTGCAGATATGGGGGAGCTTGGCACCATATAAATATTATATGTACAACAATTGTGTCGTAATACATATGAACGAATTCACAACACAGCTGACCAAAATAATCGTGCAAACCAGGGCAATAAAGCTTCTTTACCTGTCGCTCCTTACAAGTTTATAAATTATGTATCTATTATTCCCCTGTATTAAAGAACTTAACCCTATTAATATTTTTTTTTTCATGATTGTATCCAAATGCTGCAATGTTCTTCTGTAATCGCCACAATGTGCTGCATTGACCACTAAAAATCACTGTATGGAAGGTGAAGTAACAAACACCAAAGAACGTTGTGTGATAGCAAGATGTAATAATGCACAGCGAAACTTAGTGTTAGCGACAAAGAGTTGGTGATGCTCTCTGTCTGGTAGCGCATAATTCCAATAAAATTTGGAAAAAAAACCCCAACGTTTTCGAGAACCACAAAACGCTTTAAAAATGAAATTTAACTTGGTGCAAAATTTTTCCCAACAAATCTAATTCCGCTAAATACTTTAACTAGCATTTGCAATGAGGGAGGCGAATGGAAATTTAGAACAATAATTTCAAAAAGGAAATTGTTATGGTATTCCGGCAAACATCCAGAGTTCAGGTGGTTTAATGGAGACGTCGTTTGTTTCGGTCTCGTCCCGGTCAGGTTGGCCGCTGGCAGAGACAAAACAAATGATGTCGTTCTCATTAAAAACATGTTCTTGAGGTGAACGACGATGCAGTACTTATGCTGCAGGCTTTGGTCATCTTTATGTCTTAGCATCACCAATTTGCCATTAACTTTTTCATGATGAATTCAGGTAATCTCTCAGATTCTGTCACCCGCATATTAGAATGAGCCTGCAACATCTCTATCCAGTTTCATAAACTTCACACAGTCTTTTTACATTTATTATCCACCTTTTTATCGCAGCTGACTTGCCAGTTAGCTGAGCTCATCATATGGTTACCCATATTGTGCTAAAACGTGTCGGAAATGTATCTTGTGGAAACGTAAAACAAATTAGTTCTCTGGGTGATGATGATCAATATCCCGATTCTTATCATTATTTTTTAACTCTATAACTCGTCTGTTGATGCATACGTTTCTACGCATAATTGTATACGTCAATTAGAATTACACAGGTAATTTTACATTTCTGACTTCTCCAAAACCGTTTCCCGGAACAACTTTAAACTTAAAGGATAGTTTTTGTTTATGTCCCATTTTTGACAAAATCATAAACAAGAAACTTCTCAGGAGCTCCTACCAATTCTCTTTGTAATTGCACAGGGACACTGCTAGGGACTCGTGCACCTGACTTTTTCTTCAAAACTCTCTCGCAGCTTATGTTGAAACCTAAAGGCAATCTACCTTGTGGAAGGGTCAAACAAACTTGTTTACTAGGCAGAGATGCTTCGTTTCTGGTTTTTGACTAGTTTTGTTACTAATTCTAGTACTTACTGAATAATTCAAACTGTGTTATTGATTACCATGTAAGTCCTTCACATTTTCGAATTCTTCTGTAAACATGTTGGCCAGATAAACGTCAAAAGTGGTGATATGTACTCTCAGCAGACCCCTTCCAAGATTTTTAAATGCCCCTGTGTTTGGGCTTTCTAACGATTTTATTTAGGAGAAATAATTTTGGCAAAATCCTGTAAAATGTGTGGGTTTTTTAAAATTCCACCTGGAAAATGATACTTTCTTTGAAGTTGCATTGAGGGACGTTAGGAGTTGACTGGACCTTAACTTGTTCAAGGGGTGGTGTTCTAACCTCTTTCTTGACGTGTTTTTGTGCGTTTTCACTATTTTCAGCTTCTGCTAAGCTGCCTGTTAGAATCTGCTCATCCGTGGTGCAAATATATCTGGACTCGAGCTGTACTAAATGTTATTGATTGTCATTAACAACTGATAGAAAAGTACCTATAGGGTTTGTTTTGAAGTAAGTAAATTTCATTTTCAGTGATTTGAACAATCAAACAGACATATTGGCTCGTATCTTGGGGATTCTAGGTCCATGGGTACACTGTAACTATTAAACACTTAGAGGAAAGTACCCTTGCTTTGGTCCAGTGCTTTTCATTTTTACCTTGAGAGAACTTAAAAGGTTAAACGTATTTAGTATGTTGATGCTGTCACCTTTTGTTTGGAGAATGATGACTCCAGAACTGTGATATTGCAATCAGAAATCATGGTTTGTATGAAAGTGACTTAAATATTCCGAGGGCTACATCAGGCTGTGCATCCAAATTCGACTGAACAAAAGGCAGTCATATTCCTTATCATATCTTATATTTTAGCCTTTAAAAGGTGCAAATGTATGCGTGTTTAGAAAAATCAAGAGTTGGACCACGTTCAGCCGATCCCTCATCCCTCAACAGAATGAAAATAAGTGAAATTCAACAATACTCAATTTATTTGTGTGGGTGGGTGGGGGTTACTTCCTTTTCTGTTAGTGGTCAATTCTATCAGTATCACAAAAGCTCCAAGTAATATTGCTACACATAGGAAGCCATCTCTGAACAGCCAAACTGTCTTGAAATCTTTATGTGTGTTGTCTGGTACTTTGAAAGTAAATTACATATTTTTTTAAGACGTAAAAATTCAACACACTTCTGAAGATGGCAATGAAGGTAAAATACTAGTACATACATTTGTTGAAAACACTTGATTGATAATTGCAGCATACAAGTGCATAGATTAAAAAAATCCTATTAAAAGTTCAGATAGAGCACTTATTTTACATAATGTTCGCATTTGAAGAAAAACTACATATTATAAGAAAACCTACTTTTAATTCATATTATTTTGCTCATCACGGCCCTGTTTCGGCCATCAGACACATGTGTATTTTTTTTTTGTTTCATTGATGTATTTATCAAGTAGAAAACTGTCGGATGATGTCGTTCCAAAAACTGATGGCCTTACCGCAGTTTTGTTGTGCTTATACCCATCTAGTCTGCAACCAAATCCGTGTGTGTGAAGGATTTGCTCATGATGCAACATCGGTGATCAAAACGCAACATCTACCATCCTAGGACAGTTTGTGAAAGAAGAATGGCGTAATTATTAAAATTTTAAACTGGATAACTGTCTGCAATCCAAGAAAAAACGAACTATAAACCCCATGTATATATATATATATATATATATATATATATATATATATATATATATATATATATATATATACATATTTATAACGTATAGATACATATTCCCGATCCAGTGTTTTACCATATGCATGCATTAATTAACTCCAGCAGAATACAGCCTAAGTAAACTTACCGCGTCTCTGTAACCACCTACACACACACACACACACACATAAAATCTCCACACCACAAGTTCCAACCATATCTGACTCAGAGGTAAGAGAGCAGAGAGAGAGGTAACTTATTCCATTTAACTTTCTGAGTAGCATAGGTATCAAAATAAAACATTACTTTGTTGTCAGTTAAGCCTGCTAGTTGCTTACACAATATGTGAATTTCACTTCTACAATGCCCCAGCTTAGGCCTATGAACAAGTTCTATAGATACATAAATAGGTTGAACCACGCATTGGAATCGTGAAGAGTCAAGCTAAATGCTGTAGAAACCACATTTAGTTCTCCTTAGAAAGATCATTCATTCTTCTTGGGCTTGCTAGGGCCAAAGAAGCAGTTGGTAAAATCGTCAAGAAGCATTTCTACCATTTGTCATAAATCCAAAATTCTTGTCCAAGTAAGCCTCGTCAGCTGTTTTAGATAGTGACGTAATTACTCATCATGTCCATTCCCAGAAAGTGATAGACCACTGTTTGGCTGGTTGCACATCTCAATGGAGATAGTCCGTAATTGTAAAAGTACTGTAGCTTCTGTTTAAATAAACTTGGCTAAGTCACGTTTGCTGCAAATATAGAGTTGCTTCATTGGTGCTCACATGGGTGCCCTGTCTTCCAGGCCCGGTGAAACCTGGACAAGAGCAATGTTCACTAAAGTAAGCTAACATCCAAGTGCTGTTTTGTGTTTTAGTTATCACAAATTAACGAGCTGGGAATGATATGACAAAAATCAATCCATTTTTTCTGTTAAATGCCATTAAGGAAATTTTAGGATACCATAATGCTGATTTTGTACACTAAAAAAATGCTAATATGAAACATAGAATGATTTATAACTGTGGTCTGTAGCTAGAAGTTTCACAGTGGACTCAACAGGCCACGGGGTCATGCAAAATAATGTTGTAACTGGTAGTACGTGGTGCACTCTTTTCAGGGATAAATTGATTGGGTCCCAAGTTTGAGAGCCGTATTCTTTAACATATTCTCAGGCAGCCTGATTGTTATTCTTTCCTTAATTAAAGCGACAAAACGAAATGGTAATCCATTTCATGACTATTAAGCCGAGCATCTTGAAATATTTTAAGGTGATGCTGTTGAAGTGTGGCATATAGTCCTTTCCTTGTTATTCTTTACACTTTCAGACCCAATGTTTTCAACTGCAAGGCCCCAAGACATTTCACACAGAGCTTTCACACACTTTAAATACGTATATATAGTACGCGTAATTAATGATATTTATTTGTCAACACTATAGTTCAAAGGTCTACACTATAGTTCAAAGATTGAGAGGACCGGTTTAAAACCACCAATTGCCTTGTACTGGTGACTGCCTGTCTCAAGTCAGGAGTGAAATTTGTTTCTTCACATTGGTATTGGAAGATGGATGCTGATGCTTTGGTAACTCTGGAATCGCTTTGGTGTCACTGTTGGTTTCTTTATTTTAAATATGGGTCATGTTTTTCTATACTATTTAATAAATACTTCGTTGGCTATGTTGTGCTGTGGGCTGTGTTCTACAACTCATAGTTATAATGAGGTAGAGCGTGTTTATATTTTATATTATAGATTCATTTATATCACAAAACCGACGTAGGCCTACTTTCTTCTTTGCTGTAAACTCAGCTGACTGACAAGTCAGGAGAACTAGAGAGTGAAAGACCTACCAGGTCTCTTTCTATCTTTCGCTTTGGGTTTTAAGTGGTTGGGCCTATACATTTTGTCAACACTATAGCCTGTAGTTTATGAAGAATATTTCAAACGTTAAGAGGACCAGTTTTAAACCACCAGTTGCCTTTCATGGGTGACTGCCTGTCTCAAATCAAGAGTGAAATTTGTTTCTTCACATTGGTATTGGAAGATGAATGGTGCTGCTTTGGTAACTCTGGAATCGCTTTTCTGTCATTGTTGGGTTTGGGATTTATGAATATGGGTCATGTCTTTCTTTACTGTTTGACAAATACTTCATTGGTTATGTTGTGCTGTGGGCTGTGTTCTCCGATACATAGTTATAATGGAGGTAGAGTGTGTTTATAATGTTCCAGATCCATAAATATCACAAAAACAATGCAGGCCTAATTTTTTCTTTTGCTGCAAACTCAGCTGACTGACAAGTCAAGAGAACTAAAGGGTGATAGGCCCACCAGGTTCCTTTCTATCTTTGGCAGAAGCAATAAAGCTTTGGGTTATCAGTGAATAGGCCTATACGTTTTGTCAACACTATAGTCTGTAGTTAATGAAGAATATTTCAAAGGTTGAGAGGACCAGTTTAAAACAACCAGTTGCCTTTTATGGGTGACTGTTTGTCTCAAATCAAGAGTGAAATTTGTTTCTTCACATTGGTATTGGAAGAGGAATGTTGATGCCTTGTTAACTATGGAATCGCTTTGCTGTCATTGTTGGGTGTGGGGTTTAATGAATATGGGTCATATTTTTCTGTACTATTTAGGTGATACACAGTTGCAAAGTTTTTTTCTTCCGGTTCATTTCACCAAGCTAAAATTTGTTGTGTAAACGGTAAAAACGGTACGTTGATTGCTTTATAGCGATGTGAAGAATAAAACTTATGATTGCAATCTTTATGAAGAGTTTAATCAAGTGGGTCAACAACTTAAATTGAACTGCAGATTGGGCATAGGTTTGCAAGAATATATGGGAAACTGGCTATCAAGTTTCAGTGATTACCATCTGCAATTGTCATATTTGTACAAACCAGTAATTAATGTAAATTGTAACACTTAATGTTATACTACTATTTCAAAATCCTTTTTCTTTTCTTATTTCTAATTGAAATGTAGACATTACATAGAATTGTTGTTTCTAACAGTCAGATTTATACTTTTTTGCCATCATCTTGTATTATAGGTAATAATCCCACAGGGTGGCCCTCATGATAGTGACATATTAATGTCTTAATAAGGGCATCCCTGACCGTCATACAATCTATGTTGTGCTACTCTGTATGTTAAAATTGTTATAGTAAATTGTATCTGTGTATTGGCCAATAAACGAATCCTGAATCCTACTACAGAATAGCACCATCTCCACGAATTCGTGAGGCCATGTTTTTGTGTGGGATTGATTGCCCTCAATAACACTTTTTAACCTATTGGTGAAAACAAAGAGAGGCAAAACGCTTCTTAAGTCAACCCGTTACCTATAACAAATCATTTTTTTCGTTTCAAATGGCACTCAAATTAATAAGTTAAGTAACAGACACTTCTTTTCACCAACTGATGACCTGGATATAGCACGAAGCTCACTGAGTATACTCATGCGAGGGATAGATTTTCGTATCAAGATGCAGCAGTGTTAGTTGATAATCTGAGAAATTGTCTTTGGGTATTCGTCTATCCCAGCGTGTATATTGTGCCTTTCTCTATTCTAACATATTAATTGTTATATTGTAATGACCAGATAATATTTTTTTTTATAACTGAATCGTGAATATGGCAGACACTCAATTATAACACAGTCTGTGATGTATAAAATAACAAAGCAAGGCAGTCAATTGATATTAAGGGGCAACATACTGAATGTACCCCCACCCTTTTCATATAAAGTATATGAAAAAGTTTAAAAAAGTTCAGTATTCATCTTTTAAATATATATATATATATATATATATATATATATATATATATATATATATATATATATATATATATATATAAATATATATGTATACATATATATATGTATACATATATATATGTATATATATATATATATATATATATATATATATATATATATATATATATATATATATATATATATATATATATATATATATATATATATATATATATATGTGTTGTCCCCTGACGCTGCCAAAAGCCGTTACATAAGGCAGTGTAAATTGACGAGAACAAAAGCACAAAATACCATACCAACTTCGCCATTTATATTTATTTTAAACATAAAAAAATGACAGCTGCATGTTGCGTGAACATTTCCGTGAGTGAACCATTAATATTCAATTGTTCCTGCAAAACCAGTGCACCATAGCGAATATTTAAATATTCTCTTTCTCTCTCTCTCTCTCTCTCTCTCTCTCTCTCTCTCTCTCTCTCTCTCTCTCTCTCTCTCTCTCTCTCTCTCTCTCTCTCTCTCTCTCTCTCTCTCTCTCTCTGTGTCTCTCTCTCATAAGGAGGACAGGGAGGGCCACTTAAGTACACCTCCAACGGCAAGGGCATTAATTTGTGTGTTTCCCATGTCCCAAGCGAAAGTGTTTTGGGCATTCACCATAACAATAACAGAGTGATTTTTTTTCTCAGAATCAGTGTGCCAGCCAACCCACACTTAAGCACAAGACCCATCGTTATAATTCCCTTAAATGATGATGACGATAAGGGTAAAAATAATGCTGATGATGAAAATGAAAATCAAAGATGAACACACGGTTTATAAAGGAGAGGAAAATATGCTAAGTTTTATTGGTGTTGATCATTGATTTCTTTGGACTGCCGCCTTAGCTGATGCAGTTCAGAAAAAACATAAACCATTTTCATTTATTTCAACCCAACATTGAGAGTAAAGTCCTTAACAGTATAAGGCAGAGATTCATGATTTACCAAAACATCTACATTCTTTTTTCAATACCAACATGAAGGAATAAATCTCACTGCCGACCCGAGCAAGGTTGTCGACAAAGCATCCCCTGATTTGCCATTGCATTCACTGATGTCGGCGCTTGACAGACGAGAGCATATTAGAAACATATAACAATCCAGGTAGATCATGTGGGGGCAAAAGCCAGGCAGTCAGCCATCAAAGGCAACTGGTGATTTTAAACCGGCCTTCAAAACCTTTGAAATATTCTTTACTAAAAGAATTTTTGGATCCAACCAGCTGACAGCCTAGTCATTTTTGAAGCTGTTGTGTATAACAGCATGTACACATCCCTGGGAGATACTAATATTCAGCTATGTGCCAATGTGTCAGTGTGTGATACACCAATCAGTCATAATCATACCATGGATCTGGACAGTGACTTCTTTTGTTGTAGCAGTGACAGGCCTTCCTGCATGAGGCTCATTTCCGTGGCTATCCTTTACATTTTACTTTAGCATGTTACTTCCTCACGATGGTGTTAGAAGAGGCACTGTCATGTACAGTGTTTCTTGATGGTGCTGTACAGATCTGATAGAACGTTTTATTTATTTATTTATTTTTTTTTTTGCTTATGAAATCACCTTTAACTGGCTGCAACCCAAAGAACCAATAGATGTTACCTTGCGCCCAATATAAACCATGTTTTTTTCTTTTTTACCGGAATTAAGCACTGACTTTATGTAACGTATCGTGTCCATTGACATCCAACCCTAGTTCAAAGGGAATAAAGTCAGCCGTTTGGGGAGTCAAACAATACAAAAGCCAACATGAATTGATAACAGGCGAAGAAGAAAATAAAAAGGAACAAGCTGTGTGAACAGCCCATCCTCAGCTTACCTTGAGATTAATCCTATTATAAAATCACGCCCTGGTGTTGGACAACCCAGGAGTATTCCTGTGTAATTGTGAAAGAATTGGTAAGTGCTTTTACAGAGAAGACTTTTTTTCAAGATCTTACCGAAAAAATCAGAGAAACCCAAAAGTCACTGGAGTGTTACCAGTTGGACCGAGTCAGTAAAAGCTTACCGAGAGTACATCCCCATCGAGTTTGAAATGAATCTGGTTGATGGCATCCGAGAAGTTAAAATGTGAATATCCTGTGTCTCCAAACATATTTATGTTATTATATGCAGATATAATAGCCATGTGTGGAGACACTGTAGGGGGAAATACAGAATATACTTAATGTATTAAGCGAATTTTGCAATAAATGGAGACTTGAAGTGAATTTAACCAAGACAGAGATTATGGTATTTAGAAAGCGAGGGTATCTTTAAAAGGTAGAGTAATGTTATTTTTTGAGGGACCCAACATATTATAAATACCTAGGTCTTATCTTCTCATCCGAACGTATGTGGTTCTGTGCCTAAAACATTAGTACCACAAGCAAATAAGGTAATTAATGTAATCGAACATGTGCACTCCAAGGTTAGAAATGTAGCTATAAAGCCATAACCTATGCTGGTTGACTGACCACATGGTTTTACTGATTGAAACCTGTAGTCAGAAATATGGGACTACGAATATTATTCAGTAATAGAAACCATAGAAACTTTGTATTGTACCTTTTTACTCACTGTTTCATCTCATAAACATAGCGCAGCAGCTCTGGGGGAGTGTGGAAGATTACCTATATTTATAGTGTATGTAAAAAAAATGTATTGAAATTTAATTGAAACTGTTTGTCATGCCAGGAGAGAAATATCCAGGAGCCCTGTCTAGTTTAGGTACAATCTGCTAAGCGGTTTCAGGAACACGTCTAAAATACCCAAACGTAAAACTTGTTAAAATTGAATGATACACAGCACCACTAAGATAGTTTTAAAGATTCTGTCAAAAATATTTCAAAAATCACTAAAGATCCCAAATGTATCGGACCGTAACCATTTGAATTTTTTTGGTATAATACTACTCTTGGTACATCCCTGGTATGTTTGAGGCGTATTTGGCTGACAGTTTTTAGAGAGGTTGAAAGTGTAAATAACCATTGCAAACTCCACCGAATTCCATTGTTAACAAACGTAATTCATACATTAAACATCAAGTATTCAAACTGGCAAAAATCAAGGCTCCATGGCATCACCAGACGAATTTGTATGATCCCTCCACAAAATACACTATTCACCCAGTTTCTGGACAATTTCCGTAATGGTTTTGAATTATCGAAACATAGGAAAACGAAGCAAAAATTGGGAAAAAATAGCAGACAAATTGCAGCACTACCTGTTGAACAACTTAGAGTCTAAGATTACCCAGTAGTGTTCCTGTGCGATATCCAGGCAAGTGGCCGAGCAGTTTTAGGGATGTTTATAAAATTTTACCCAAAACTGAACAATCAATTAAAAATCCAAAATCACCAGTGCATAACGTGTTGAAAACACAAGGTAGAAACCGACCCAAGGTAGATACCAACAAAGTTAGAAGAGTATGAATATGATGGTTTTGTAGAAGTACACAAGGTCAATTGTGAATGACGGACAGAAGCATGACGTAAACAGACCCATCACGTAATCTGATCTTATTGATAAGTCAGTTGAGATAAAGGGTAAGCACCACCTGTTGAACAAATTAAGGCAAAGGAAAAGTGTCAGCAGTTTAGAAGCAATTGATAAATGGTTTGGGAATTTTCTTTTTTAAATTTAGCCAAACATTGATAGAAATTAATGATAAATCCGAACTTAATAAAACATCAACATTTGAACAAAATTTGTTCAGTAGCGATTTTCCTATGATACACTGCCAGAAATCTTGAAATGAATCTGACAAGCAGTTTTGGAGAAATAATTAAAAATGTGAAATAATATTCAATCTGCATTGGGACGCATAGTAATGAATAGTAATGTATGCATTGCCCAACATGTAACGAAATAAAGAAGTTAAACGTCAAGGATATGCAATATGACGGTCTATTGTAAAAATCGTTTTGTTATTTCCCGAAGCTAAACTTTTGTAAGATTTCACTACAATCTCAGTGACGCTTTTAGTCAATAAGTAGAAATAGCAATATTACACATTAATTAGTTAAGAAATAGCTTTAAAAACTCACAAAGGCACGTTTCAAAGCAGTAAGAGTACAAAAATCCAAAGAAGTGCCTTTAAATAATTTGAATGCAATTGACCAACCTGCTGAGTTGGGAATGTATAAAGATTTTTGTTCGAAAGATTAACCAAACAATCTCAAAAAAAAAAAAAAAAAAACCCAAATCACTGAAGTGTAAACATTTGGACGCACTTGATATAGACTGAACCAAGATACATAACTACCAAGTTTGAAGTGAACATGCATGATGGATTTGGACAATTACAATAAGTAATATTCACAGATGTTCCTTATTTTTAAAATATCTTTTTGTGTTTTTTCACTATTTTCGATTGCTTCAAAAACATCACAAGGATTTGGTGAAGCGTCGCGAAAGTGTACATTTTGAAAGGGGCAAAGAATGTTGCTTAGTGGAAAATTACCCTCCATTACCCCTACTACCCTGATTTTTCTTTCTTTTTTTTTTTTTTTAAATTAAATTATTAAACTCGGGAATTTTTCGCTTAATGCATAAATTCCCATTGGCTACAATGTGTGTTAAAGTGAATTATAAAGGTAACTCACTTTTTTTTACTTCTCTAAACCTGTGAGCCAGATACACCCACACTTGGAGGGTTAGCTTAGGATGGGTTAATCCTTTAAGCAGTGTTGGCAGTTGATTTTGGCAGGAGGGAGACTTACAAATCTGCATCTGTGAAACTCCTTGACCAAGTGCTTCTAAAATGCACAGGGACACTCCCAGAGACCTTTAAACCTCAATTTGTTCAGCAGATGGCGTTGCAACATTTTCCTTTTTTATGGACGTTTACACTGAAACTTGGTGGAAATGTTTTTCTTTTAACTCTTACTTGCACGGGTTTTAGCTTCCGCATTTCATTCCCAAGAAACTGCAGTCCAAACACGTTTCTGTACATACCCTCTGCTAATCTCCAATGGTATGCATTTTGAACAGTTTTTGCGTCATTGTATGTTACATTTGGAGGGAAATGTTCTCAAAATGGACGAGGCAAAGATGGCTGTATTATATAGTTATTATTATTATTTTTTTTTTTTGACGAACTGGCTTTAAAATGAGGCTCATCGGGCCTGCTGAACCTGGATACGACACAAAATTTACAAGATGTGTTGTGGTATTTTCTAATAATGATTTGTGTAATCATAGTATTGTATATGTTGTGTTAGTTTCAATTACAGAACAATAAACTCTGCCCTTAATAACCAGATAACGCTTGATATTGCATGTGGATATATGCGGACTCCTTCACCCCATCATTTTGCTCCAACGTTTGGCAGCACCACTTATTACATGAAGGTTTTAAAGTTTTGCTGTATTAACTTTGCTCCCATTGTTGGATTAAATTATATAAATATAGGTAATGCTTGTTTGTACTATTTTCTATATTCGACTTCTTTCAACTCGCATCCTGGAAATTGTTGACACTTGTTGGATGCATCTTGTCTTTATTTTAACCAAGAATCAAACCATTTTGTTCTTGGCATTCCCTATATTTTCCACAATTTTTTCAAAGTTATGCATCATAGGTAAAAGAACACATTACCATTGTTACTATTGTTAGAGGAATCTGACATATTGGCTTATATTTAATGCAAAGAGAAACTTAACAAACCTAATTCTGTAAGCCCATGTACCGTTTGAACACTATCAAGTCCGATATTTTAAGAGCAAAGTCCTATTCCGTACCATTCATTGAAAAACTGTATTGTTCTAAATCATAACAGCAAATTAATTTATGAAAGGAACAAATCATATTCATAAAATTTGAAATTTAGAAGAAAGTTTTAGGCATTATAAGCCTTTAAAAAATCGGGTCATCAGCGGGAAACCAGCGCACGACTTGTTTCGGTGCCATTAATCCCCGGACAAGTCATTCTGCGAACTGGCGGCACCATGTTTGCATTTCCAATACAAACATCACGAGCTGATGTATTATGGAATAAAGCGAATATGATGTTCCTTAATTCATAGGCCTACTTACAAACGTAGCCCACGTAACATAAATATGATGAAACTACACCTAACACTCATGATTAGGCCTAGCAAAATTGAATAATAAAATAATAAACCATCCCACACTAACCTACAGCGCCTTGTCTGACAACTGATCCGACGAGGCCTACCTGATGGACTGATCAGATCAAAATGATTAAACCAGCTCTTCAACTTCAAGTCCAATGCAAATATAACGACGTGACGTAAAAGAGTCACGCTATTTATTGCGTCACACCTGAAAATATATATATATGTATATCAAAAACTGTGGTTCCTCGTCCCACTTTTGTTGCTAAACCTTAGACGAAGCACCTAAGAGGTTCATTTCGTGTTGTTAATATTATGTGTGAGTATAGTTGACTTATATATTTGTCAAGGAAAATGACTCTGACGATGTTTTGTTAGTATACAAGAGACCAATTGCTTCGTTGGCCCAGCACATCTTTTTTTTCTATTTTACAGAAGCTCTATTCAACCCAGGCCTCTTCATACTCAGTGGGGAAAAAATTACAAAATGCTTTTCTATAGAGCCTTGGGTAGGCCTTTACCATGTCCTTTCAAAATCACGACCCAGCATTTCTTGGGGTTTGATTAAAGTACGCGCTTACTCGTGAAAACATCTTTACAACTTCAAAAAGTGGTTCCAAAATGGTGCCATCAAACAGAAAGGTACCAAACGCATGTGATGTATAATAGCATGGAGGTATTTTACACTATATATGTATGTATAATACCACCATGGTGACACGAATACTTCAGCCACATAGTGTAATCATGAGGGATATTCCTACGTACATGCATAAAAACTTAATTGAGTTGTTAATTTATTTCTTGCGACGGAAAGTACTCTTGCCTGGACGTCAGTTGGTAGTTAGCCAAAATAATTTATGCATTAAAGCTTAATGGGAAACATCTTTTGAATTCTGGCTCATCAATGCTTTTGTTTGTAAGATGAACAAAATTCAATACAAGCATATCCATTACTTCTATGACACAAAAAATAAGGGTAGATCTGACTCTAATGTTATATGTATCAAATAATCATTGGGTTCCTCCATTGTGGATACTTAACAGGAACATGAATCGTTCATTTTTATCAGCTGACTCACAAATTCGCGTCTGAACAGTCTACATACTTGATCAAACCAAATGGCCAATTCCGGACTAATCTAGATTAATAGTGTCTTCTGAATGGAGTTTTTAACCAAGATCATTTATTGAGTATAGCTACGCTATTGTGCTCCATAGGCATAGCATAAACAAAAAAATAAAAAAAATATAAATAAGTTGTTTGCCATGTGTGCACATTTTATCATATCCAAATGGTAATGTTTTAATGGGCTATTAAATGTATCAATGTCTCGAACATGAAAACATATTAATTATTTTTATTTCTTTATTATCCTTCCAGACACATGATCAGGTCAGCAACTAGTGCTGAGAACAAATTGAGGTCTATTTATACATGTAGTTAACCAATGAGAGATCAGGATTTCAGATTAATATACTTGTGAAGTACCCTGGAAAAAAGACCAGGTGAATGAAGAGTTTTAAATCTGACTAATCTATACATACCCATAAGGCACATTCTCCTGTGTAGAACCATATAATACACACCTACACACACACACACACACACACACACACACACACACACACACACACACACACATATATATATATATATATATATATATATATATATATATATATATATATATATACATATATATATATATATATATATGTTAAATAGGTTGACGAGAAAGGACATCTGCTAGATAACTATTAGAACAAATATAAGAAATGGTAAATGATTCCTGTTTTTGTGACATACACACATTAGGAATTAGGGCTTGAACGTCCCGATTAGTGGAATTTCTTTTGCATAACGCAAACATTACAGCAGTATTATCTGTGAAAATATGAACCAAATGCATGGTCGTGACAATTGGGAGAGTTGCTGCTAGTGCTTTGGCTGTGAGAATTGGTATGGTAGTTTGTAACGGTATGGCTTTGGAGCCTTGAGCCTTGACTATTCCCAGCTGTGTTGGTGGCACATCCATGTAAACAACGTCTAAGGTGGCTGAATTTATGCCTTTGATATCTTGCCAAGTTGAGACAATTGGGATAGTCCCTGCTAGTGCTTGGGCTGTGAGAATTGGTATGGAAGTTAGTAACGGTATGGCTTTGGAGCCTTGATCATTGACTATTCCCAGCTGTGTTGGTGGCACATCCATGTAAACAACGTCTAAGGTGGCTGAATTTTTACCTTTGACATCTTGCCAAGTTGAGACAATTGGGATAGTCGCTGCTAGTGCTTGGGCTGTGGGAATTGGTATGGAAGTTTGTAAAGGTATGGCTTTGGAGCCTTGAGCATTGATTATTCCCAGCTGTGTTGTTGGCACATCCATGTAAACAACGTCTAAGGTGGCTGAATTTTTACCTTTGACATCTTGCCAAGTTGAGACAATTGGGATAGTCGCTGCTAGTGCTTTGGGTGTAAGAATTGATATGGAAGTTTGTAATGGTATGGCTTCGGAGTGTTGACTTTTCCCAGCTGTGTTGGTGTCACATTTGTGTAAACAATGTCTACGGTGCCTGAATTTATGCCCTTGATGTCTTGCCAAACCAAAAGCCTTACAAAACGTAGCAAGATCTTTCACAGTCCAGTGAGCCAGCGGGTAAACTGGCTAGCCAAGGATTTGTACACACACAAAAAAAACAAAAATCCCTCTAGCCCGTTGTAATTCTTTAATAGATAAATGACAGTTCAGGCACAAGTCCAGGGTGTGATAAAGCTCTGTTCCTCTGTGTGGTTGCAGCACTAATGAGTTTGTATCCGAATCTAATCACAAACATAAACATGTGATACTTCTCACATGCTGCAGCTCACTCTTTCCAGCATTGATGGGAATGTCCAAACCCTTGAATTCGTCCAAGATTTTGCTGAGTGCTTTCTGTACTTCGTCTTTTGACCCATACAATAATATATCGTCCATATACAATAAGAAGTTAATACCTAATTCCATCACAATTTGTCTGTACACTCACTGACATGCCCAGAGGCCATCAGCTAGGCCAAAGGTAAGTCTGGCAAAATGGTAAGTTTGTCCAAAGGCCACACCTAAAAACTTTTGACATGTCAGGTGCACTGAAATATGCAGAAAAGCATCCTGTATATCAATCTTGGCAAACCAAGTGTTGCCAGAAAACAGGCGCAGAGCTTTATTGAAAATTGGAAGCCAAAACTCCAGAGGGTACAAGTAATCTGTGAGCTGGTTGAGATCATAAATTGGACGTATGGGTCCTCCAGTGGTATCCTTTGGTATTAAGTAGATCATGTGTGTAGAGTTGACAGACAAAGCTTCCTAGATAATACCTTGCTGAACATAAGAGTCAATGACAGTGTTGCTGAGCCTCAAAGGCTGGGAACAGCGATGTGTAGGACGGTAACTGGAGGCTACCTAAAATTTAAGTCCATGCTTAGTTATAACATTCACTGTAGAAGACATCATATTAGTGGGTCGCATCCGAGCAATTGTGTGACTCGGAAAAATGAATTTCCCTGGCGTTAAATCTGAATTAGATAACCTTTTCTTCTGCTTCTTAAGAAGTAATGCCTGAATAGTTTGTTCTGCATCTGGCTCTAGATCTTTAGGTTTGAAAAAAAAAATTGTGGCAGGCGTAACCAGTCCATCTTACGTATCAGTATTCGGGTTGTTCCTGAAGCCAACTCTATCCATTAAGGCCAGAAGCATGTAGGGTGGAGGAGAAGGTAGTGTTGGAGTCTGAGGTGGTGTTCCCTGGGGTAAAATCCACTGCATATTCCAATAAGTCGTAAACTCTGGGTGTAGGCAAAGGCAGTGTTGTTGGTGGAGTGGGTTGTTATAAATGAGCCGAAATGACATCCACCACATGGAGGGCTGGAAAGTGTTCAGGACGGATACCAGCGTCAGAACTGGTGATGCTTGCTTGATCCATTGCCTGTTGGAGAAGATCCTGAGATGCTAGGTTTTGTAAAACATCTGACAGCCAAGATGCATGAGAAGCAGGGAGAGAGCCGACAATCCACTTATAAGACTAATTGATCCCAAACTCCATGTACCATCTTCTGTGCCATTCACCCATGTGCCAGGCTTAGAAGGATGGGCTGCCCAGGGCACCAAAGCTGAAGGTCACCAAGAGTACTGCCAGGTTCACTTCGAGGAGTGGTATCCACCTTATGGGTGTCTTTATCTTGTTTCCTTTTCTGGCTGCTGGCCCCTTTTTGCCCCGCTGCACAGTCTTAGTGGTGCGGCAGTTGTCAGCTACCTCTTAATAACTCTGGATCGACACCTAAGTTGGCAGTGCTGGGTGCACGTTGATGGATGTCTCCTGAGGCTACATTTTATTCGTGCTTGGCGATGATAAGTAGTGTATGGACCCTTTCCTGTAATTGGTGAGTTTGATCCGAGTCTAGAAACTCTGTAAGAGGTGTACTGGTGGGAATAAGTGAGGTCCAAAAGAGACGTAATTTAGCCTCCTCTAAGTCTCTAGTTTTTAATTTCAGCTCGGTCACAGAGTCAGACAATCAATCCAATAAATATTGTACATCTAGTAATTCCAGGTTGCCCACTTGAAGATGTATATCTTCATCATCGTCATCAGTGACAGCTTGAGTAGTCGTGGCTTTAGGCCACAGGACAAGTTGAATGACTCCGGGAGTTGCT
Organism: Hermodice carunculata; assembly: GCA_964020975.1. Lineage (NCBI taxonomy): Eukaryota > Metazoa > Annelida > Polychaeta > Eunicida > Amphinomidae > Hermodice > Hermodice carunculata. The sequence goes on along the minus strand of OZ026618.1, from coordinate 49,773,186 downwards.
CTAGTAGTGTATCGAGTAATAGGGGTCTGCTTGAATCTGCCCCCACTTACTACAACATATTTGATGGTCTTCTTTTTGGGAGTCACAGGGCCAGAGAGTTGACTAGGACATGGCCTAATATTGGTTTCTAAGCATTCGTCTAGAGACCAGATGGACCCTCACATGGTTCCAAAGTTCCATATCCCATGGCGTTATCAAAAATAACATATCTTCATCATATCAGAAAACTTTCATTCCCTTTAGACAAATTATATGCTGAAAAATTCATACAAGTCTGGTTACCTGTTCTGAATTTATGAATGTAGGACAAAAATTACCATACCAACCTGTTGGCCAAAAGATGTGAACTACATGAAGCTAGAATAACCCACACGCAATAACAAGGCAATTGGTGAGGCGGATCTTGAGAAGAATCATTTTCATTTTCTTTATCATAAATTAGAAAATTCACAACACAAAAGAAAAAAAAAACCCAGAACAATCTCCTTTGTACTCTTTTAGAGAAGCACATGGGAAACGCCCATGTGCTACAGCAAAACATTCTGTGGGAACATTTCAGAGAAGAGGTTGAAAAGGTAAAAAGTCTAACAGACAGAAGAATGCACACACAGATGATGGATGCAGACAGAATTCTTAGTCTGTGGTGACTGACAAGTCAGCTGAGCTAAAAACAAAACTACAAATAAAGAGAATTACGCTGGATATGCATTTCGCTTTTGAGATCTTACCTTCACATTCATTCACAAGTAGAACAGATACCTTCATTAATACCATTGAAAGTAATTAACTTAGCCTACATTTTAAGACAAATATTAGCAAAGGCAAATGAGTGAAAATGCTGCAAAGTAGTAGCAATTGCTTAGGAAATATATAGCCATTCAAACAAATAACTCGTGTACCTAAGAACCATACCCTCCAGATAGTCTGTATAATCCGGCAGATTATGCATATTGCTGGAGAATGAAACAATCACCGTTATAATATCGAATCTGATATCTGTCGCGGTTCTTTTCCCTTTTATTGGGTATATCAAATTGAAGATGCTTACATCGGTCGCAACATCTACCTCTGAGATCTAGCAATGAAATACCATGATTTATGGTGGCAGCTTCACATTTTCCAAAGTGAGGTTTCATTTTCAATCATGAAATGTCACAGATAGAACCATCAGTCGCCCATCATACGATGCTGTGGCTTTATTAAACAAGAGAGTTGTGTGAACCACCCATCCTCAGTGAACCTTGATACTCAACCAATTATAAGTTCCAGATTGAATGAGGGCACTTCAAAGTGTCTCTATGTGCAATGTGGAAGCAATTGGTGATAGTGGTAAAGCCGTTTGAGAAAAGAAATTTTATTTTATTTAAAAAAGCAACAACAACAACAAGAACAACAACAACAACAACAACAACAAAGAATAAAGGAAAAAAATAAGGAAACCAAAGCGCCATCATTACAACACACTGGGTCAAGAATTTCCTAAGGTAAATTCCGACCAAGTTTGAAGTAGATTTGGCTCACGTTCTTTTTATCTTTGGCGCAAGTGGCTAATTTTGGATTTTAAATGATTTGGCTTTTATGTTTTGGTAAGAGCTATTGTTTGTGGTTAAAAAAGAATATTTGAAAGTTGAGGGGGCCTGTTTAAAACCATCAGTTGCCTTTTATGTGTGACTGTCTCAAGTCAGGAGTGTAATTTGTTTCTTCACATTGATATTGAAAGCTGAATATTAATGTATCAGTAATTATTGAATCTTCCTGGTTGGGTATACAATTGCACTCTTATTGTTAGGTTGGACATTATGAATGTGGGTAATGATTTTTTTCTTTTCTCAACTATTCAATTTTGAACAAAAAAGGGCTCTTGTGCCATTTGTTAATAAAGGCTACAAACATATAAATGGTAACACATGACGACCAGGAAGATACACAGTTGATACACCTACATGTTTCAATTCTTGATGCCAAATCTTGGAAAAGAGTAATTGGTGTTTTGGTGGCAAATTGGGTTTCGTCTGTTTCAATGAATACATTTTTATTTTCCGGTTGAGAAAGCAAGCAACTTGATTATTTGCAAAAGAAGGTTGTATGAACGCTAAAATACATGGTTGCAACCAACTGTGATTAATATAACGGCATATGTCCAGGGACAGGAAGTAGCAGACAATACCACTTTATCAGTGCTGTCTCCTACCACTTGCCTCGTGGCTTATGCCATTGGACAAACAAAATGCAGTCATAATACCGCTATTTTATTTGTGCACAGGTTTATTCCAGGAGCAAAAGTTTGTTATAGATCATAACTATATTTACACACAATTACATCCAGGCTATAAAGAGAGCTCTAGACGCTATTCTGGGATAGTTAAGTGTGAAACGTCATGGTGTGGCTGTTTTCAATCTATTTTGGATGTAGCAGTCTCTGTCCTACCGGCATGATGTTTAGAATGGTCTAAGTGTTGGTTGGAGGCTTCAAGGTATCAATCAGATAATTCATGTGACAGACAGAGACCGTAGAAATGTAAAGATGGGTCTTGGTTGGTGTTTACGTACAGAATTGGTTTTCATTTTTCACTTTAAACGCCTTTTCTTTACACAATTCACGTGAAATGTACATACGTTACGCAACTATTTGTGGTAAAAACCACATTTGTGGAGATTGTGTCATATCATGCTTACAAAACAGGTGTTCAAAACAAAATATAGATGTATTTTGTCCTCTGCAGTCGAAACTGAATGGTACTCACCTTAAAGGACGCCCTGTGCACCGTAATTAAGTAATATTAGTCATACAATAATCAATCCCTCCATGACACACCTCATGCGCAACACACAATAACTTGTTTGGTCTCCAACTTCACATTTTGAGTTTACTTCTCCACCTGTACATGAATGGGTTTGAACATTTGTGAGAGGCTAAAGAAATGGAAAGAGATATGTAGAATATTGAAAGAAATGAGATCTTGCAAAATAAACTCCAACAGTTAGATAAAAATTCCGTTGTTTTCCCATCTTGGTCATATGGCCTAATGGGTCATTACCGTGTCTTTTGGGTCCATCTGTTGGTCCATACATTTATCCAGAAATACTGCTCTAATGTTTCACACATTCTATGCATTTCCACCAAATTTACATCCTATGTACATTCTATTTTTCTTTTTTTCAAAAGTACATTTGATATATGCTGACTTACATTTTTGTCAGGAACAATTTTAGATTATGTGCGTTTGGGCTCCAACTCCTTAAGTGGAAACGTGTTTGTAGTAAATCTTCAAAATTAGAAAACGGGAAAGTACATTATAACTGAAATTATGCAATTAAATGTGCATCTTTCATGTTGCAGTTTATCTTCGAGTAATTTGATTTTCTTTTCTCACTGAAGCACAACAGAGGTAAAAAGGCGGTTCTTTTTACAATCAAGTGTCTGGGCTTGTATAGAACGTTTTATACCAACTATGATTAACGTCATAGCAATATACATTTCAAAGTTCGCTGAACGCAAAAATGGCTTTTAAAAGGGTCCACGAAGTTTGTGATACTGTTATACAATCAAACTAGAAATTTCTTTTCATGTTTTGGAATACTATTTATGATTATCAAATTTACGTGACCAAATTTGAATTTGATCAAATGTGTCAAGCTTAATAAGCATTAGGAAAATTTTGTTTACTCGAAAACTTTGTTCTTGAGAGAGTTGTATGTTGCAGATACCCTTTGTTACCTGTACAGGTATAACAAAATATGAACTAAAGTGAGGTGACATCCAAAAATAGCACAATATTATACACAACCCCAGCAACTATTACGTGTCAGCTAAAGGAGAACAATTTGAAATGAAATATTAAAATATTTTACATGGGCAAATGCAGTACCGACACAAGCTCAATACACATGCACGTTGACGTGGATCTTGTTGATGTGCAATTGTAAATATACCTGTGTCACTAGCAGAATGTCTCACTACACTTGTGTAAATGTATATGGATAAGTAATGATGTAAATATAAATGCAAACCTGTACACTGTATTTACTGTACGGAAATTGTGTCCATATATGTTGGAGAGAATTCCGGATTATAAAGCTCTATCATAAAAATATGCATAACATAATGTTCACTTAATAAATCTCAAATCTGGTTGAATTGCAGTGATTATTTCATGCTATAAAAACATTCTGATGTTCAATGAGATGGCAGCTTTTGGCAGCTGAAAGATTGCAAATATGTGGCCTTGTCGAGATCAATCCATATCTGTAAGGATATGATTTGGTGGGAGCCATAATGGCCCATGAACTTGTTTGGGTCAGTAATCATGCGTTCAGTGTATGAAATGGTTCACTCTTTAGTCACCAGAAACGGCATTAGGAATATGGCTCATGTCTTGTGCTTGAATGTATGACTAAAGAAAGGTCATAGGATTTAGTCTTCTGTGGGTCACAACAAGACATATGCAACTTTGACTTTGCGTGTTCTCCAAAAAGAACAGCCATTCTGTCATGGTATATTTGGGGTGCTAAGTTCAGTTTTATTGTATTTGAGAAGATTCTAAAATTTGTACTTTGCAACTTAAAAACAGTAAATCAGCAGAACCCACATCCTTCATATACGCGAACATTAAAGACTATATAGTCATTCTACATGAACACATCAAATAAGATAAATTTGGGGGGGGGGGGAACATTTTCTCGTGAATTACAATTTTTAGCTTATATATAAAGTGAAGCAGCATGAAATATCTGGACATACCTGGTTTTGAGGCTCAGAGATGAAGATTACATGATGATGTCACTTTAACCAAAATATTTTGTATCTATTTGGCTCAGTGACTTAGTTTTCTAAATGAACACTTCAAGGTTACACCAAGGGTCTATATTTAAGGAGACAACACTCCGAGACCAGTGTGTTAAAACAATCTGCATCTATTCATGTTAAGTGTCAGTTTCTCTGGAATTTGGAACTGCATATAAATTAAAGGCTCTTTATACGGTCAGTGAACCCTCAGTTGAGTGATATGTTTTCTGCAGGGACACTGATAATTCAGGAACATGGCATTTTATGTTGCTTTGTAATAAAGGATCGGTATTTATGCCCATCAACCCTTACATGATGATGTCACTTTATCCAAAATGTTTTTATCTATTTGGCTCAGTGACTTAGTTTTCTAAATGAACACTTCAAGGTTACACCGAGGGTCCATATTTAAGGAGACAGCACTCCGAGACCAGTGTGTTAAAACAATCTGCATCTATTCACGTTAAGTGTTAGTTTCTCTAGAATTTGGAAATGCATATAAATTGACGGCTCTTTATTCGGTCAGTGTTCCCTCAGTTGAGTGATACGTTTTTTTGCTGGACATTGATACTTCAGGAACATGGCATTTTATGAGGGTTTGTAATAAAGGACCGGTATTTATGCCCATCAACGATTACAATTTTAAATCAAGGTGACAAAGATGTGAGATCAGTTGTGGCTTCACGTTCAGTGTAACGGAGGGACATAAGGACTGACAGACTTGAGGAATCCTATAAACCGTTCATGGGAGGTATAAAAAGCATATTCGGTTGTGAGAAACGCAACCGCAAGCAGTATACTTATATGTTACAACAGCTGACACATGGACAATAATGAAAATAATAATTTTATCAAAACCACCCCTTCTTGCTAATTGTATTTTTAGTAGTAACGATGTGTTTAAATTCACGGCAATATAAGACGAAGTAAACTTACACTCACAATGAGGGGCCTGTATTTGATGACGGTATGCCCGCTGATACCATACAATAACATGAAATTACATAACAGAATCTGAGCTTATTAATGTAACGTCAACAGCCGATAAAACCATGATATTGCAGCAGTGGTACACCAGCATAATGTGGTGTTTGATGTGTGATTATTTTGTGGGATGATTCTATGATTTGTGACGTGTCTGATGCTCCATTGTCTAGTTGTCCTTTTTCCTTTACCTATCAATTACAAAATTCGAATTTTGCCGTTTTTATTCTTGTTTTAAACAAGCATATAAATATCGATTCGCTACATTGAAATTAAAAGCTATGTTTACTAACTCTAGCACAGTTTGAGACTCATCCACTGATTTTCAAACAGGGGAGGCAAAGGTTAAAGTGCACAATAAAGTTTAGACTAGAGAAAACAACCTTGAAACAGAGGAGTGTATTTGCAACAAGTAAAGCCGATTGTGGTGAAACTGGAGAAATAACTGTCTCACTGGTTACTACGGACATCAAACAGAGAATTACCACCCAAAATATTAGCAGAGTGGTGCAAGGATTACCAATGCCTCTGTACTGTTAGATAGGTTATGTTGCCAGAGACTGTTTCGCTTATAATCAAGAACTATTTGCATATGTATGCAGTGAACTTTATGCCTGATTGAGCACATTTGTCCAGACAAATGGTATATTACACACAGCATTACCTACTATTTTATGACTTTGGAAAAGGAGAAGGCACTTTGCTTCATATGGTATGTACCAGTTCACAGATAACAGAGAAAAATGCCAGGCTAAGTCACCAACATGTCAGTGATGTGATACAAATGTGTCATAAACAATATCTTTTTGAAACATATGGCCATAGGTGTTGCAATTTCAAGTATTAAATGTGAAGCTTTCTTTCCATTTGGACCTGTCTCCTTTGAATTATGGCGGAGTCAAAAGTATTCCTTGGCATACTCATGGCGCACCAGGCCAAACCAAGGGAAGCTCTTGCTCTGGGCGGTATGATTATGCTGAGTTTTTCCTACAAACATCATACAAGTGTGTGATAAGTACAGCCGGTAATTAAATGAATTTAAGAAGACGATTTTTTCAACATGCGCGCGACAATTGTGACCACTTGAATTGGGAGTGGGTTGACATCACAATCTAGTACCTAGTCATTGACCAGGGACTGGTCTAGAACAATGTTTTATTATGATAGGGGAGAGTAAGACCTGCGTTAGTATAGTGCAGCAGTAAAAAATAATTGAACACTCATTTAGCCAGGTATAATCGTTACTGTTCTTCTGTCTTTTTGTATACTGTGCATGTTACGTTAATGTTCTTTGTGAATCGGATTTCCATTTACAAAGAATGTCTCCTTCCACACATATCTGTTGCTATATTAACTAAATTCTAGTCATATTAACTGAATTCTAGTCATATTGTATAATATTTCAACAGGGAGTTGTTTTGTGGATTTTTCCATTTAGAATGAGCATTATTACCAGTGCCATTTGTATTTAAAATGATTAGACTTGCACCCTCTGTGTGCGCATGCACAATATAATACAACTACACGTGGGCCACACTTTTAATTTTTTGAATTCCAACCTATTTTTGGGGAAATGTTAATAGCTCAAAGACAAAAATACACTGATGACTGCCGAAGTTGCAAAATCAAGCTTGCAGAAGTTTGCAAACATCATTTCCCCTTTTCCATGCTTAAATTTATGTACTTTGTGCGGATTTTCACAGTGACATTTATATTTTCACGTAGCTTTTTTCACTGAAGTTCAAAATTAAAACCCCTGGATATGTACAACCCAAATAAAGATATTTTGACTTTTCAAGATCTATTTTCACTATGGAAAAAGCCATTTCTCGAAGCTACTTGTCTGGAAATACCAACTATGAGCTACTCAGTGCCTTAAATACTGCCCTATTAATATTTATTCTAAACATATTAGTAAAATTGCCTCGGTATTTCATACTTAGTCCTCTGGCATAGAGTGTGTTCAGAGGGACATAACAACATCCAACGGAGGATACATACTGAAACTGTCCTATCAGAATGTTGGGGAGTGTTACGCTGGCAACATAAAACTACGATATCACCCCTCTTCTTCATTAGCCAATGAATATGATCCTTTTTTTGCCAAGCTGACAACCAGCCACACTGGCCTTCACGGACCAGCACTGGGTAATGGAGGGGAAAGGCAGTTAGACTTTTTGACAGACATAATCCTCAATATGAGATGCGTTTACTTTTGTTTACATTTAATTTCTTCTTGTAGAACCACGTCCTGCATACTTGTATTTAAATACATAGATCATCCTGCAATTCCAATCTCCAATTTAGTATCCTTACCTTCATGGATACCCCTCGAGCCTGTATCCTCCCTTTATCCTTCGGGTCTCGGGAGGGTACAGGTTCTCGGGGGTCCATACAGGGAAGGATACTGAATTGGGGAAAGGATAGCCTCTAAGTACACCATGGATACTGCTATCTTTTCTGATCATTGACTTAAATTGGCTTAGCTGCTGTATTACATACATTAACCTTGATAACACAAACACACAGACAATCACAATGGGACACTATGACGTATCCTAACTCATCTCTGCCTCCAATAAAAATTGAAAGTAATACTCTAATTTCTCATTGCATCAAATATGTGACACACACACACACACACACACACACACACACATATATATATATATATATATATATATATATATATATATATATATATATATATATATATATATATATATATATATATATGAGAGAGAGAGAGAGAGAGAGAGAGAGAGAGAGAGAGAGAAAGAGAGTTCATCAACGTTTCAAGGAATATGATGGAAGTAAAGGCTTCATATTGAAACATAACAAATCACAGTTGTAGTATGTTTAATGAGGGGCTTCTATTTGCAATGCCAATATTGAACAGCTATCCTTTTCTAATCTTCATACTGCTATGGAACATGTTTGAATCCTGTAGTTTTTTCCATCAAATTACAATGCCGGTTCACCTACATTTCAACTGGAATGCTTTCAGGCAAGGGTTTTGCGCCTTGTTTTTCATCCTTAAAATTGAAAGCATCTGGAATTGTCATATAGAGTAGCGACAGCACTCACAGAAAAAAAAAAAAAAAAAAAAAACAGTGCTACTAACTGCGCCGTGGCACTACTTATTTCGGAATATGAACGTACACTCTCCTTATTAATGCATGTGAAATCCCAGTGAATTAAAATTCTGAAGTGTATCTCTAAATTTAACATTTATGTGAATATTTGCTGACATGGACCCCTGACCGTGTATATTGCGCGAAAAGAAGTGTGCATTCCAAGTTGTGTGGGGACACACTAAGAGTTACTGTTTATTGCAGTCGGCACCATCGAGCCAGATGATTAGCGTAATTAATTAGGTTAAGGAGATCATATCTCCACTGGGACCCACTGGAATGGCGAAGGTGTGAACAAGGGCCACATGCCAATGCAATGCACCAAGATCTGCTTATATTTGGCAAGACCACTGATATAGATCTCCAGCTATTGAGAGGTCATTACGTCACGATTTTGGGAGATATCCGTTTGCAGAGACTCTTTTTTCGTCCCTGAAAGAAAGCTCACATTCTCAAATAGCAGACAGAGTAACGTGTAGTAATCATGGTGCTTTTCTTGCCCTGCTGAAGAAGATTTGCCCATTGTATCTAGGAAATGATGAGCAGGCACTCAACATGCTCGTGACACCAGCAGTTAGGCTGTGTATGGGACCACTCTGCATACTCTTGAAGCCAGCAGTTAGACTGTATATGGGACTACTCGACATACTCAACGCGCCAGCAGTTCGGCTGTGCACGGGACTAATGGATATATGCGTGAGACCAACAGTTAGGCTGTACATGGGACTACTCGACATACTCGAGGCGCAAGCGGAAGCGCTAACCAACTGCAACGTGCTATAATCAAGTAATGTGTGGGAATATCTGTTGACTAATCTGTTGACTAACTAATTTATGTACAGAGACATGTTATCAGAAGAAGGTGTTGGACGAAATGTGAAAATCGGACATGAGTTTGGGGTGTTCTGTGGCTTAGCATTGCAGGAGTCCTGTGACCACCAAGCTGACTTGCCCAGGGCATACCAAGAACCTTCAGCTAGATGATGAAAAACAGATATAATCAAGAAATTATTGTCATGCCCAAGTGCTTCGTTTAGTTTCTTCTTGCTGGGTTAGTCGGCCACTTGACGCCACAATGCTAAGCCCCAGGACATTTCAACTCGTGAGCAGTGTTTTGCATTGTATCACATTTCTTCTGGGAACATAAACCCCGCGCTGAGGATTTATTCGTAGAGTGAACTTAGTTTTTAGTAAGTAAACGCACAGACTATTCCTGTCAATACATGCCGTCTCATACCATGCAGAGTATAGCTTAAATACATCTAAAGATAACTGATTGACATGCACCTAATGTCTAATACTCATTTACACACGCATAGAAAAAAAACATGGAAAAAGACATAAACATATGTACATATAAGAAAATAATGCATTACATGTACGAATGCATTTACTCTTTTAAAGGGATTATCGATTAAGAGCCAGAGTGTTCTTCTCATAGCGTGAAGTGTTTTAAACGATTTTGAAGATGGCCCATTGTGCATATGTATCGTTACCCACTTTGGCAGAAAAAATCATCTCAAAAAACCAAGCAAAAAAACAAAAAAAAACAAAAACAAAAACAAAAACAAAAAAAAAACAAAAAACAAAAAAAAAAAAAAAAAAAAAAAAAAAGAAAAAAAAAAAAAAAAAAAGAAACAATGTTTTCCTTCTATCGGGAGTTGCAGGTTGTTCATGAAGGCATTGCAGCTTTATGAATGAACGCTTCCCCAACTCAGTATATGAATAACAATTTATCACACGTTTCTTATTTTGTATGCTTAGGTGCCTGTGTTACAGAGTACAAACTTCATCATTCATCTGGACTTTCCAGTTTTGTATAGGGCCCAATTTCTATGATAGGGCTGTACGGGCACTCACCTTCCGTTTGCAGAAATAGTTTATTTTGTAAAAGGTGGAACGTTTCTTCACACACATATGACCAACTAAAGCGTTAAGGAAGGCAACCTAAGAAATGTGGGCTTATTTTCTATATACACAAAGGTTTAAAATCCCAGTAGCATGGAAACTGCTGTAAGAGGCTCATGGAAACAAAACAAATAGACAATCCCCCCCCCCCCCTGATTCCGTCACTTTCAAAAACCAGTGGAATCCTCAAAAAGGCTCTCAGACTGTTTGGGAGAGTTGATAGATTTATTTACATAGTGCCATTCCCTTGACACTTGGCCGAGGCTTTACACAAACATGTCTCAGAAACAAAATAAAGCAAGAGAGGCATCGTATCTCATAATGTATATCGGCAATCTCTGTGGGTGGGTGCTGACAGTGTCATAACGTGTACCTGCTAGGACGTGTGATACATGCCCCGAACCCCGCAATTCTACATTTGATTTGTACAGCCGGAGAAAAGTCAACTTAAGAGATTAATATCCGTGTTTTGACGCTCCACAAGTGTGGTTGAGATAAGACGGAACTTGATCATTTCGGAGGCAATAATAGAGGCCGATTTTGATATGCAATGGATATAGAACTCAGCTTTGATTCAGATTTTCTTTCATATGTCTCCAAAATAGATACATAACATATACACATATAGGAGTAGAGCTTTATTGTTTGGATAATTTCAAAGTGAGGAGAACGGGTCTGCACTGAGTTTGTTTTACTTTTCTGGTGCGCAATGTCCACTGTTGCAGTACTTGTTAAAATTTCTTTCGGTTTGTACAGGTGGTCTAGCTATAACTGTTTGTTTTAAAATCACTGGGACTGGATATGATACCCAGTTTGTTTCTAATTCAGTTATATAAACTTTCAGGTGGTTTAAGCAAGGTATACTATCAGGCAAGGAAAGGTACATACTAGTTCAGGGGTAAGTTACGTTATTTTTATCATAATTTTTACTATACCAATCTAATAATTATGTTTGGTTTGGTAGGGATTCTTTATTCATATCGAAGCTCTGTATTTATGAACGAAGCTTCACTTATTTAGCTAATGCCTCGTTTGACACGTTTATATGTTTTTTTCATTATTATGTGGGTTTTATTTGCTGCATGTTTAGCTAATACAAGGAGATACTCAGCAAGACATTTCCGGGCACAGGCGCCGAAACATGTTTTGAATAGTGACTCGCTGAAGACCCTAAAATTTATATGGGCTTGTACAGCTAATGTCAAAATTCTACAGAAGAACGTGTGCAAGAGCGATAATAGTACTTCCATATTTGTATATGTTGTACAGTGACTTGTTAGCTTCTGCAGAGTAAAGGGTTCGGACTGCGGAATAGGGTAATGAATACCAAAAAGTTGCTCCAGATGAAAAGACACAAATACAATAAATTCACAAAACTACATGACAAATCTAACATATATATATATATATATATATATATATATATATATATATATATATATATATATATATATATATATATATATATATATATATATATATATACACATTGTGCGTAATGTGTGGAACGCCGTTTCTCCTTTTATTCAGTATTTGAACATATCATTTACATTTGATGACAACATTAAATCAAATTCATCTTATCATTGTATGCGTTTAGTGGTGTGTTGAAATGTTCCTCATTTCATCACAACACTGAATGTCATTAGTGTTATCATCAGTTGCATTTAAAGATATCTTCACTACGAATTCATGATAAGTCTAAATAGGAACATATATCGACATAAGTAAAATTCGATTTGATGATTATATTAAATCGATATATTGTTATGATTAAATAGACGTTCTTTAGTCTTATATTGAAATCCATTTGGTGTTATCATTATAGCGGTTTAAACATGTCATTAATTGCTTCTGGAACAGGAAATATTTATGCTTCCTTTTTGGTCTGAACTAATCATAAAACCAACACCTTTAGCGATTACACTAAAAATTCAATGTTATGATCAAATAAACCTGAAGTGACGTCTGGAATTAAAAATAGGACCAATTCTGTTGAATTACCTCCGGGCGACGTTTTACACTTCACTTCCCACTTTCGCCACGTCTGTATCTGAATCCTGCTGGCCGCTTGCTCTATACAAGTGAACCAATGCTTGATCAACTTGTCTTTCACAGTCATGTGTAAGTTACCCTCTTTTATGTTGACAGAGATGGAATGTATTGTTTGTCTGATGGCGTTTAACACCGAGAGACGCGCTGGTCGCACTTAGTGCCGCCATTTAACAATGATCATGATGATGGAGATGTGTCAGTAAGTTACTGCTCACGGAAAAGACAGAACGGGTAATTGAAACGCTCCAGGTTCTGCAAGCCTGGGCCATTTTGATAAAACATACATGCCATACATCCAATGTAACAAAAATGACTTATTTGTTTGTCTTGAGTCAGGAAATGAAAATGTAACGTTGAAATTAACTAGGAGCTTGCTTGATTTGCGGAGACCGCCTCGACTGGGGGGGGGGGGGGGGGTATTCGCTACCTTGCGGTGGGGCTGGTCGCATTTAAAGATGACATGAAATCGAATTGAACATATCCTTAATTCTATTTAGTGATGAGATTAGTTATCTGGATATTTCAACATATGATCAAATCGATCTGAAGATGTGATAAAATAGATTTAGATACTTTGCAGAAGCTATATTGAATCAAATCCAGTCGTTATTGGACATAAAACGTTATCATAGTAACACAATAATTGCTTATCAGATGGGAAAGATTTCTATCTCAATGAATGTTAGAGGTAGACTTTAAAAACTTATAAATGCCATATAAAGAAATATTTATGATTAAACGAGTGATAGTGGCAAAATACACCGTGCAAGATAATTTGTGAAGGTATAACCACTAAACCATGTAACGGCTTTTGTTTCATGTCTACACTTGTTATCCCCATGACAATTATACATTTAAAGACTTTGCTGATAGACATAAATCACTTTTTGGAAGACTTATTAAACAGGGGTTTTCCAAAATAAGATTAAAAAAGGTTTTTCTTTACTTTAAAGATAAATATCAATATGTTCTACAGAAAAATAATGTTGATTTATATGGACATATTAATAAGGTATTTTCTGAGTGTCAGTAAAACACATAGAAATATGTTTATGTATTTTAATGTTGTAGCTGAGATTGTTTTACCATGAGCTTGATCAAGCTTTCAATACTGGAACATAAAATTTTTTATAATTACAAGAAATATAAAATGAAATAAGGACCATTTAAGTTCTCAGGCATCATGTTGAACAATACAGGCCTTCTATTTTCTCATCCTTTTGAATATAGTGACAAAATGTAAGGAAAACTTACTCAGCTGATGTGAATAATATTTTTGTAACGAATTTCAGGCCTACTGTGCTGTTTTTTCTAGTGAGAATGGAACATGGAAGAACTTAACCAAGTTTCATAATAAATATAATATTAGCATCAAGTTTAGTTATCCTGTGTTCACGTGGAAACGTTTTTTGGTGTTAAAATTCAAATTTTGTCATGTTACGCAATTCTAATGTAAATATAATAGTCTGACTTAAAATTCTGAATTGTCCTTTCATTGTTTGGATGATGTCTGTGAACTATGGTCAAGTCATTACCTTTTATAACTGTACATTAACATTAAGGGCTAAATTTGTTTTAGGCCTACTTTAAATGAATGCGAGTGTTTTCCAGAGTGGGAGGATTGGGATCCCGTAAAACTGGTTTAACCCACTGCCAATACGTTGGTAACCTGTTCCAAGTCAGGTAGAAGATACTCTCATTCGTTTAACTATCATTACTGTTGGTCATGAATTCTTCTGACGACGGACACTAGCATATCTTACTATTTCGTAAATGATCCTGGATCTGACAAGGTTAAACTGGTATTCGGTTTGGTCTCATCACTATCATTGAAAACTGTTATCCACTTCTCTTTTCATGGAATCCTTATATATTTGGTAACAATTTGAACAATCAGGCATTTTCTGCACATATTACAGTGCAGTAAGTGTTCCAAGTGTAGTGAAACTGATGCTGTTTTTTATAATTGTCTGATGAATATAGTTTGTTATTGTGAAAGTCATGTCAGGTTGGCTCAAAGTGTTTAATGTACTGTTTCTCTGTGTCTCTCTTGTATAAATAATTAGCATCTAAATCAACTGACTGACAAGTTGAACTACGTCTGTTTATAAATGAAAAAACTGTTACTGGAAAGCAGTTATACTTACAGTATCCTTTAGGAATTTCAAATGATCCCTCTCTCTCTCTCTCTCTCTCTCTCTCTCTCTCTCTCTCTCTCTCTCTCTCTCTCTCTCTCTCTCTCTCTCTCTCTCTCTCTCTCTCTCTCCCTCTCTCTTCATAAAACCGAATTCTTTCTCTGATAAATGTAGTAGAATTTTACAATAATTAGGACTGTTTTACAATTTGAACTTTTGAACTTTATAGAACCACGAGTTAGATGTACATTATGCTTGGCTGACTTACAGATAACTTACAATGGCATACTACATTTTTGAAATTCTAAATTATTACCCTAATAATTGACTTATAAGATGATTTATGGGATTATATGCTTTCTTGAACTTTTAAATGTCCTTTCAAAAATACTTCTGGAAACCAACTTGAAATGTGACTGCTATCCTTACAAATTGTGACTATTGTTATGCATTTTTGACTACGTTTTAATGATTTGAGGCCTAATGTCACTTGCTTCTGGCTGATGTTTAACATTTGAACCAATGTACTTACTATATTTGGAAATTCAAACACTTTTCTTTTTGAAATGCTCTTAGTTTATCTCCTTTAAAACAACATCATGTCTTTAACTACATACCTAAAACACGTCGAATTATATAATCAGGTTGTTTAGATTCTTATTGATGGTCATTTTAGGCCTAGAGGGCTTTTTTGATGGATTGATGTTGGTGTTGGTGTCGCTTTGTGTACTTATATGGATAATGATCATTGTTGAGATGGTGGTTGCAAGTAGTACCTTTTTAAATACTGAATTCTATTGACATTTTCAACAAGTTAAGAACCTCCACTTACAAATTCTCTGATGCGCTGCAAATTTTGGTCCCTTTTCATAAATTGCATGGTCCTGTATATGCATGAATGATGCAAATGTTCAAGCCAATTTACTGAAATAGGCCTATAATTTCAAACAAAACTTTTTGCATTCTGTCATGTGAAAACTAGATAAAGGTTTTTTCCCCCCCCCCTATGGACCTTTGCACTTACGTTTTGGTCTCTTTTGGGTAAATACGAACTATAAATTTATATTTTTCAGCTATACATACCAAGGAACATTGCCTTTGGTCGGAATTGATTTCGATTTGTTTTGTTAGGACTACGGTTTGGATATGGTAATGACACTGTCTAATAGTTGATGTTTCTGCCGTATAAGGCTGCAACCCTTCTCATCCGTAGGAGATAGTTTGGATGTCTTATTTAGATTCATGTATCTGCACGTGCTCATTATATAACTATTCCTGGAAACACCGACAAAATACTCCAACACCTTAATTGTTGCTTTGTTGTAATTTTTCAAAACCAACTTTATTTTTAAGACGTAGTGTGCAGAAATATGCCAAATTATGTAAAATTGTTGCAGTCTGTAATAATTGCGACAAAATTAATATTGGTACATTATGCAACTTTCAACTGTTCGAAAGTCACAGAAGAGGATGTGACTAAGAAAATCGGGAAGTTAAGCCTGAAAAAATGCCGGGTTATGATAGGTTAACAGCTAAAAGGCTTAAACAGTGATCAATCAGCACAGGTATTCACATAGCCACACTTTTTAACCAAACAGTTTCCAGTCATGTTTTCCCTCATGACCTGAAAAAGGCCATTGTTACCCCTATACATAAAAACAAAACAACCTGGTCAAAACAAACTATAGACCAGTGAGTGTCCTTCCAGTTGTTTCCGAAATATATGAGGGCTAGTGGCCGAACAGCTTATTGAGAATTTTGAGGATTTATTCTCGATTATGACTTCAGATTTAAGAAAATATTATAACTGAAAACATGTCCCGGTTGATTTGATTGAGGAATGGCGCCAATGGCTGGATACCAAGAAACATGTTGGTGCTGTGATGATGGATCATTCTAAGACTTTTGATTGTATTCCCAATGACCTACTGCCAAACTCAGGGCTGATGGCTTGTCTGAGATCTCCTTGGTAGTTAGCTGTCATTCAGGCAGCAAAGAGTCAAGATCAGCTCAAATGTTGGTCTCTGGGAACATATTATTAATGGTGTGCCTGAGGGATTGATTCTTGGGCTGATCTTATTCAACATCTTTAAGAATAACATATATGACTAAATAAAGAGTGCAAATCTGAGAAATGATGCAGATGATATTACTCTCACTGCAAGTGGCCCTGGCATTGAATACCTCAGTAAAGCTCTTGCCATTGCTCATGCAGAAGCCATAGACTGGTTTCACAAGAACTTTTTGCAGGCAAATCTCGAGCAAATGTATCTTTAGATTTAGATGATATTTCCATAGTGTCGGAGTCACATGTAGATCTTCTTGGGGTAACTATTGATCATAAGCTATCTTTTGACAACCATGTATCGAAACTTTCCCAAAAAGCCGGGAAACAGCTAAATGCTCTCAGGAGAATTGATTCTTTTTGTCAGAAAGTACTCGGCTCAAGGTTTTTAGGACCTTCATTTTAGCAAACTTCAATTATTGTCCACTTGTGTGGGATTTCTGTAGTGCCCAAAATTTAAAAAAAAATAAGTTACGAGGTCTGAGATTTGTGTTTAGGGACCTCAACAGTGATCATGATACTCTCTTAAACAAAGCAGGAATTTACACCTTACATCTGAATCGTTTACGTTGCTTAGCAGCAGAGGTATACAAATGTATTAATAACGTCAGTCCTTCATATATGAAGGATGTCTTCAGACTTTGTCAGTCTTATTAGAATCTCAGAAGTAAAGAAAACATTGCATTACAGTACCCCACAATACAGACTCAACTTTTCGGCAAAGATTCCTTGGGCTCCCTGAATCTGGAATGACCTGCCTGTAGACTGCCGTTAAGCATTCAGCCTGAATAACTTAAAAAAACTTATTAGCACATGGCAAGGGGTGAAGTGTAAGTGTAAGTGTACCCTTTGTAACCAATAGCTTCCAAGTGTGACATCCCCTTGTTATGGCCATTGTATGTACATTTTAAGGTTTACATTATTATTTTTTACTTAGTTTACATATATATATATATATATATATATATATATATATATATATATATATATATATATATATATATAGTAAAATATCGTTATAATGACACCGTCTGTTCCCTCAGAAATGTGTCAGACAGCTGAATATGTCAGATACCAAAGAAAATAAGCTTGTTTCCATGAAAATTTGTGTCATTATATTGAACATGTCGGATATCTGAGTGTCGTTATAATGAAGTTTCACTGTATATATATATATGTTTATACATATATATATATATATATATATATATATATATATATATATATATATATATATATATATATATATATATATATATATATATATACATATACATATACACATATACATATACATATATATATATATATATATATATATATATATATATATATATATATATATATTGCTTGTCTTATTGGTGACCAGCAGTCTCTGTTAATACTTTAGCTATGTACCGTTCTAAAATAAAGCTTATTTGACTTTGACTTACTTTGTTATAATACCTTGCAGAATAATATAATACGCCAGTTGAGTTTACAAATTTTATAAAATGTTATGAATTGCGGAGAAAAATGTATCAACAGGATCACACATATTGCTGACAAAACCCTATGAAGTTTTCAAAGTGCACAATCTTTTCGTTTTCGTCAGGCATTATTTATGTTGTTAACCTGAATAAGAAGCAAAACAAAAGCAACAAGGAAATATGTTCTATAGTAATCCTTTTCAACCTTTGCTCAGGAAATTGACCAAATGCAGAGACTAACTGACAAATCTACCTACTAACAAAGACTGTTCTTTACCTAGGGTGTCAACGGTTAAGGGGGGAGGTGTTTAGCACAGGAAAAGAAGGTGCCCCAGATACAAGGGAGAATGTGAAACACATTCTGGCCGTGTAATAACATAACCCATGTTTCCCATACTCCAGCTGATTTCGTAAAGTTTGAGTGTGCATCAAAGCTTTGTAATAAATAGCAGTATGGAGTTGTTTTACAATAATCACCAGTGCATATATCTTTATTTGCGCAAAAATTACATATTGTCACACCATACCCCAAGATACTCCTTATATGTGCAAAATAAAAACAAACATTTTTATTCCAGTTGACATGACTGCATATTCTACACAGCATATAAATTTAATCTCAACTTGTGTACACAAAAAAACTAAGTGTGTTTATAACATCTTGCAAGTTATTTTTTTTTATTCATTCATTCATTTATTTTTTGTTGTTTGAAACAGCAAACAAAATTATGTTATATTAATTATGTCATAAAGTCCCTTATATCCCGTCGGTTTCAGCAATTTGGTTTGCTTCTCTCGTTTTTTTCTTTTCTCCCTTTTTTTTTTTTTTTGTTTTTTTTGTTTTTGTTTTTGTTTTTTTGTTTTTTTTTGTTTCTTATGG
This sequence comes from Hermodice carunculata, assembly GCA_964020975.1. Classification (NCBI taxonomy): domain Eukaryota; kingdom Metazoa; phylum Annelida; class Polychaeta; order Eunicida; family Amphinomidae; genus Hermodice; species Hermodice carunculata. The sequence goes on along the minus strand of OZ026618.1, from coordinate 49,753,770 downwards.
CTGGCAAAGTCAATTGCAAGTCTCTACTAACAGATCACGGATAATTTATGAATCTATGTAGCGATTTCAGTCACTACTGTTGACTGTATTTTCGCAACCACCGATGTCGCCAAATTAACAAATAAAAAATAATAAAAAACGTCCCGGATCACAAATCATGGTAACGTTTTGGTATATAACCATAACGAAACATGTGTTCTACCCCAGTTTCACGTATAAAAAAGAGGCTAAACCAATGAACAACTAAATTGAATCTGGCGCCTCTTATATCTTGCAATCATTGCAAGTCTTTCCAGAAAAAATAAGTAAGAATTATTGAGAAATATGAAGTGAAACAAAAAAGAGAGAAATAGAGAAGAAAGAAAGAAAGAAAAAAAAGAAAGAAAGAAAGAAAGAAAGAAAGAAAGAAAGAAAGAAAGAAAGAAAGAAAGAAAGAAAGAAAGAAAGAAAGAAAGAAAGAAAGAAAGAATATATTCTAAGAAAATTTCACTGATAGGCAAGAAGACCCTATTTGTGCGTTTGGTGTCCCCCAAAAATAAACAAGTAAAAGTTGTGGTATCCAACCTGTCATATACTGGTTCTACCTACATTTATATGGATTCAGTACCCAAGCCTTCTGGATATACTGACTGTTTCTATGGCGGATTTGTTGCATATGACAATGCAAACATATTGTCAAGTTTCCGTTCAAATAAAAAGATTGGGCTCTTTTGTTGCAAGTATTGTGACGTCACTCTGGTGAACGCAACAGAAAATGTGCTCTTTGCTAGTTCTCAATCATACCTGATAATATTTTTGTACAACGTATCTCCAGGAGAACGATTAACACTGGTTTTATCTGCTAAATTGACTAACTGCATTGGGGTATCTTACTTTTGTAGCCGTCCTTATGAATCTTCATTGTTGAAATGTAAAAGAGGTCCTATGCTTGGGAATTTTTACAATTCTATTACATTATTCAAAATGAAGTGCTTTATTTTTGTAGAATGTCATCAGCTTTCTCATGCAGAAAAGCTTGTTGATGGCCAATGTTCGTTGTATATCACAGACAATTTTTTTAAAGCCACTAAAAACTTCTGCATTTCAGTTGTCAACAAAATGACCAATGGATGACGGTTGAACCTATTTTGCAGCAGCAAGTTTCTCGTTGAGGTACCTGACTCACATTTAGGAAATTATGGGAGGTCGCAAAAGTGGTTGTATCATGCCAAGTACATAATGTTCTTGGGTGTTGTGTTAATGTCCACGATAGAATTTCAGCAAAAGTGCAGAATGATGTCTGAATTGTTTGTTTTAGTCACTCAATATCATTTGCCGTGCACTTCATATAATACAACAAGAAGAAATGAATATTTCAACATTACACCAATAAATCTCAGTTGTTTAAAATTGTTCATACAACACTCTGTCTCATATTTTCGCATGCTAGAGATTGATGATTATTTTGTTCATTTGTACTTTTCAGACTGGTATTTGCATCAAAAGATACCGATTGCACTACACTTGCAATCAATCAATGTGACTGACACATTTTACTATAAACTGAAAATATGGAAAATAAGAGGTTATAAATATGCTTACAGCAAAAATGTTTTAACATGGAGACAACATTTTTTTTTCTTAACAAAGACACAACTACAGAAATGTACCATTAAGAAGAAAGTGCTGTGTTCCAGAAGGGTGGCACAACAGTCACCAATGGAATCGGGAGACTAGTAGCTTTTGTGCATGTGGCAGTGGATTTTAAAATCGACCTTTTTTTTTGGGGGGGGGGGGTTGAATTTGATTTTGACATTATGCACGATGCATATCGCACACCACAGGTTCTGTTGGAGATTATCAACTTAAATGCCTCAAAGTATAATCAGCGTAGCATGCACATAATAAATATGACAATGCTAATTCAATCAGGATCATTTTTATTCAGACATGCACAAAAAGCATCTCGCTTGACCTTCACCTATATAAGCAAGAAAAGAGAGGTTGGTGCTTGGAATCTCATCACTCAGTCTTTACTTTTTCCAGCGTCCTTGGGGTCAAGAAGCTGGACAGATTCTCAAGCTACCTGTGTTGAAAAAAAAAATCACACTTGATAGTGATCAGAGACCGACAGACTCTTGCGCTTTTATTGCGGCCATGCACATGGGGTATATGTGATGATATAATACCCATTATGCTCCATGCCACTATTGTCCACATCGGCATCACCAAAACGTCCGTGAGTAATAGAGATTACTTCACATACGGGATTTCTAATCCTTGATAAAATCAAATAGATTTGATCTATGTGGGTGATGTTTACATCCCATATTATGGTAGTGCTCAATGATCCAATTAAAAACCTGTCAATTACATTTACACCTGGCAACAAATAATTATGATCAACATATTATCTAAAAAACGACATTGGGCTACTTCAAGATATTTTGAACATAGTTGTCTTACAATATTATCATATTAATGCAAACAAAAGATTATATTGATACTTGCATTCCTCGTAAAAGTTTGTAAAGATTTTGTAGTTGAGACGAAAGTAACAAGAAAGTATATAGGTTGCATTATTCTTTCTTCCAAACAAGGTTTATTTCAAAATACATTAAAAACATCCTTTTACATAACTGTTAACGCCTAGTGTTTACATGTTTCATTTCCATGCAAAAGGGTGAGAAACACAATATAATTTTGCACGTATATTTTTGCAATCAGGATAAGTCCTCAGAAATCACTCTTAAATGTATCTGGTTTTTCTCTTTCTTTTTTTTTCTTTTATGTGTTAAGGGAGTATTTGGGCTACAACGAAGCCAATAAAATTAATACCAGAAAGAAAACCGTAATTAATGACCATGACTGTATCCAGAGTGTAGATGAAATGCATAAAATTAAATGGTATTGTTTACAAATAAAAAGGTGAATCATTTTCTGCAAACTACAAACTATTTTATGTACTCTCTTGTACCCGCACCCTTCTGATAATAGTGAGGTTTAGTTATACGTTCCCATGTTACATGTGCGAATGGCTTTGTCTATTACCATACGATCCGTGCACATCGCTTAAAACACTGTTTAGTTATACGCGCATCAGGCAGCCATAGAACTACCCGGATGTTGGTACGTTGGAGCCGTTAAATACACACAAGCTCTTCTCTTATCACCAATATTAGATGTGTTCATGTTGTATTTTGGGCAACAGCCACAATGTACATGATGTAAAGGTGCAATCTCGGCGCCGTTCAACACACAGTGCGCTAAAAATGGGCAGAAACCACTCGATCGCTTCCAAGATGAAAAGGACCGGTCACTTTTTTCCTCACAAAGATTGATACAACTAATCGTTTGCCAGTGTGAACATTTGGATAATTGGTCATTCAGATCGATCTTTACTATTAAAATAAATCACTCCATTGAAAATTAAATCTAACTTTGGCAAGGCATATCACTTGCACTGATGCAGGTGCATGGTAATGAAGTAACACCTATTAATTTAATACCTTATCAAGTTAGAATAAATTACTAGAACTTAAATGATAATTAATACTGAAGTCCTAACTCAGTCATTAAATTTATCATTCAGATCTTCATTCCAAAAGGGCCATTTCAATGGATCGATACGAAAAAGTATACAAGATAGACAGAGTAAATCATGATAGCAAGGAGCCCAACTATCTACAGTCAAACTTACAAACGTACAATGGAAAATTTGTAAACACGTATTAACGACGCCAATAAAAAACATCTGCTCACTGATTAACAACATTTTAAGAAGAGTTAGAAATAAAAATAGATGGAATTTTCAAAATGTTTCCAAAAGGATGGTCATATTATCACTGACGAACAACATGTATCCGACCAATTTAATATTTTTTCGCAGGTTGAGAATGCACAGCTAGATATTCTTAGTACGGGGGTGAAGATAAACAAACAGTATCGTTGAATATTATAAACAAAATGATTTATGTTATTCGACAATCCTCTAAGGAAAGTACCTATTCCCTCTCTGATAACAGATTTAGTAAATATTGATTGCATTTATAAATATAATTTCCTGTGTTTAACTGTAAACAAGAGTATGATTAGGAATAAACACATACAAAAGATTTCTAAAGAGATAGCACAGAAAGTAGACATTGTAAGCAAGGAAAATTGTCTCCCTACCAAACTTTTCCTAATCCTTTATAATTCACAGCACTAGTCCACTTGATCAATTGATTTCTGGCTTGGGAGCATAAACTGGAACCTAAAATCAACTAAAGAAAAGGCATTTGCTATTGGCACGGAGCTGCTTTCGAAATTAGATATAGAATCTGGAAGCTGCACATAGAAATAAATCACTAATCATCAAAGAACTGAAATTTATGACAAGCAAAAAAGCAAAAATCCAGACATTGAGAGATCTCCAATGCACATTTCGATATGTATAATTGAAACAAAATTATGTGCAAGTTACTTAGACTGATGTGTATATAAAATATTTCCCATGCGTAATTTGTGTTATCGGTTAGGTTATGATTTAATGCACATTTTCGATGTTCGTGACTTCCCACTGCCTAGGTCAACTACTCCTCAGGACCGCGATTTTTGTCAACATTCAGAGGCCAAGTTTCATATTCAGTCGAATGTCATGTAATAATTAATCTGACTTGAATGACTAACAATGTATCCATTTGTTTAAACAATGACTAAGAAGACAAAAGTCTAGCATATTTTATAGTGGAAGTTTTCGGAACTATTGTTAACACTAAGGAATTTCCAACAGATATCTTTAACAAAAAACAAAAAACAACAAAAAAAAAAAAAAAAAAAAAAAGACTGCATCGTAATCCTATTAGTAGTAGAAAATATACAATACTGATGTGCATGTAGATGTTAGGTACACGTATGCACTACGCTGGCCTAGCTTTTCCCTCTTTGGGCCGTGTATGTAGATCATCTGGTTCTGACGAAATGGGCGGGGGCGGGAGGGGTATCACGTTTTAACACAAATTAATGTGCTTCAGTTAATTTTTCACAAAAGAAATTAGTTTATTCCCTGCAGCGATTAAAATGAAATAATTTTAGAGAATCCAATGTCCATGTGGCATAAAAATACAATGATTCCCCATTCCCAACACCAATTAAAAAAGCTCAATAATGCGTTACAGAAATCACACCTCCTCCCATCAAAGCCTTGATAGGTATATGAAACACTTATTGTGACTAACAAGACCATATATATTTGAAAAGCCTGCATAATGTGCCAGATACTATAACTCTGCAGGATTAAATCTGACATAGCCATCTATGAACCTTTTTATTAAAGTAAAGGGGCAGCCATCTCTGTGAAACAGGGTTCTTGCACCCATCAGGGACGCGCTGAAGACAGGTCCCTCCACCAACTCAATGTTGTAAATCAGCTTATCCTCCATCCCTTTCTTTATATCTTTCCTGTCTGAGTATTCAATTGATGGAAACTTTTGCCAATTGAAAATAAAAATCGGTTTGTTATTTACTTGAAATATTTTTGCTTATTAACCAATAACAGAAATTAAAGGAACGAAAAACAACCATTTACATCCAAATGGAAAAAAAGTTAATGGTCAGGAAAACTACCATTTACCCCCTGATAACCAGTTTGTAAAATGTTTTGGTGATAAATTGTTCGATTGTATTTGAATATTGTATTCGAGTTCATGTGCCATATATGCAGGGTAAGGTTAAATACTTCGTTTCACGTTTACTTTCTTTTCCATTCGCACAAAAGGGAACGGCGGGGTTACCAAGCACAGCACGTATGACAATATTATATATAATGACAATAGTTTTTCTTGCATGATTCAGATAACATTACGTTGCCAGTCAGACAGTCTTGCATGCGGAATGTCAAAGCGCGCCATCTTGTCGACATCTTTACTTTCACTGCGTGAACACAGCTTTAGTTTTTTTTATATAATATTGCAGCAGTTTACTATATTCTTACCATGGCTCATCACGGTAGGACATGCTTTTACAGTATGAAGTGGGTTATTGGAGCTCCTCATGAGTGAGTAATAATAATAATAATAATAATAATAATAATAATAATAATAATAATAATAATAATAATAATAATAATAATAATAATGGTGACGATGATAATAAATATAAAAATGAAAATAATGAGCATTACTTTTTTCGAAATAAATGGCAAAATAATTGGTGCCTGGCTTTGCATACACATACTTTCATACCAACAGAAATAAAAAAATGCACTTAAAGTCGACAGAAACTGGTTAATATAACAGGCTTAATATGCCCCTAGTGTTGGTCTGATTAAAATCCTTTGCGAAACTAAAACTTGCGTGAAACTGAATACTCATGCAACAATCAAAGTGAAAAGACACAGGTTGCGTGTAGTTTCTTTATCATAGATTTCTAAGAGAGTATATTGATGTTCTGGTTAACAGTATCAGCACACTAAATAGAATCAGTGTTCCAAGTGAATCAAACATAAACACTTGTGCTTTCGAATATTTGCCTTCCAAACTTCGTAAAGTGACTTAATAAACATTTATAGTTTACCTTCCTTGGGGTCATCCAGGTGTTTTTGAACTCAGTGCAGCTCGGAATAAAAATACATTCTTTAAGTAGATACTGCAGTGCATATGCAAAAATCTGATATAAACTGAAAAGATCAATGGCCGAGATACCATAAATACTACCATTGTTTCCAAAAAAATATGAATAGACCAACTGCCGTTTTGCATTGTTTTGAAATTCCTAATTTTAATAAGTAAATGTTTAATTTGGGGGGGGTCGTTTTTTTTTTTTTTTTTTTTTTTTTTTTTTACACGGAATAGTGGAAAGACAAATACAAACACAGAGTGACTGAAATTATACAATCGTTGTATATTTCATTGCCAATGTGGATATTGACTTGGCTGTATGTGCACGAAGAATGATAGTCAGCAAGGCGATTTTGCATTTGTGCCAAGCTAAACCAACTATTATGCCGAAATATAATTCACAAACCTATTTTCTCAAATAATTATATGTGCATAAATATAGCTGGATTGTTTTTATGTTTACGTCACTGCACATCAACATAGTCTTAGTATAGTGTAACATAAGGTGTACAAGAGAGAGTAAATTGTGCATAAAGAATCCGAAAAAAGTGACATTTATCTGACATAGCCGTTCAAGTACATACATCTTTCTCACATCCTCCCATAGGACGTTGTAACAAAAACCAAGCATTCACCTTTCGTGGATGCTGAGTAAGTTTTTAACCAGTTTTGCAGCATTATACACTGAATGCTGAAACACCATCCAATACATTTGGTATTGATGCAAAACCCATGAAACCAGGATTGGGCAGGGTCATAGGAAATAAAATCATGCTGTATTTTGTTATTGTTTTTTTCTAATATCAGTGGTAAGCACATCCTAAACTGTTATTCTAAGTTGTAACTACAGAGAAATACTTTAACGTGATAAGTTCGGATAAATTAACATACATTTTGCGATCCTTACACCTCAACACTCCCAAATAGCAGGGACTAGGATGTACCCATGCTTCTTTGTTTACATGAGCACTTCCCAGACATACAACTGAGATTTAGGCTTCCAATGTGACCCTTAATCTCGTATCTTATTAAACGCAGGTCAACATCTCGACTGGTAGCAAGGACACCAATTTTCTCTTTGCACTTGAACTTTTTTCCTACTCAAATGGAAATAGGAAACATTTACACACAAATTGATTCATGAACAGGGGCCAATTGAAGCGTTGAGTACTAAGCCACTTCGTTTAAAGTGGCTACCTGTCAGTAAATCAAATAAAGTCAACACTCAGCAAATCTCTCGCTACGGCTGAGACCTGACAAACAATGGCATATGGAGAACAAATTCATACAGGATATTTCATATCCAGTTATTTTTCTTCTTTTTCTTATAACATGACACTTTCCTCAAACAGTCACCAAAACCTTGTGTAAATTGCATTGCTAGATGATGAGCTTTGAAATTTCACCTTCTGTTTTGAACTTTTCCATAGATCCCAAATAATTTCGGGACCATAAGGATGGTACAATTTGAATATAACATGCAAAATGTAGAACACCAAAGTCGAAGACCCTGCAGAGGTATTAAACAATGTTCATTTAGTAGACTCAATGTGTTTAGTGGTATGTCGTTCCTTTTCATGCCATTTGTTCAACGCACTGTTCTGCAATATAATCCAGTATTTTATCCAGTTTTGCAGCATTTATCACAGAATGCTGAAACAACATACAATTCAACTTGAATTGATACAAAAACTCATGAAACCAGGATTAGGCAGGGTCATAAGAAATTAGATAATGCCCTATTTTGTCATTGTTTAACTCTTATTTCAGTGGTAAGAACATCAAAAGCTGTTGTTCAAAGTTGTATAATTTGCATTACTAGTTGGTAAGCTTCAGGGTTTGACCTTCTGTTTTGATTTTTTCCATAGACCACAATTAATTTCGGGACAATAAGGATGGTGCAATTTGAATATATCATGCACAAGGCAGGGCACCAATGTCGAAGACCATGCATAGGTCTTAAACAATGCGCGTTAAGTAGACTCATTGTGTTTAGTGGTATATTGTTCATTTCATGCCATTTACTGAGCCCACCCTGCTATGCAATTTGAGGATGATTAAATATGTTACCCAAAACTTATGGTCGAGGTGCTTGGTAAATCTGCCCGTGTAACTGTCCAAAATGCTATGTGAGTTATGAAGTACTTGAAACAGTTGATCGAATGCAAAGTGTAGTTCTGCATATTTACATGGGTGTGTCTTTGCCAACTAGTGGTTATTTCAGAATTGAATACCCCCCCCCCCAAAAAAAACCAAACAAACAAACAAACAAACAAACAAAATATATATATCACAATTTGCAGGCATGCTGATTCCTAAATTACGTTACTGGAGCTTGGTCTTGCAATTACCCCAAAAAGCAACTCCAACTCTTAATCTATTTTTGGATGTCCCTTCCAATGCGTCACTATTTGCTGATTTTTTTTTCAGCCTGCCTTGCGTTTAACTCGAGGCCATTATAAATATAAGTATCAGTTGAATTGTGCAATAAATCTGGTTGAACAGGTTCATAAGTAAACATGAAATTGGGTTTTAACATGGCATTCACATATTTTAGCTTTGCAAATGCAAAGACTAAAAAGTATTTGATTTGAGAATGATTCACCCATCAGTTACTGTCCAAGTGTCTGATGTCACATTTAAAGAATTCACCCCCATATTCTAGCTAGATCTGTAGCTTATAAATCACGTATAAAAAGAATTCATGTTTCAACTACCAGCTCTTTCGTTGTTTAAACCACACACACACACACACACACACACACACACACACACACACACACACACACACAGACAGAGAGAGAGAGAGAGAGAGAGAGAGAGAGAGAGACAGAGAGAGAGAGTGAGAGAGAGAGAGAGATAAAAGTTAACAGCCAAACGCTTTTTTTCGTGTTTTGCAAGTGTTTGGTTTGTGTTTGGAAACGTTTGAAAACGTTTGGAATGTGTTTGAAAAGTGTTTGGAATGTGTTTGGAAAGCGTTTGGAAAGCATTTGGGAAAAATCTCAAACACTTTTACAAAACGTTCGAACACTCTCACAAAGCTACCGAACACTTCTCCAAACGCGTTCAAATACTTTTCCAAACGCGTTGAACAATTGCCCGAACGATTTCAAACACTTTCACAAACGCATTCAAACACTATGCTTTTCAAACACTTCCATTTAATTGATGAAGAATCTCCAAAAGTATTTTCAACAGGTCCAGCAATATATGATGTACCTACATGTAAATGTGCATTTATCCACCATTATAGGTTGTATATATATTTATATAAAACACGATCCAAAGACCTTTACTCGAGTTTCTAATTCAACTAAAATTAATTAAAGACTTAATTCTTCATTTAAAATGTCATGTATACTTCATCTTTCAAATACTGTTTCCAAAGGCAATATCATGATCAGATCATTATTCATGATCTGATCATGATATTGCCTATAAATTTACTCTGAAATAGTTCCTAATTTTCAATTAAAATATATATAAGTACTCCAAGGACCAATGGAGTATCGCCTGGCATACTCCACTGGAGCTAATTCTATTGCTTGGCTTAGTAAGCCAAACAATACTTAAGTTGAGCTGCTTCTGTATTTCCATTCGAAATTTTAAAAGTTAGCCTTTTTTCAAGAACTTCACTTTCAGAAAACTTTGATAGCGACTGGGTATACTTGCTACTGAAAGATCTGTAACTATATGATAAATGAAGTGTTAAACCTGTTAATGTAGGCATATTATTTGTTTTTTTTTTTCTACATATACTTATTTTCTTCCTTAATTAGGTATGACCACGTCATAATATTGCTGATTACCAGTAACAATATAAATATTAGCAGGTAAAGGTGACAAATACATATTTCCAGGAATTTTTTGTCAGTGGCTCATTTTTCTTTTCTTCATTTCATGTTAATTTGAATCAGATATAAAGCGGAATTTGATTTGTAGAGCCCACATTAATGAAGTTTGCATCCCTGAAAATCCTTATAAGCTTTTTAGACACTTGTTAAAAATATTCCTGTCATTAGAATTAGATAACCAAGTGTACATGTACATGTATCACATTCGTTCGGCGCAAAGTGTAAAGTGTTTAAAAGCGTTTGGAAAAGTGTTTCATCAAACTCGTTTGGAAAAGTGTTTGAACGCATTTGGGAATGTGTTTGTAAAGCGTTTGGATAACGTTTGCAAAGTGTCTGCTACGCGTTTGCAAAACGTTTGGGAAACGTTGGTGCGTTTGGCGTTTGTTAACTTGAACGCGAGCGTAACTGTATGTATATCCCATGATGATCTAATTATAATATGTAATAAATAGTATGTAGCTGTGCTCAACCACGCACAATTAAAAGAGCAAGCTTCAGTTATATGGTATTTATGTAAGCTTCTGATCTTTAACAAAGCTATAGCGGCACAGTGAGGACTGTTGCCCCGTTAGGCTGTGATCTCTGCCACTATGGCTTTTAGGGAAATAAACGGGTGTTGGCAACACAGCATCTGCAGCTATTCTTCTAAACATCGCATACCTGTTGCCCTAATATCAGGCGAAACAAAACTAAAGATCTTGTGGCATTTAAGCTCTCCTGGACATATTTATTGTAAAATTGATATTACAGCATTTATGTGCCTTATCAACTTTCTCGCTCAGATAATTGTTGCTTCGTTTTTTAGTTCACCATTCTTTTAAGTGTGATTTAATGAGCACATAAATTGAAATATCACCAGAGGATGCTGCAACAGTGTCTGGAAAATTATGCTCCCACTTCAAATATCGAGGATGTTGCAGATGGGCTTCAATAAAAAATATAACAAGTGCATTACATATGCTTTCTATTTTAGACCCCAGACATACGAACCTTGCTGACGAGGACGAAGTCTGACGACCATTTGCTTAGTTATGCTAACCACCACCAAGAAAACAGCAATATCGCAGGATTATACCAATCAAATCTTTGCCAAATGTTACATATCATGAATGAAATTCTACCGTAAACGTATTTTGAGGATAGCGCAACAAATGGGAGCGTGACTCCAGCGTATTAGTCAGTTTGTGATCATAACATACTATGCTCTTCATATGATTTGTCTGTTTGTTAAGATATTCCTACCGAATATGTTGTTATTTGAGCCATCTGCGTCATCATCGAGCAGAATAGATACCCTTAAAATTCGGCACCGTGATCGCCCAAAAGGGCTGCAACACTCTATTGCGCATTGTGTTATTTCATGAATGTTTGTGTGACAAAGAGACAAACGTGAAGGGTATTATTTGGAAATCAAATGCAATACAACTTTTTGGGCAGGATTATGATTTTGGTACTATGAAAATTGTATCGTTGTAGACAAGTATATTAACTGACTTCATGAACAGAGACTGGTGCAATATTCATACCATTGTATTATGTGAGACTGGAGCACCAGTCCACAGATCTCGATGTGATATCAGCAATTCACTCAGGTTCCTCCATACAATGTACACGCTTGAACTTCTGGTTCTGTTTACCCCCCATACTTTTGTATGTGTATCAAGGACGTGCTTAAAGCTAACAATATAACTCTAAAATCCAACAAAACTAAACCATCCCAATGCCGTTTACTTTATTAATTTATACTATTACAACAGTTATAAAACAAATTTGAAACAGATTAAAAGATGAGACCTATGAAGATAATAAGCCCTTTGCCAACACTGTCACTGGCGCTGGTCTTTGAGGTAGCTATGTCGTAAAGAGCACCATATTTGTGGCTTATCCATACCTAGTAATATTGCACATCACAACTGTTATTTAAAAGGAGTATAAAAAATATGAGTACAGTTTCAACCTTCATATCCTGTCGCATCACATTACCATGTGTACAAATGTACAAGTACAGCTTTGGCCTTCATTTCCTGTAGCATCATGTATCCTTTGTGATTCGAGTCATATTGAATTCATAGAGTGTTATTTACTTTCAGCATTAGTCACTTGGTGAAGCAGCCTGTAAATGAACACAGCAGCAAAAACTCTTTTTTGTTTCCATCTTTTTGCTTTGGAAGATATGCTTTAAAATTTGCCTGTGGACGTCTTTGAGGGGAGAAAGGAAAGAACCATAAAATATATTACTCTGTTTTATTATTGTGATAAAGCATTGAAAAGAAAAGTGAGAAATGATCTCTTCTTATAATTTAAATTAGTATTTCGATTTCTATGAAGAGGTCTGAAAGTATTCATCAATACATTAGAAAATCATATCTGGTAGAGTTACAGCCAATAGTGTATTTTGCTACGGATCACTTGTTAGTTTTTTTGAGAAAAGGGATACGTGAACTGATCATACTATTACGGTGGTAACAACCATAAATAGCAAAACTAAGGGTTATCAAATTTAAGTTGCATACATAAAAATGTTTACTAATAAGCGTATGGACAATGCATTTTTGCATGAGAGGTATCTGGTATAGCGACATTGTGTTCTGGCCTGTCAAAGAGGGATTTGATAAACTTGCATTTTCTGGACACGTGGCTCTTAACTTCATTAGTAAATCTGAACTTCTTCCAATATGACGTATACTTATGTTGATATCACTGTCAATACGTCATTCATAAAAGCTATAAACAAACCAGATCAGTAGGATGGAACTCACAGATGACCAGACCTACTTAATGGTATGTACTTTCAAATACATGTCATTTTTCACACGGCAATAATTGTAGCAAACAATATCGAGTGAATACATTACTTTCCTGGTATGTTGTATTTGATGGTATTTTTTTCCAGCCCAACTGTAAAATTGACACATTTTTGTATGATGCGCTAAATTTACACCAGTTGAGAATTGTGACAACGCATCAAATCTAATTGCTTGGAATTGAACGATTGTTCCATTCAGAACAATATAAGTCATATTCTTGAAGGTATTTACCTAAAAACAAACAAGCTCACTTAGCACAATGTATACATTGGAACGATCTAGTCTAATATCCACTGTTTCGACATGAAAAATGGTGTTATTTTTATTTAGAATGTGAATCACACAGTTGTTTTTCAAACAATGCATCCCAAGAAGCGTTTTCCGGAAAATGGACTCAAGTTTTCCATGACCTTCTTCTGTTTGCTGCATGCATTGCTTCATTGTTAAGACATATTGATACACGCTGGGTACAAGACTTGTTCAAAAACAATACAGAACTAACTGACATGTGAGGACCCCTTTAAATCCCTCACTTCTAAGTATTTCATTTTGCAGGTAACGTTAAATCCAGCGACATGTAGTCGTAAATTGTGGATACGAATCAGTAAATTGGTTGGCACAATGATGCATTATGTAAAACATACACTTCTCTCTCTCTCTCTCTCTCTCTCTCTCTCTCTCTCTCTCTCTCTCTCATGCCAATATCAAAGGTTTAACATGCACCAATTGATACAGTAGAACGAAGACTTATATCTTCATATATCACATTTGAGGAAATGTTCATTAAAATCGTGACAATTGCTTTCTGGAAACCAATGTGAAGGATTCAGACATTTGGACATAATATAATTGACATACATAGGACAGGTATAAATTTTGTATGTGCTGATCAAATCTTCGGAATTGGAATGTAACTTTAAAAGCTGAATATTAAACTCAATCGTAACCCTAGAGCTTGGGATATTTTGTGTGATATGCTGTGATACATGGGTGGGATGCAGTTGATTGTGAATCAGTATTGTCTTGGAAGTCTTATAATTAATTATTGGGCTGTTTTTTTTCCAGGCCGTTGAATATATATATATATATATATATATACATATATATATATATATATATATATATATATATATATATATATATATATATATATATATATATATATATATATATATATATATATATATATATATATATATATATATATATATATATATATACAATGGCAGCCGCACCAATAAACTGCAGAACACGAAGACTGCAGCAGTGGTTTGGTGAGCTGATGTCATATGCAAATTCAGATAAGTTAATAGCAATTTTTGCTTACACCATGTATGGGGCTTGTATTCAGAAACAGTAAACGTGGTTATACACACAAACACACAAACAAACACACACACACACAAACACACACACACACAAACACACACACATATATATATATGTGTGTGTGTGTGTTTGTGTGTGTGTTTGTGTGTGTGTGTGTGTGGTGTGTATATATAAATATATGTACTGCGGGATATTTTGAGGGAACGTTATGCATGATTTGACGTAGCTTGTGGAACTGAGTATTAGATGAAGTAAAAATGTGCAATATGACGACAGCCCCACATTTACTATGAATCAGGTCCATGCTCACTGTAAAAATAATTCTTGTATGCGTTAAAAGTTTTACATCAATAAATATATTACTACTAGTTCTATTCTGAACTGTTATGCTGCTCCCATTACTTAACTTTGAGTCCCAAATGACAGCCTCCAAAAACTAAAGTTATATTCCAAAATTTCGTGTGTTGATAGTATTTTCACTCAGTCATCATTCATTGAAAGAAAGTAGCAACTCATTGGTTATAATTGTAACTATTGTATATAACTTAATCTAAATTCAATGTAGCTATATATTCAGCATTGAATAAAACATATATTGCTCTACACATAGGTGGAACTTATGATAGTGACTGTAGTAGCCGTATTAAGGATCTCCTTACAAAAGGCTGGCTGAAAGGTTCTAAGCGCTGCTGTGAAAGGCCCATACAAATCGACGGTTTTTATTTATTTCTGTACCTAGTCCAGGTTTATGCAATTTTGCCAGCGATTCTGCAAGGCCTGGATGCTGTTCAAGAAGAAATCTTCTTCAGCCACCCTAAAAAATGCATTCACAATGGAAATGACGTCATCATTAACAGGAAAATAGCGAACGGCTAGTTCCTTTAATAATTTGGGAAACAGGAGGAAGTCCCAAGGGGCTTAATCAGGTTACTTTGGTCAATGAGTTCGAAGCCACAGCCATGGCTTACTTAGATAGCACCCACCAATTTTTGAACAGGAGAAATTGCTTTGGTTGAACAGCCCTCCTTCAGTAAGCATTTCCCATTCCTTAGCACCCATAGCTTCAGACAATTGTCTCAGGTAGGTCAGCATGACATCTTCCATTGACATTCTGACCTTTTAAAGGATATTCATTCAGCAGAATACCTTTAGAATCCCAAACGACTGAAGCCATCACCTTTCCAGCAGAAGGAACCGTGTTGGCTTTTTTCCCCTTTTTTTTGGGGGGGGGGGGTGGTGGTGGTGGTGGTGGTGGTGGTGGTGGATGTGGTGGTAGTGCTTTCACTGCTAAGATGGAACTTTGGTTTCTGGCTCAAAGTGATAAATTGCAGGTCTCATCCATGGTTACAAATCAGGTCAAAAAACATCAGAATCTGCTTCGAAATGGCATCAATTGTCACGAAACGTCAGGAATCTGACACATTTATGATCCACTGTCAAAATCTTTGGCATCCGTCTTGTAGAAACTATTATCATTCTCAACTCCTTGGTGATAAAGGGCTGAACGTTCTCATGAGAGATGCCCACCACACTGGCCATATGTTAATAAGGGGTCAATTGTTGATCAGCAATTAACCGTGGCATTCATCCGGCTAATGTTTACGGGAATTGTCGCTGTCGAAGACCTTTCTCATCGTCAAGGCTCTCTCTACCGCGCTTAAATTATGCCGTCCACTTTTAAAAAGTGGAAAAAGAAAGGGCATTGTCCCATGAAGTGGAGACCATCTTGGCATGTATCTGTATTGGAACTAGCCCTTTCAGTTGCAGGAACTTGATGACCTCTCTATAACCAATTTTTGTCCAGATACGGTGATTTCAATGGGTAGGTTCACGAGATAGTCTGGCACAAAGACAATGATCACAAGTGCAGTTCTTATATCTATGATTCATTCAATGAATTTACCTGTTGGTGGCAAAATATTGTTTCAATCTAATAGAAATATAACATGTAGGTTGAGATATTTTCGACCAGCCCTGCAGTTAACTTATTTTGGCAAGATGTGTGTACGGTTCATGCAATATATTATTTTTTCTATTGTATTATATTGGACTTTATGGCCAAACTAACAAGATATGAGTCTGCGTCTGAGTCTGATTCTTTTTTTGTTGTTGTTGTTGTTTCGCCCTGTGAGCTAAAGCACTGAAACAACAGATAGATTGTGTCGTCATACAAAATATGTCAGCAGCTAAATATACCACAGTAACTGGATCAGTGGCTCTACTAGCGTGCACATTAGCAGCACAATGTGTTTTCTTAGCAGCGCCTAAAGTATTTCCCCTGGACTCTATGTTAGACATTCAACAATTTAATGGTAAGTGCCATGTGCTTGACAAAGATTAGACTGGTGCCCTGTCCACTGAATCCAGTGCACGGGGCACAATTAAAGCAAGCTTTTCATTAAAACCAAAACCAAAACCACCAGGAACCTTTTTACCGGTGTCTACTAGTGTGCCAATTTTGCACACAAGCTTGAAGTTCTGAACCTCTGTCACCTCACTGATGATCCTGAATGATGCCGGTTACAAAATAGAACGAATACAAAGTAAATGTAAGTGCTTATCGTGACTTCGATGCCCTGCAATATCTATAGAGGATGAATGTTCGTGTTATATTAAACTGAGTTTTGCACGATATTCATGGGTAAACCTACCACATAGCCCACACGATCCATTGTGTCCGTCATGTTTGTTTACAGTACTCGTTCGCTGCAGCGTAAAGGCTCATGGGAGTTAAACTTTTTCCCTGTAATAAATTGCGGACCTTGCATCATATAACGTACACTCTTTCTGTCAACTATTCATGTTAATCATCAAATGCGGGAATTTCAAACTTTCGGTTTATTCACTACTTTCAAGAAGCATAGAACTGGTAACTTTGGCTAACCATCCGAAATATTTTGTTCAGGCTCGTGTTTGTCTATTTACATCATCTGCCAATAATTTCTATCATTAAGCAGTTCTCCAACGAATGAAATATATTCATTTTTGTCTACTTATGAAGCACACACACACACACATACAGAGACAGACAGAGAGAGAAAGAGAGAGAGAGAGAGAGAGAGAGAGAGAGAGAGAGAGAGAGAGAGAGAGAGAGAGAGAGACTAAATGACCTTTTTCTGCTCACCTAAGAATACATTTTGGCGTTATCTTCTGAAATTTTAGGTCAATCTTCATGAAACTTGGTAAATAGTGCAATATGCTATAGATGTATAAAACGTGACCTTTCTTTGACCTTGAAATGACTGAAGTCTGAGAATTATCAAGAAAAACATGATTTTGAAAGAAAGAAAGAATTCCTAGAAAAACAGAATGTTTGAATTGGAACACAGCCATAATAATATGAGACCATAGAAAAGCATTTGCAGAAAACAGATTTACAATGTACGTTTTAACAATAAATAACTATTTTTATACGCATGAAAAGATTGCCTATGACATACTATTGCTAACTTTTCTGGTGTCGCAAAAATCTTAAAAGTTTCATTATTGGGCAAGTAATACATAATTTTGGTACTCGCATACATCGTTAATTTTGGAACCTTAGACAAATACGAAACGATGGAATTCTTCTATATTTTGCCTGCTACAAAACTCACACAAGGGATTACTGAATTTAGTCCAAGCTGACTCTCACTTTTTACTTTGAATATTTGATACGCACACTCTGAGCTTCGATAAAGCTTTTGTTAGGTACTGTGGCTATGTAAAGGAAACATACAATTAGGACGGTTCTTCACTCCTGAAGACATAGGTGTAGCTAGCGTAGCGCTATCGAGCGTACAAGCCACAGCTTCAGGGGAGAGGAACCGTAATAATTTAATGTTTCCGACTTACGCCTCAACCTATATTATTAGCCAGTAAGATTCAAAGCATTGTAACAAATATCATGGTTGTCGTTTTTGATAATTTTGTTATTAGTGCAAAATGTTCTGTTGAAATGCCAGAATAACATATCTGTGAATGGTGTAACTTTACCCTCTCTACAAATTGACAATTTCGCAATCAGTGTCCCGATTGGTTCAGACGATCAACGCCATTTTCGGGGGGCCAGATTATCCAGCATCAAATAAACTCAGGCTTGCAAGTACCTACAACTTAGTAAAATTGTCGGATTAGGCTAGCCTATATCAAGGCAAACTATTGTGGACGTTGTCCCCACCCCCCTTGCTACTACACTGATGGGCCAAATGCTTACTTTATCGTTTGACATAGGGTTACAAACTGCGGCCTTGGACGAGGACATTAGTGTTTCTCAACTGCTATCCGACTTTATTCGTCCACGTTAATGGAGCCGTTTTGTGATTGTATGTAAAATAATTACAATGCAATGCTGACAGGCTTCGTACTTGGGATTTTACTCAAGTATTGTGACACATGCAAAAAACACTAAAAGCAAAGCAATCAGGTAGATAACTGAATGTGTGGCCCATGTTGGTCAGTACTGTTCCGTTGGGCATTCCTCAGGATTGTATCCAAACTTAGATATACTTTTTATGTTAAAAGCAGATAGAGGTGGTCTTGAACATTCTGCTCGTGATTTCGTTACTAGAATTCGATGGCATACAAAGGAAATACTTACAATACCGTACTAGTGTATTTTCTGTTTTTCGAGTACTCGTATCTGAAGACCTTCAAACAATACCTTAAAATTCTTTCTAATATATTGTTCAAACTTTCAAGGCTAAAATAAAACATAAAGCACTACATTTCCTAGACACTTGCTTGATAAAAGAGATTGCTTTTTATGATACTCATGCTATGGTACGCACAGATAGTCTCCGTACCAGCCTAGAAAAGAACAACATTCCTTGGTATTTGTGATACAGAGGACTTTGCACAAGTTACGCCAACATACAATTTTATTGTTAGCTTATTTTTACCACCATTTCTAAATACCACTATTTTTTTTTCTAAACGGACATTGCCTTTTCAGTCTGTATTACTTATATTTTCCGTTGGGATGTGAATTACTTTTGTGTCTGTTCACTCAGCCAATCATCTGGATAGAGCAGGATACAGAGGTGTGGACAGAAATCCTCACTGAGAATCCTTTTTCAGCAATGCCATTCAATTTATTTACACAATGCATTTAAACACATTCGAAACAAAGGACTTAAGATGCAACCTTGCCCTGTTTTCATTAAACACAAGAAAAGTCTGTTAATCCCTTTTTCGTCCAAACTTGTGAATACAGTTTCTTTTATGATGGTGAAATGTGCGCTTTATATAAAACAGTATGCACTTGAAATAAGTAATACCATTAATGTAAGAAAGAATTATAAAATAACAAGCAAATAAAAGTTTAAGAAAATGCAGTGCCGTCACTATTTGAAACAAACTAACGATACCTTGAAAATGTGCGATATACTGATAAACATAGAAAGAGCAAAAACTATATCAGACTTGGTGCCCAATATTGATAAATGTCCCAAATTAAAAAAAAAAAAAAAATGTGCAAGCTTAGTTGCGGATCTGACTAAGTGTAAGGAATCTATTATCGTTTGACTATTCTTTTAATATAACTCATCTTAGAGGTCTGTGAGGTACTTTTCATTCATGCAAAGGTGGGTGACGTATATTCATTAGGTTTGGAAGAGACGTGAACTGCATATTGATGCAAAGATAAATGTTTTTCTGTGAACCATTATTGAATAACCATAATGATAGTTAGAAGTTTGAGTTTTGTGCTATTTTCGGTTATTTCTTTTCAAAAACTAGAAACAGAATCGTGAAAATGGCTTCATTTTATTACCAACAGTATTTTCTCAAACAAACTACCATATGTTCTGATCCCTTGTTTATTTGGTGAAATATAGCTTTATAAACTTGAAAAAGTTAAATTTTCACTCCTAAACCTTTGAATGGGCTGATTTTTTAATTTTGAAGTAGGATTGTTCATAAACTAAACAAAATATCAAAAATAGATAAATAAATAAATAAATAAATAAATAAAAAAATAAATAAATAAATAAACAAATAAAAAATAAATAAATAAGTAAATAAATAAATAACTAAATAAATAAATAAATAAATGAATAAATAAATAAATAAATAAATAAATAAATAATAAATAAATAAATAAATAAATAAATAAATAAATAAATAAATAAATATGTATATAAATAAATAAATAAAAAGAACAAAACATGACAAACGTTTTTCGGTTAAATTGTCAGGAATAGAGTGAAATTGTTTCACACTGTGTTCACTCTCATTGTGCTAACGTTACAATAATGAAGGACAGACATTTACCTTTGCAATATTTCGTAGTACATGTCCATCCCCAGACCAACGTATTTTCTTCAGCTACCTCTGCTTCAAAAACAGGACTCTAGAATGTTTAACAGTTGGTTTTGTTACTGGTAAATAGAATCCGCAAAACATATTTTGGTTTCGTTTCACACAATAGCTAAATTTCTAAGCCCAATATAACCACGCACATGCCTTCCATGCAAGCGAAAGTCACTAACACGTTAACTTGTTTGTTACCTTTATCATAGATTTCCCACAAATACAGAAAAGGTATGGCAAGAAGTCATTTCAAATATGTCGCTTGAATCTGCTATATACAAAGCGTTGATGCATAGGTAGACACATAGAAGACACATCTGGCGCTGAAACATCCTTCAAAAATGCAATTGTGTTTCTGCAGGATATACAATACTCTTTTACTACTTTCATAACAGCTTTAAACTGCACTTCGAATCAATTTTGAACACTGGATTATGGACAGTTAAAGTTTCACAGCTTTAGAAATCCAGTCTGTTATATAAAGTAGCAAAAACAAGTTTTAAGTGTTTAAGAAACAAACAATAAAAAAAAAAAAGAAAAATATTGCTTTGGTCTGAATTGTCAGCGTTATGACAAAATACGATAAACACAACTAAAAGGCAAAATTGATATTTTTTAAGCGATATTTTGTACCATATACAACGAATTCATTTCTCAAAACACTAATTAAAAATATTCAGATATCCGTGATTTCTTGTGGTCGAAAAAACACAACCCAGTGCTTACCTTATGTGTGGGTCCAAATAAAACCTGACAGGAAACATAATTTGGTACAGAAGACCCTGAAAGTAGGGACATTATAATGCAAGCATAATGCAGTTCGGGGCATAAGAACAAACGTTGTTATAATCAATTAATAATAAAACTTGTGCCTGAACATTGGGTCTAGCAAACTTGGCAAAAATCAATCCAATGCAACAGGGTAGACATGGTTTCTATACAGACAAGTTGTGAACAATTCAATTGACTGCTCAAAATTTTAACATTATTATATAGTATTACAAATTGTTTTATGGATCATATGATGTCCTTAGTGTTCACTGTTACAATATTGTACTATGTCATCGTTTCAAATACTTGTCTCCGTATGTCCACATTGAAAATACCACAACTGCTGTTCTAGCAAATACTAAATAGTATTTGTCCTGTCTTAAATGTAGGAAATAAAACCGTACATGTGAAACAGACAAAACACAAGAAATGGTGCGTAAATAGGAAACGCTCTTTTACGCAAATAAGAAAGTACGTTTGCGGCTGGCGGTCTGACTGCCAGTCAGTTTTCAGGCAGATATTACCTGCAGTGGAACAAACAGGCGGAGACTTCCGGTGATTGCAAAAACACGTCACTTATAAATTAAGACCACAAACCGTTTATTTAGCTTCATAAGCGTACAGTAAAATAGGCTAACATGTGCAGCATGTCGTGGGTTAAACTTTTCTTGGAAACAAAAAGACCGAAACAGCCCTTTGCAGACGGCTTTGCCAAAAAGTTTCACACAACAATTATCAGTCAAAGTATATTTTGGCCGCAAACATATTCATTTGGGAGATCACTCTTTTCATCCTGATGCCTTCTGTTAATTTAAAAGGTACAAGAATTCCAATTTATATGTACATATGTGCGTATCAATCAATGTATACAGACAATTCGGTATAACATGGCTAAACAGCTCTCAGCTGTTCTTAGTGAATTTGTGTATATCATGTGTACGGTATGTTTATTTTCAAATTCTAGGCAGTCATTTTGTACTGGAACATTGGGCTGGTCAGATAGTAAGTGCCCCCCCCCCCCCCCAAATATGATCGTCAGAACTTCTAAGCTTCAGTGCTCAACTGATCTAATTTTCTATTTTTTCTGCAAGCTCAACAGCTTTTGCCCAATCGTCTGTAAATACATTTGAAAAGGCCAGTGGTACAAGCTCTTTAACGTCTTTGATTTCAAAAGTGGTATTTCTATCAGCAATAAAATGCTTCACCTTGGCCCATATTAGTTCAATGGCATTAAATTCACACTGACACCCAGGGGTATGGAGTACAACATGTCCATGTTGCTTGGCAAGAACATCTGTGACATATACTGGAGTAGGTTTGTTTCTTTTTATTAATTGATATAGTTCTGGTTTTGTAAATTTGGGCTCATATGCAACACTCCTTGACTGGAGCCACTCTTGCATGACAGCATTCCTATGGCTCATATTAGGAGATATACTGTCCTCTGTTCTCTTATTATGGTAGACTGCATTGTCTGGCACGATAACACTGGGTACTTTCAAAGCAGGAATAAGTTTAGTTTCAAACCATTCCATAAAAGTTTTGGTATTCATTTTACTGTGGTAATCTGCCGCATCATGTTTCCCCACAAATACAAGGTCACAATTAGGAAGGAAACCTTCATCCTTATTTTCTGCATGCAGTATTATCAGTCGCTGCCCTTTACCAGAAGGTATATTTGGTAATGTTGTGACATCATTGAGAACACCATCTTCTTTGTCAGAAAACATACCACATTTATGAAGAACTGGCAGCCATGTGTAACCCCAACAATGATTTTGATTTACCCAGGTTTCATCTGTGTACACTACTGAGAAACCGTTATCCCTGTATTTTCTAATGTCTCTTAAAAATCTTGCACGTGCAGCAGTGACATCTGCCCTTTCTGTAACTATTTGTCTGTTGTCGGTTGTTTTGCGCCAGCAAAACCAAAGTCCCTTCAAGACAAACCGCAGATGCACAGTTGAAATATAAATATCCGGTTTCAAAGCTTTTTTTAATTTTGTAAGCGTTGGTAAGTCTCTCTCTTTGTAAAACTTAAAAACATTTTGTCCGATTACTTTTTTATCAAAACTATCTATTTTTTTCTTTCTGGTTCTCGAAACGGTCCCTGTGTTTTCAACTGTTGAGTTTACAACAATCCTTTTTACAGCTGTTCGTGAAACCTTAAGTGCCTGGGGTGTTTTCTCAAAAAGATTTCCTTCAGTAAGGCGCCTTCCAACACGCTGCTTTTGATTTTCTCTTTGAAAATACTTGTATACTAGTATTATATCTTGTCTCTTGGTTTCATCAAAATGATACTTCACCCTTGCTGCCACACCACACCGAGTTGCCATTGTGACAATAATGAACCAATGACAAATACATGCTTCTGTAGGCCTTAGTGGATGACATAATCTACTCAATACATTTACTTGGGTTACTCATTCATACTATGAATGAGAGTTTACAATAAGACCTGTTTATAATTGTGTTTGTGGTTTCAGTTTTGCAGAAATTTTCATGTAGAACAGCCACACCTCAATCACAGATTACTTCAAGCCACCAATAAGCATATCAATGGAGTCCTCATATACATGTGCTTCTGTTGTGACTGTTCCATCAATAGAACACTCACATGCGTAGTTTCTATTAACTTTTTCAATAGCTGACTCCCCATGCAAAAAGCTTTTCTACTACAGAATGGTAATTACATGTTTAAAAAATAAAAAAGATACATAGTGTGGTGCGGCAAACAATGCTCAGTGCATTGAAGAAATTTCACTGTTAAATTTGCTTTTCGTGAATTTTGGTGATTTTTTACTCCGAAACATTGTGACTTTATGGACTTTATTTCGGTATATTTTTGCCGCAAGCTAAAAACAAGAGGTATAGTTAATGTGATGCTTGGTCGGGCTATCTTTCATGAAAGTTACCCGTAACTTTAGAAATGGCTTCATTTGCGCTTTTCAAAATGTTAACATACAAGGGGGATTATATCTTTGACATATATCTATCTTACAGACACTAGCATATTTTGTTTCATTTTACAGAACAATACAGAAATAGAAATACAAAAGTAATTATGCACTCTTCGTGTCTCTGTGTGTTAAAGTTGAAAATTACCACAAGAGCTGTACTGGCAGGCGTAATATAGTACTATTTATCTTCCTGTTTTGTATGTTTAAAATATAACTATGCATGTAAACCAGGCAAACACCAATGAAAATTACATATGCACATTTTATAAAAATTATGAGAAAATGAATTTCAGGCTGGCGGTCACACTGCCTGTGAATTTTCATGCAAATGTAACTTTGCTATGGATCAAACATGCATGTAAGTGGAATAAAAAAAAATGTTTCAATACGTTTTTTATGCGTTTCGATATTCTTGCTTTACAGCTAACATGGATTTCATACATACATCCTGTTCGGCCAATGTTACGGCACGTTAGAGTCTCAGGTTATAACGAAATGTGTGGCTTAACAGGGAGTGAGGTGTAGTTTAAGGTGAGGCTAATATTGAAAGTCAAGAGGGTCGTGATAAAGAGGTTTTTAAATGCATTTTTCGAGATCGATGCCACATGATAAACCTGAATTTCTTAACTGCGTATTTGAAATAGGGATGAGCAAAGCTCAGCCAGCGCAGGGGTCTAGAAGCAGCTAGCCACTTCCAACATGGAAGCACAGCTCAGCCGTTGGCTGGAGCCGACAGCTCGGGATTTGCTACTAATTATAATGTACCTTATACCTGGAATATGATAATCATGGTAAAACATTGAATAAAGACCCTCTTTAAAATGTGAATCACTTCGTGTTCTCTAATGTTAAACATTCTCTGATTTTAAATGTCATGTGCGCATATGTTATTTTAAAATGTTTACCACCCATTTCGAAAAACACTTGATTACATTCATTGACCGTCAGCTGGCAGCATGGCGGGAGTAGTTCTACTCCTGAAACGCCAGTGGCATGGAAATTATATGTACGTGATGAACAGTACAACAAATGTAAACTTGCAGGAAAAAGCAAATGGATGTTGGTGGGCAAGCAACTTGATGAAACATCTATCGACTGTCCACCCTGTAGAGCTTACGGAGGAAATTCCGGAATTTTGGCTGAAAGCTGGGTCGGTAATTCCGTACTTACAAACCAAGCAACCTTACAACACAAATTCCACAAATTGGTTGGATATAAATGCAGTCCATCTGTGATTACATTTTAAGAGACATGAGGCCATTCGCCAATGTGGATTTAGTTACCTCCAGACAAGTTGTCCATATAAAAATGCATTGTAAGTGCTATTACCTTAATCAGCATCAAACGCAAATTTGGAACGGTTCCAGGCAGAAAGAGGTCTCAAACGCAAAGTCTTGGAAATGTTTTACAGCATGTTTACACCAGGGAAGATCAGCATTTCACAGTGAAATTTCTAAAGATTTTATCTTTAGAGTTGCGTGTAGCTGCAACAGCTATAGGGTCTTTAATTCTTTTAGTGCACACATTGGACAGAGCCAACAACGTTTTCTTTTCTTTTTTTTTTTTTGGTGAGCTTTGCGCATAATGCGCCCACAGCTTGCCGAGGGAAGTCGTTGATTTGAAGTGTTATATTCTGAGATGGGTCGAAGACATAGATAAATTAGCAAAAAGATAAGAATTGGAAGGTTATGATGAGATGAAGATTGGAAAACTTATGTAGGGAAAGTAGTGACAGAAGGATGGAAGGATGCATACAACGTTAAGAGGGGCCAAAGAATAGTACGTACATGCTTGTTACCAGAAAACAGATGAGACGGTAGATAATTTGGTGGTATGGTGTGATGCATAAAGGGACATATGAGGGAAAACATGTTTAGGGAATGGTGGAATTAGGATCATATCTGTAAGGATAAATTTAAGGGAAGTGCGGTGTTTACAATAATTTTGTGTGGCATGGGTTTTTGAGGGGGGGGGGCTTGGGAAAAAGAGATGAGTCAGAACTGTACAGGACTTCCTGGTGGGATGCTGGGAGAAAATAATTGGAAAATTAACGGGGTGCCATAGGAGTGTTGTTATTAGTAGTAATACTTGTAATTGTAGTGCTAGTGGTGGTGGTGGTAGTAGTAGCAGCAGTAGTAGTTTTAGCAGTAG
>OZ026618.1:49687029-49724529 GCA_964020975.1 Hermodice carunculata | reverse complement strand
ACGTGTACATACACACCCAACCCCCCCGCCCACCCCCATCCCTCACACATATATATGTATGTATATATATATATATATCATTGTATTGAAGCTACACTGAATTTTGTCTTTTGCTTTACTGTATAAGTTGATGTCAGTATGAAGGAATTTATTTGCAATCGTTTTAAAATATAACAACCACAAAATAAAAATGTATCTCTTTTTTTTCCTAAACCTATAAATATTGTTTTGTAAAGTGTTATGTAAGATTTTAGTGCTTAGAATATAAATCTTTTCACAAAGAAATCCAAAGTGAAAAATACATTTATCTAGGCACTTTCAATATATACCAGATACCTTGCAACATTTTTGTACAGCTACGAGTATTTTGGTATATGTGATTCTAACCATATTGAAACCATAACCATAGCAAACACTCTTTCAGAAAATATTTCACAAAGCAGTGTCTCATTTAAGAGTTATCGTTCTCCATAAACGGACAAGTCTCCCTACAATTGTGTATTAACTTTATACCACTTTGCTTTATCTACATACAGTTGCAGAACATATATTTTACATGCATTATATTTTACATACATAATATAAGCATTACTGACATTGTGTTTTTGGAACCAAAAGGCAAAGACACTGAAGCAAAAACTCGATGTGGACATGGTAAAAATAGTCTGAATCGATTACAATGCCCATGATTATGCACAAAATGTACATTTGTAATTTATCCTTTGCTTCTTACTCTGTAATGGGGTTATTTTTAAGTAATGCATGCAAGTTTTACATTCGCATATTGTCTTGTGATCATACCTTCTTTGTCGTTTGATGCTGAGCCAAGTC
Source organism: Hermodice carunculata (assembly GCA_964020975.1). Taxonomy (NCBI): domain Eukaryota; kingdom Metazoa; phylum Annelida; class Polychaeta; order Eunicida; family Amphinomidae; genus Hermodice; species Hermodice carunculata. The sequence goes on along the minus strand of OZ026618.1, from coordinate 49,723,698 downwards.
CTTTCCTCTTCTATCATATTAAAAATCAGGTAAAACCAGACTGCTCTCCGTGCAGGTCTGATCATGTGAAATTGACAGTCCCAAGCCTATTATTATGCAATGCTACATTATACTGTTATACTACGTATAGCCAGAAATTGCTTGTAATAGCGTGGGATGACAATGCAATCTTCATTGCTAAGAACATGAGCACATAATTCATTTAGCTGTTATATTTAGTAAAACCAGAAATTGCCGACTGTACGGTGCTAGTGACAATTTAGTCGTATATAAATTATAATTTCTGGGCGCCAAGGGAATCTCTTGTCCTAAGAACAATGCACTTTGTAGTTATGTTCAGCTAGAACTTGCATGTCCTCTATTGTTGTTGTTGTTGCCGCTACTTTGGTTTGTTGTATGACCAAGTCAAGGCCGGTCTCCAACCAGATACATTTGGCAGCAATCACCAGATGAACTTTACATCAATAATCTTACGAACAAGTATGCAACTAACAAACATGATCTTTACTACTCACAGAGCTGTTTAAAGTATTAAAAGCGTGTTTAAAATTATGCTCAAAAGACCACAAGATATTGTGTCTAATGCTCTGGCATAAGCCTTTTTATTCCCAAATAATCGTATCAGAATAGTCGAAGTTATGAATCAAGTCTCATACTTAGTGTATTGAGTATTTTATTTTCTTTCAGTGTTGAGCCAATAATGATTATGATGATGACTTATTAAAAAAACATACAAGTGTGGTCACATCATAGTAAAGCAAATTTAAAGAACAAACCCAAATTATAATTGATTTGGGGGTGGCGAGTGGGGCTTTCTAAAGTTTTGTAGAACCATAAAACCAAAGTCAAATTCTTTTGGAATTTATTACATCCAATCATGGTTATCCATACAAGTTAATTTTTTTTTTATCCTTTTGTGGCTTGCATAAATAATTCTGTACACTTTATAATGCATAACCATATTCTGAAAGAGGGTAATGCGCAATCTCTGAAAACTGTTTCAAGAGGTATATATTAGTATAGTTTGTGGAATAACTGTCGGCATTGAAAATTACTTTTGTCCAAAACACCATATCCTCTAGTGCACTATATTATTTACAACTGTCTCATATATATATATATATATATATATATATATATATATATATATATATATATATATATATATATATATATATATATATATATATATATATAACAACTGCCCATCCTTGAAATTGATTGGTGTATTTCATCACGTATTTGAAATGTTCATACACAGAAGTTACCAATTGCTTTAAACACGCTTATCAGTCCGTCGGGAGCCTTACACGTGAATTATGTGGTTGTAATGATGCCTTTTATACATTGATATTATATTGGAAGTCATCTTTTCACTCACATAGTGGGCTGTTTTTCAAAAATGTATCTTTGCTTCAGGGTCCAACTTTCGAAGCTTACACAACGGATGTTCCAGTGTGGTACTTACTACATAGTATTGCGTATTGTGTAATGGTTCTGAAAAATTACAAACACTTGAATGAAGCTATACAGGAAAACTCTGTATGTTGTGCCCAGCATACAACATCCAAGAGAAGCATTGTGGCTATAAATTGCCGAGAAATAAATGTGATTTCAAATAAACCATTAGGACATATTAAAGTTGATATGAACAAATTACGATGGGACGGAGCAAGCGGAATTTGCGAACATCGACAGATATACATAATAACTCTCAGTTTTCCCTTGCGTGTAAGAGTTACATACAGCTTTCCTTTTGCCTTAAGTAAAGGAACAATGCAAGTAAGTGATCAATGCTGGGTTGGGCCATATTTTGCTAACTTTGATTTGGCTTTTATCCCTGGACGGAGTTACAAATTTTCATGTGTTTCCAACGGGAGGACACTGTGTATGCATTTTAACCGTTTAAGAGGTTTTTCTTTTGATATTATATATGAAGCTACCCTTTACATATCAAATGTACAAAATATTTATGACACTACATTGTTTCTTTGTTTCAATATTTTCAGACGGTATCTTTTCTCACACACATGGGCTCTGATGTTGCGCTGTTTTCGTTCGCAGATACCAATTTGCTCCAGACAGTCACATAGGGAAGGCTATAAGGAGAAGTGGCCAGCAAATGGTCCATATATAGCTCCGTGCGGAGCATTGTTTTTTTCGATAGAGCTTAACTCACGATATCCTGTTCTGGCCTGGGCGCAGTGGCAGATTTCTTTGCCCTCTATGCAAAGTGTTGCAATCACCATTTTTAGCATGAAATTTCTCTATTCTGGCAGAAAATGTTCTGTGATGTATCTGGAAATGAGAAAGTTTATTCATATAAACAATACAGCACAGTTAAAAAATAAAAATATTGGTCGTTTTTGTGGAAAACTCCAAAATGTGTCCATAATCCATGCGTCTAACATTGTTTTCATTGAGTTTAAAATGAAAATGTTTCAGTACAAGGGCTTTACGAACTATCTTGGGTTCCGAGATGTATCCCATTCATGTTTATTAATGTATTCAGCATCAGTAAATACTCCTCCTTTAAATGCATACAAAACCATTCAAATAGGCACTTACATATTTATTCTGAATAAACAATTCGAAATTCATTCCTCTATTCATCCATTATCATTTACTTTGATATTCAAATCAGCTGAAACCCACCTTTGCATATTACGCACTACCACTGACTTGTTCACACGAGACAAACTCCTCATAACCACATACGATGGACCAAAGAGTACATCGCTGTGTTTAAATGAAAGACTTGTGAACTGCCCGCTAACTGTTCATGGAACAATAATATCCAAATCGACAGCACATATCATTAGTGCTCGTACGTTTTTTGGGGTCTTCCCATTTGGCATAGGATATATCAAATTTAGTTCAAAGTCCATGCCAGTGATGCCAAACTCAATTACAAACCTAGTAGCCCTAAAACAAATGCAATACAATGTATTTTTCACCACACGCTTATTTCCCTACTCCAGAGCTATTCCCCTTGTAAACATTGTTGTTTTGATAGTGCAGGTTGGCTATTTTGTCAATATACTTCTCTTCCCTGTTATATGGGATGGACCTGTGCACAGTGCTTGCACATTTGGGAGCACAACAATATATGAAGAACAATCTGTGGTGGAAAACAACGCTAAATATGACCCGTTTTGCGGTGCTTTTCGTGATTTTCCTTATCTTGACAGTAAACGAAGGATACCAATAACATCGTCAGGACCTGTGTTAAGTGTATTTCATCATTTATATCTCTTGACAGAGAAAATGCAACTTCAATTTACATGGACTTTGACAGAATGCCCTGGTATAAATACACTTTGTTCGAGAAAGGAAGGTAGCATTAAGTATAAAAATAAGTTTCAGGCACAGATGCAGTTAGGCAGAGTCGATATTAATATACTTGGACCCACTTGTTTTACTGTTGGGGAGTACTCAGCTGATTATGAGATGTTTGCAAAATGTCGCATTACTCTGAGCGTATTAAAAGACAGATCATATAACATATCAATGATGTCAAATTACCTCAACCCTGCAAGAACTCATAACAAGTGCGACAGGGATTTTAAAAGTGTCAGCTGGATATTTACCTGTGGAAGTGATTTAGAATCATACACGCATGGTTGTGTTTTTGTGACAGGAATGAAAAGTCAAATTACACATGGAAAATTTTGCCTTGAAGTCAGAGTATGTCCTTGCGAACATCATAATTTAGATTTCATCTTAGACATTCATTCTGAAGACATTAGTTGTAGACTTATTTACATAAATGAAACGCGTTACAATCTCACCGCTATGTATCACTGCCTATCCTCGCATATTATAGTAGGACCAGTGTGTGAATGGTTAAAACTGTGTATACGTGGAAGAAAATCAAATGAACCTGTGACATTAGGTATAAAACCAATTGCACGCTATGATTGCTCAAATGATTTTACAGTGAACCTATCGGCCTACCCCCAAAAGGATAACACTTTTACTTATACTCACTCATGGGTGTGGGGTGTGACCAGCCTGACTGACTATTATGAAGAGTTTGAAACACCTTCTCTGTCGTATTATCCTTGCAGAATCTTATCTTGTAACATAATGGTTGTCATTAAACGTTTTCGTAGATCATTCTACACATCACAATGCAAAATACGTATACGAGTACGGATGCTACCTGGCATTTTTCGCAGTGATCATATTTTAGCTCGCTGGAGAAAACGTGTTGGCTCATTTTGGCGGTGTAAGCTTGGAGAAATCGCATCTGCTTGCAGACATCAGGCAACACTACCTAGCAAAATAAGCTGGCTACAGGCTCAATATACATGTAGAAAATCAAAATGTTATCTGTTAACAATACATGACCAATCAGAACTCATATATTGGCGTGCCATTAAATATTATAATCCTGTTCTTGTTAATACATTTCTAATTTTTGTCGGAATCACCCAAAGTCATGTACGTAATTTCTGTATATATATATATATATATATATATATATATATATATATATATATATATATATATATATATATATATATATATATATATATATATATATATATATATATATATATATATATAAAATATTTATTTATTTATTTATTTATAAAGATTCCAACAATAGTATATGCTTTCGTGAGAGTTCAAACAATGGCTACCTCTATGACGCCTTACTTTGATTGTGCGGGCTGTGTGACGTGTGCTTATTTTCATTAAAATTGTGGTCACACAGACCAAAATCTGTACTCATACTCTGGCGTACATGTGCACATTGAAATCCTTTCAGCTGAACTCCCTTTTTATTTCTGTGGAAATCACCAAAAATGATGTGCGTAATTATATATATATATATATATATATATATATTCATAAAGATTTGAACAATAGCTACACCACGCCATTTTATTTTGACTGCCCTAGTCTGTGTGACGTGTACGTTTTTGGTTAAATGGTAATCACATAGAGTGCAAACTATTTGTGAAGGTATCTTGGAAATTAGTGTACAATTGCCACATCAATTTTTGCTTCCTATGTGCAGGGGTAATATACCTATGCAGGCTTTTGCAAGGTGTATAAAGTGAAAACAAATACATGTAAAAACTCCGGTCTACTTATTTTTTTTCCTCAGGACACACCGAGATGGACCACAGGAGCCCCTGTAACGTTCTTCCAGGAAATCGGAAATGATGATATGAATCGTTGTTATTCTGCGAAATTTGGTGGTCTGGTACCTTCTGATTTTCGTCCATTTCCGTCTGTGCGTCATCATAACTTCTTAATTTCACATCCTGAGTATAAATGTGGTGCTTTAATCATGTGTAACTTTTACTGGCAATGTCACTGGGTGATGGTCCCATGTGGGGAGTCATATTCGAGCTCTGCTTTCATATGCGAAATGAAAAACCCTATTTATGTTGACTTCAGAGCAAAGCAAACTTTTGTAGGACCTTCTAATTTACTAGAGGAATATTGTAAAATCCCATGGGTATTAGTTGCTAAAATATGCGTATTACTCCGTTCTAGGTTAGGCATGATGACACACCACACAGCTCTGTCACTATGTGCAACATACCAAGCTCTTCCAATAACTTTCCCTGGCACATTCTTCAGCTTTTATCTCCGTCCATATATCCAACGCTATACATTAGTTCAAATATGGTCCAATTGTTTCCACATAACTGCGCTATACAGAAGAATTATAATGCAATTTGAAATATGGACCATGTTTAATGTGCCACCAATATGGATACATATAGAAGAAAGTAATCTGAGATCTGTCACACTGGGGGCAATGATGGTAGAGGCTTATGATGACACAGACATAATGTGCCTTTTAAATTGTGAGAGAGAACCATCAAGCGAGAAAGCACAAAAGTGTAGGGAGGTAAGAGAAAACTGTAATAGGAAATGTACATGCAAAGATTGTACATGCAGAGCATTAGTGCCCCCAATTAGATTTCGAATTGCTTGTCACACACCTTCAAACTGTACCACACCACACTCAGTATTGTGCAAAAGCCTTCCTAGTGTAATTGAGCACTGTCAATATGGACAGTTTGAATGTGGCGATAAAACCTGCATTCCAGAGTATCATGTATGCAATGGTGCTTTTGATTGTCGCGACTCACTGTTCTTTGGAATTGATGAGAGCAACTGTTCAAATATCTGTTTCTTGCAAAATGGCTTGCCTAGAGACCCTTCTTGGTGCGTAAAAAACTGTAAACCGGACGCATGTACGTGCAACCCCTTTTACTATCAATGTAAACAGGGTGGTTGCATTCCCATATCTCTTTTGTGCGATAGATTTAATGACTGCGATGATAAAACTGATGAGATTATTTGCACTTTAAATAGTTTAAGTAAAAGAAAGACAAACAAATCCAAAATCAAAAGACCAAATAGAAGACCCTATAGGGCTGGAGGCACAAGAATTAGCATCGGTTATTCTCTTGGGAAAATAATTCCATCAAATTGCACATCAGCCAATTGGCTGCCATGTTTGGACAGACCTGGATCGCCATGTTTCCATATCGACTCCATTTGCGAATACGACTATGCTTCTCTGGGAATGTTAATGCCGTGCAACAATGGCATGCATTTGGACAACTGCGGTGCAATGCAATGCTCCCGAAGATTCAAATGCCATGGGTCTTACTGCGTGCCTTTAAAAAGGGTTTGTGACACTCTATGGGATTGCCCAAAAGGTGAAGATGAAGCTGCCTGTGAAAATGTGAATTGTGCTCTCCATTTCGTATGTAAGGACGGACCACTGTGCATCCACCTCTCCGATGTATGTAATGGAAAGAATGATTGTTATTATCATGCTGATGATGAACGTGTATGTTCTTCTGCTCAATGTCCAATAAGATGTCGTTGTGTTGGTTTTTCCTTCGAGTGTGCAAATTTAAACATGACAAAAATGCCCTATGTGTCACCATACATGAGATCGATTGTATTCTGGGGGAATTGTCTTCACAGTGTTACACTCCAAAAGCGTTTAACCTACCACTTCTTATATTACCTTGATATCAGTCATAACTATATTACCAATATAGCCGTAGATGCCTTTTTGCACCATTTTATTCTACATATACTTGACTTAAGCTATAATATGATCACACATTTGAAATATCATGCTTTGCAAAGCCTCGTAAAGCTCAAAAGATTGAATTTACAGGAAAACTGCATCAGAAGTTTTGATCCTCAATCTTTCGCTCAAATGGCGGCTTTGACCATGTTATATATTCAAAAGAACAAATTAAAAATCATTAAGTCAGCAATGTTTGGAACACTACGACAACTTGATACTCTCGATCTTTCAGAAAATGAAATTTTTGTCCTTGAAAACAATGCATTTAAAAGTCTGTTTCGCTTGGACAGAATAAACATTACCGGGAACAAGATATTTGGAATACATCCAAATACGTTTGGAGAAACACCCAATTTACGGATAATCTACACCCGCCAAGTGGAGATATGCTGCCTTTCTCCCCAGGGCACTACTTGTGTTCCTGAAGTATACAGATATGGCGAGTGCTGCCTTCTTATTAGGGCAGGAGTACATGAACATATTGTTCGGGTAATTGCACTTTGGTGCCTTATACTAAACATTGTCCCTAGTGTGATACAATTTTATAAACGAAGCAAATTTACTCATGCACTTGATGAGCGATGCCTCTCACTCATTGACGGATTAGCTGGTCTCTATCTGTGTCTTCTTATATATGGTGATTTGTTGTATGGAGATGATTACCTGGCATATCACAGACCATGGATCTCAAGTGTATGGTGTAAGATTGCCAGCTTACTATCTGTGTTTTCAATTTTGGGCTCTATTTATATGGTTTGTTTCTTAACGTTTGAGCGATATAAAGCTGTAGTCCTTGTTTTTAGGTTTTCAAGTTGGGGACGTTCCAGAGTGCTTTATGTATCATGTGTTTGGTTTACATGTTTATTGTTGTTCAACTTGAATGTCATTCTTTCTTGGTCACATATTTTTGAAACTGAGCATCCGTGTTTGTCAGCGGTCTGTTGTCCCTTAATTATACCATCACCATATAATCTAGTGTTTCGGAGCATTGCAATTGGATGCATTTCTATAGGTTTTACTATGACAATATATGGCAATATTGCCTGCATAGTGGCTATTGAAAAAAGTAATAAAAAGTTTAGGAGTAACAAACGGAATGTTCGAGGAACTCAACGACTTTCGGCAATTACATTTCTCACAATCACATTGTATGCTCCTTTCATTGGATTCATTGTGACCTTCAATCTAGGATATCTAGATAATCTGATACTTGTTGACACTTTTGTGACGTTCATATTGCCATTAAGCTCTGCTATAAATCCTATTCTGTATGCAAAAATCTCCTTAAAAAAATGTGTTCAATGTAAAGCTTTCAAATTGTCTTAGTGGTTTCAATAAGCTCATGTTGTATGTCATAATGTATAAAATACTATGAAACGAAAGAATAAATGATACACAGTCGTGTAGAATCCAAGTGGTTCAACATGTTATATGATTGTACTTCTTGTACACTTGGATGGTTGTGCGACAATAATTAAAACCTTTGACACATCTTTCTTCTCGGAGATTTGAATTGATATACAGTAAAACCTGTCCATCGTGAACACCCTTGGGAATAGCGAAAAGTGAAAAATTTGTCTAGTGCTGCCCATTAGATTGAGCTTTGGTGTCGCCATACACAGAAACTACGTTCTATTTTTACGCCCATGTACCCCATAATGTATTGCAGAAAGTCACCAAATTACTTGAAGAGACATACCTTTAGAATAAACTTGGTCCAATGAGTGGCACAAGCAGTAGCGCATATAAATATCTAACCCTACTTCATTTATTCGGCCCTTAGCAAGGGGGGAAATGTATTAGTAAGTTTACCGTTGCGACTATTGGCAGTAATATTCTGACAATTCCCCATAAATTCATATTGATCTTAAAGAAAATAATGAGGTATAAACCACACATTGTCATGTCTTGATGTCTAACAAACGATTAAAAAAATACTCCGCCGAGAATGGATCAAAGATGAGACATATGAGTGATGTAGTGAAGTACACAATTATGGGTAATAAAATAACTTTTACTGGGGCTAGATAGGGGGATGTACGTAAAACAAATGAACACAAGGTAATAATAGTTACAGTGGAAATAAAATTATTGATTTTGATATAACGAGACCGGAAGGTAATTGGTCATACAAATAGCTCAATGAAAGCAAAATGGCTGGGAAAGCAGCACAATTGTCGCTGGGCAAGGATCCTAGAAAAAGAATCCAAAGTTGCGCACCGGGCAATAAATGCAGGCACTTAACTTTCCCAGGGGCACATTGACTTGGTTGGGTTAGTAGGACAACGTTTATCTTTATCCCTGATTTAGCAATACCCATTTTACACCACGTTGTTGCCAATGCAGCCCTTACTTACTCAATGACTGTGCGCGCCAATGGATCCTCGATCGCTTCATCACTTGTCCCTTTCACGATGCTGAGTTGCCGTATTGAACTGTTTGAAACATGGACTGCATTTTTTTCTTTTGTTTTAATTGCATTATAATTCTGACTCTGTGACTTTTCACTTCTCACCTAAATGTTGATTTCCAACCTAAATTTGTCATATATATTTAATATATAATGTGTGTACTACGAGTACAAAATAAAGATATATATATACATATATATATATCTAAATATAAATATATATATATATATATATATATATATATATATATATATGAGTATTTTTTATTGAAAATATGTACATAGATATGTACAGGTTCATGCATGTCGTTATCTTTATTCCTGTTTCCACCCAGGCTTTTCCTTATACTGATGCCTCTATCATATACTGCAGTCTTGAAGCCACAATAGAAGTTAAGATTCGAAAATTTGATCTTAATTGACTGTAATGTGTCCGATCTGAAGTTTTTGAATCATATTTTCGCACAAACAGCCTTGACGAATTCTGCCATCGGCACTCTGCATGCAACTTTCTGGAATTATGTTTTCACAGTCAATAGTAGCATTGCCCTCAAATACTGCAAACATCATTGGGGACGTCTAATGACAGCTTTCAGGGTCGACTTTTTTTCATTAAAAATATAATAAATACACTTTAAAACAAAACGAAACTGACAAGAAGTGCATCATTATTCTTTTGATGATAATGATGGTCAGGAAGAAGACCATTACATTCTATATGAATCTCTGAAATTTATACCTATCTCATTAATGCAACATGCAGTAAGTCACGAGTCCAAGCATCATCGCCTGAAATGCAATTTTAGAAATGAAATGCTTGTGCACCATGATCTGACAGTGTAAATATACACGTTATATTGGGCGGGAACTTTAGGATCTCAACAGTTAATACACATATATAGATAAATTATTCATTTATATATTAACTTATTATTTTTTGCTTGATCACCTCACCTGGATGAAAAGTAATAACATTGTCAGACCACTAATTATGACACCCGGGTATGCAATAGTTTAATATCAATATATCTAGCCACCCGTGAAAGCACTCAGTTGATCCCCAATCGCTGTGTGTGTATTATTTATGGGCTTTTATTTTCACATTCTTTGTGTTATATTTATGGAGCTTTATTCTCATAAAAGATGCCTACCCTAAGTCTCCTTGCCAAGGTGCAATTTTGTAGAAAATCACATCTTCCTTTGTGCCATGTTTTTCCTACTTTTCAAAGCTGGGACCCCAAGTTTGAGACTTAATGTACATCGCTCTCCATCTTACATGTATCTGTATGAAAAAAGAAAAGAAGGAATGGTCATGATACTATTTAATACAAAGATAAAAACTTAACAAACCTAATTCTGCAAGCCCATGTACTGTTTGAACACTATCAAGTCCGATATTCTGATAGCAAAGTCCCATTCCGTACCATTCACTGAAACACTGCATAGTTCTAGATCATTATAGCAAATTATTTTTTACTATAAAAACTATCCAAATTTATTTTACTGTCACATATTGCAAAACGCCCGATAATTTGCTTTTGTGACTAGAAATAATTGATCATTGAGTTTTCCCTTTTATCAACTAACATCACAGACGTACACTGGGCAGAATATCTGTTATGCGGGAGAATGCCACGTTTTGTGATTTCCGTAAGAATAACAGTATGCGGTGTTTAACGGTGTTTTGAGGCAGATTGCAGGGTTATGTAATGACCAGTACAACGGCAGTTGCGCAGAGGTATGCAGGGTTTTTCGAGTAGGTTATGTGGGGCTTAACAAAGGTACGCGGCCGTGTGCGGTTATCATGACCACAGAAGACAAATACGGTCCGTATACTTTTGACAAACATCAAGTCCAGTCAGACGTAAGAATGCGGTGGTAATGCGGCTCTTGGTTAACTTAATTGTCACCAGGAGGCTATAGTGTTATTAACTTCCCATGTTTGCTACTGCTTATCATCTTCAATACACATTGGGAACAAACAATAAGTTGACCTTGGTGTGAATCAAGATGTCAATTTCATAATTAGAAACGTGCTGATTTATTTGGCCTGCAATGTCAAAGGATGTACTCTTATGATTGTAAATGACATGTTGCTTATTGGTAGCATAACTGGAGCGTTGATGAGTACAAAGCCTGTTTAATAATAATAAAAAAAAATAATAAATAAATTTCAAAAAAATACCCTGCCATTTGTTGTTCTTGTTGTTGTTCCTAATTTGTCACCTGAAAATGTGTAACATAATTGATGGTACTATACACTTAAATTTCATTTACATACATACATACATTTTGTCATGAAATTGATACAATTGTATGCATCACTCAAGTTGCAATTTCACATTACCATCGTCGGGGTGCTCGTGTGTGTGTGTGTGTGTGTGTGTGTGTGTGTGTGTGTGTGTGTGTGTGTGTGTGTGACTTTTGTACTATTTACTGTGTAGTTTTGGTATATGTGCGATAATATACACCATTTAATAATGAGGAATCGGTTAACCAGACGCAGTAACTCAAAATATGCTCATAGGAGGGTATCCTGAACAACAAACTGATTGACCTTCGTGATGTTATTTTTATGCATGGAATGATGTGAAAACTGATTGATTCTGACAATGATTCTGTTGGCTGGGTAGACGGACACTTCTTGCCGCAGTGTATTTTTTTTTTTTTTTCTTCTTCTTTTAAGACCTTCGGTGATGCAAAATTGACCCCAATGGAATATATGCTATTAGCCCGGATAAGTGGGTCTGTCTGAGCAGGCAATGGTTCTAACTAGGTGCGAATTACTTTACATCTGTGGCAGCGCGCCCAGGTCACAAGCAGTAGTCTAGCTGTTGTGGCCGCTGCAGTGGGATTTGGGGGCATCCCGTCTGCTACCTCGCCTAAGTAGACACATCCCTCTCAACGCTGTATTTTAGGTTTCCTTCATAATGGTGTTACTGAGATCATGTCAACCAAAATCGAAAACACATCAACCAAGTGTGTCTGCGCAGGCAACCTGCTAGCACACTGCACAGTTATGATGCACAGCACGCTCCTTTGCTCCCTTGTTGTGCATCAGTGAATACAATAAAGTTAGACATATTTCAATATGGAAGGTCATGTGTTTTTCATTTATAATTGTTTAATTGTTTAGATGTCGTTCTGAGACTTATCATTTCATGATGCTTAAATGAATTTGATGATTCTACTACGCAAATGCAAAGCATACCTTTATTTGCTATCAAAGCCAGTTGATAAGTCCAATTACTTTTAATCATTTTTACCTTTAAAAGGAAAACATTTTTCATACAACCCCATGCTGCACCATTTTCAAAAGGACGGGAATTTGTGTTTCACAATTTTGGTTCACAAACAGTGAATTAAATGATTTATATTTGTGAAGGAACTTTTTGTCGTGAAATGAAAACCATTAAAAATCGTAAAAATGGGAATCTGCTTTTCAAGTTAGCATGAAGGTCATTTTCTGTTCCATGAATCTTAAAAATTACACTTTCATTATCCCTCTTTTTACCATCTCCAACCCCATAGTCTTTTTGAAAAAGACTCATCGAGTTTGTGCTACAGAAGGTTCTAAAATTGACGGAAAGGAATACAAATTTTCAGCAAAATAACAATCGAATATCAAGGGAATTTATTATCCACTGGGACTACGGGCATGCTTATGCTGGAATGATAATTGAATGGAACGCAAAAGTTTTAAATCAGTGCCTCGGTCAACTGATTTCCCTGAGTTATTTAATTTTGGAAATAGGTGTACTGCTATTCAACATACGCGTCTCCGTCTGAGAGCTAGTCCGTTTAATTCTCACCTATTTAAAATTGGGGTCAAATAATCAACTGCTTGCACATGTGGTTCACACATCGAAGATACATTTCATTATTTTTTTTTCTGTCCGCAATACAGAAACTCAAGATCAACACTTCATAATAAAATAATTTCTCTTGCTCCTTTGAGTGTTAGAACATTGCTATATGGTTCAACACAATGTTCTTTTACAGACAATTGTAATATTTTTACTGCAGTGCACGAATATATATCTGCTACAAATCGTTTTAAACCTACAGGTATTGGCTAAATAATTCTGCTCTCTTATCTCAGGTTCAGTTTCCAGGCCTCATCTCACTTGTGTGATTGTTTAAATCCATATTATAATCTGGAAAGATTCTGTACGGTTACAAATGCCCCTGTATCTGTCTCGTCCTTATTGGCGTCTTCTCCACTCGTACTCATGTGTCTAGTCAGGCCTGTTCTCTGTCCTTTCCTTGCAAGAGGGATTCACATAGGACAATGCCCTTTTTCCCAATTGCGAATAATTTGTGCAAAATATGTATGGAAGTTAATCCGATAAAGGTGTTTATACCAATGGAACGCATGTATATATATATATTATACACTTAATGCCCTTCTCCCTTCACCAAAAAAACAAACAAAACAAAACAAAACAAATTAAAAATAAACACAAAGAAAACAAAAAAAAAAAAAAAAAACAAACAAACAAAAAAAAAAAAAAAAAAAACAAAAAAAAACAAAGGAAAACAAAAACAAAAAACAAAAAAAAAACGAGTCATTGTGTGCCATGAATGTGAACTGTTTCAGTTCCAGCTGCGATTAAAGTTGAACTACTCTGCTGAAGTATCATGAGGACACAAGATTCATATTCCTTGTAAAAAAGAAGACAAAAAAAAAAAAAAGAAAAAAGAAAAAGTTTCAACTTTTCATTCATGTATCCCTGTGCCTATTGTTCAGGTCAACAGCTTTCTATGGAGTATTTTGGGCTCATTGCCCGCAGACGAAAGCTGTTGACACTTTCCAAAAATTGGCATTGAAATGTTAACAATAAATTGGATCAGGTCAATAAATAACAGAAAACACAAATCTCTTTCCGCTGGTATATTATAAGTCGACAGCTGCTCTGATACATGCGAAAATTTATATCTTACATGTGTACATTTTTGTAAATTTTGAAATCACGATTTCTTTTTTTGTCCACATATCCCCTCTTGTTCCAAATATAATTTAGGACGTTATGTGCATGCATATGATTGCTAGTTATTATTGAACTTCAGACCTCAAAAGGACATATACTTTGTTGATCAACAACTATATAAAATTGATTGATATTATCCTGTTACTTACGATCGAGGAACAGTTGGCGCTGCAGAAACATGATTTGTGGGTATCAGTACCGTAACACAATCGTGCACGTTACCAAACTTCAAAACTGATTTCGTACCAGCGCATTAGGAGAGTATACTCTGCACGGGTATGAACGGACAAAACGGATCCGCATGTGTCGATATCTGTGGAAACCACAAAAGCATCCTCCCAGAGATACTGCTCCTCGTCATGATTTTTAAACCAGTCCACTCTGGCTATAAGATGGTTCTTTAACGTTCCTATATCCTCAGCAGAAGCAAAAAAAGTATCAGAAGTCAAATATTGCCGCCCCCCCCCCCCCTCAGATATCCAGTACCGTCAAGTGCTGGAGATACAATGTAAGTACAGCTGCTAATTCGATCAGTACTTACGTACAGTACTTCGCCGGCCTGGATAATGCGATCAAATTCTTTACAAATGTGCGACATGTGCATCAGTTTGTTCAAATACACATTTCTACACAAGCATTGCAAATCCCCAATATCATGTCCATCTAGAATGAATCGCCGGCCGACACCAACGGTACTATGGTCTGGGTGCGTTTCAAACGACACAGAAGACAAATCAGTGCAGTATGCCTTTTGTTTAAGTTCGTACAAGTGGTATCCCTGCAGCTTTTTATTTTCACAAACCTTACCCACTTCGGACAATCTATCGTTAAGTATATTTTGAAATCGAGTAAATCGCTGCGGCCAACTTATCGCTGTGATATAGCCATTCTTGTTAAAACGGCCCATCAGTTGAACCGATATCGTCAAATGCAGTCTGTCTGCATTCGAGTTTGTTTGCTATTGATTATAAATCAATTAATATATTTTCCATGTATGCGTTAAGGGGCCCTTTTTACCGCAGTAAATTTTGTGCTTCCTATGCTCGGATGGCGATGTGATTTTATCACTGCTCATTGATAATGTTCCATTGTATATTATAAAAAGCTGGGCGAATCGGTCTGTCTACGTCGTAAAGGGTACCGGTTACACTTTAGAACTCAGTGGCTACTGGGTAATCTAGCTTATGAAATACAAATGTTTACAAAACAATACAATAGATTTTCAATAGCTAGGATAAGAAAGGACCCCCTATATTGAGGGTCTTTGAAATAAGAGATAAGACAACGTCAATTGCCAAGCGTCTACTGTGGGTTTGGTATTCAAATTCCAACCAACGTCAAAGTGTTCAGTTTCCACCTTGACAACCATTCTGATTGAACAGCGAGCCAACGCAACCATGCGACAGTGGGTGCTAAACTCATGGTTTTACGGCCGCTCTGCATGCACATTCCAATTAATATTCCATGTTGACTTTTGCCAGCTAAGGAAACTCTGTTTTTTGTTTTGTTTTGTCTTTTTTTTGTTTGTTTGTTTGTTTGTTTGTTTGTTTGTTTTTTTTTTGTTTTGTTTTTTTTTGTTTGTTTGTTTGTTTTTTTGTTTGTTTTTGTTTTTGTTTTTGTCTTTTTGTTTGTTTTTTGTTTTTTTGTTTTTTGTTTCGTTTTGTTTTTAATGTTCTAATATTTATGTATTTCGCTGGAGGCAGGAAGCCTGCTTTGCAGAATATAAGGACTTCAGGTTTCTGTCAATGCTTTGCTTAAATCTTAAAACTGGTGGACTGGGCCTCTCACACAGAGATACGCTTACCACCGGCTGGAACTATTAGATTGCTAAGTTTTTGCTTGCACTGGGCTGTGGAACTCTGTGCTCGACCCTTGGAGGAATGATGCTGCAGGATGATCTCAGCTAAGGATACTCTGTTTTTTTTTGTTTTTTTTGGGGGGGGGGGTTATGTTTGTTTGTTTGTTTTTTTTTTGCTTTTTTTTTTCATTTTTGTTTTTGTTTTTGTTTTGTTTTGTTTTGTTTTTAATGGTCTAATATTTATGTATTTCGCTGGAGGCAGAAAGTTTCCTTTGCAGACAATAAGGACTTCAGGTTTCTGTCAATGCTTTGCTTTAATCTTTTACTGGTGGACTGGGCCTCTCACACCCTCAGGCCACGCGCCAGATACAAAAGAAATGGCCTGAGAGTCAGCTGGGCCGGCAACACCGATACCGGGGCTTCAATAAAAGGTACTAATGTAAGTATCACGTTCACTAAAATCGACAAAAAGTATAACATACCGAAACGGGCTCCTTGTCATGAAAAAAAAAAAAAACAAAAAAAAAAAAAAAAAAAAAAAAAAAAAAAAAAAAAACTTGCTGTCTTACGAGATGCTGGTATGTCGCACGATACACAAAGTAAAGCTGCTCGGTGCAGACTGCTTCCACAAACGCTGTTATACTGCAATTGTATATCTTGGTATAGATCCATCAACTCGTTCATGGATGGCCCCAGGTATTTATCCATTGTTTTGGGGGTTCTTTGGGTCCTGGAAGTACCCTAAGACGAAAACATCGTGTTTTTTGTGTCGCACCTCCCGTGGTTAGTTTCGAACCGCAATATACATTACACCCACAGAATGTTCATAGCCCTTAAATGTTTGAAACCAATCCACGTTGAGAATCAGTCCTATAGTGTGGTCATCATCAAGAACTGGCTGTCCATTATGCTCTCTGATTTCCTGTCATGTATTTCCATCAAAATGATCAAATTTGGCATTTTCCACAGATTGTCGAAGTTTCCACTCTCTGAACGAGTCCATAAAGTTTAAATTAGCTCTGATTAACACAGGTGGCAATAAGCATATTACTCATTCCAGTCTGAAACAATGTCCGTCACTCATTGCACAGGTCTCTGAGCTAATTTGGTCAAGTCACGGCAATTATCCATGTTTTGATTGTGATCACAGCTAATGTGTCTCTTTGACCGCTTGGTTGCAGTGTGTTGAGTGGCTGACACTGGCCTCCACTTATTTTCCGACCACTGATTGCCCGCTTGACAGCCTCATGTGAGACTCGCAATACTTCTTTACCCCCCCCCCCCCCCCCAACAAGAGAAATCATTTAGCAGGCAAGTTTTTCGAAATCATATACAGCGAGGTTTGTCCCATTGAAACATACGAGTACTTAACTCATCAATTGTTTGAAGCATTTTTTTTTCTTTTCAGCACAAACAACACCATACCGCCCCCGCAACCGAAATTGCAATGTTCATATTTCCATGCGACAAAACTGTTTTCTGAACAAAAATCAATATATTTAGATTAATGGATGATGATTTTCACCGTGCGGTGAGAATAGTTATTTGTCTATTTTCACCGTGCGGTGAGAATAGTGTTTTCACCGTACGGTGACGATAGAGTTTGGTCCATAGCTATTCATCGTATGGTGAGAAAAAGGCTGCTCTATTTCTACTGTGCGGCGATGGTTAAGAAGTCAACCAGGGAAGAATATTTTGGAAAAGCTTTGTGCCATGATATTGCACACAAAGAGAATTGAAGACCAACATATGCTGAAATAATGAATAGGCCTAACATTCCAGTTTGAGCATGGTTTATAATGTGATGTGTTGAGTTGCTGTTTCAGCTTTTATTATCTAATAGCTTCTGTAGTGCCAACACTGTATTTTCAATGTGAAAAGGCAATAATTTGGTTTAAACATATTTTATTACGGCAATTGGAAAACAGGCATAGCCTATACAAATTCCCCTTGCCAAAAAAGGAGTAAAATACAGAGTATGGTGTAAAAGGTAATGGCACAAACTACAGGACAGTACATTAACGGACACATTACAGTATGCAAGATAATGACACCGCCAGGCGTCACAGATAGTGGTCCGAGTAATGAGTATTTTGCATTGACTGTTAAAGACGAATGATACGAACAGTTTTGAAATAGTCTTTCACAAAAGCTATGATGTTTGCCCGTACTTGGCCACTTAAATGGTAGGCCTACCCATATCTATATGACAGAATTTGTAATATTAACTGTATGTACAAACTACCGAGTGAAACCAGTGCGGGCTTCAGTTGAATCTGCCAGTGCGGATAAAGTACGTAATGTACAGCAGAGCGCCTTCGATAATCGATTTTCTTCAAGTAGGTGGGGGCACATTGAATTATCACAGAGCTGTAAGGTCAGACTAACACAGGCAGAGTATAAAGGAACACTCATGGTAGATATTTATTGGAGTCACATCCAGCCTTTTTGTTTTTATTGCCGGAGCCACGGTGTTACGTGGCTGGCATCAACAACACACTGTCAGTCAGCATCCCTGTCCAGCAGGACACCGGATTAAAGCGATGAATGGGTGATGAGGGCAGCTTTTACAACTGATCAAGCCACAATTACAGTGGATCGGTAAATGGACAAAAGATGCAGTTTATTACCAGTCAGCGCCACTTCATTAAATCTCTGTCCTACATGTACCTGCATGGTTCATCTTTACTCAGCTGCATGTGACATGCAGGCCATAATCACCGTTGGCTTTTACATATAAAAAAACAAATTTAACACCTCCCAATACCTGCAGATGGAGGTCAACGCCAGCTACGAACACATGTCGACTTGATGTATGGCATTTATTGAATGCAATGTGCAGCAATACATTCGACCACTTCTAACCATAGAGCAAGCAACAGTTGCTGATGCTTGTTCTTCGCTTCTATCTGCGTGACTAAAGCTTGACCGTAAATGTATGTAAACTAGTCAATTCCCATGTGCAATGACAGATATATATATATATATATATATATATATATATATATATATATATATATATATATATATATATATATATATATATATATATATATATATATATATCTCATGTTTGGGTTGATTTCAGTACCATAACAGACTTTGATATATCCCTTATCGGCTAGGCCTTGGCAAAACACAGGAAGGGTGCTATATGCACAATGTTATAGAACTCTTCCGGGAGTACCTATAACCGGAAGAGTTCTATAACTAGACCGGAAATGATGTAGGCCTAGTTCAAAACGCAGCGTCTGCTAGGCCTACGTTGTCTTCAAGTCGCTAGATAAATCTACCATGGTGTTATTTGAACTTAATCGACACAAACATGAGATAAATACATTATAGTATAATTTGTTGGCGATATGAAGTATATGGACTCGCACAGGATACCATATAGCAAAACTCGTTCACTTCGCTCACTCGTTCTGCTATATGGCATCCAGTGCTCGTCCATATACTTCATATCGCCAACAAAGTAAACTATAATCTATATATATATATATATATATATATATATATATATATATATATATATATATATATATATATATATATATATATATATACATACATACATACATACATACATACATACATACATATATATATATATATATATATATATATATATATATATATATATATATATATATATATATATGTGTGTGTGTGTGTGTGTACAAAGAAACAACATGTCTTTTAACCTTTTCAACTGCAAGTTAAGTTGAATGCTAAAGTCTAACTGCCCTGAAGTTTTGGATAACTTATAAGGATGTCAGATTCATTTTCCTCGTACGAAGGCCTTTTTTCAAGTGGGTAAACTTAACCGTAACTAAAGTATTGTTGATCTTTATATTTATGAAACAAAGGGATCTAGTTTAAGTGTCTAGACTTCATTATAATTTGTATTCTGTGACTGCCTTTGCTTTACAGGGTGTTGCACATTACTTTATCTGTTGATATTTTATGTATCTAAAATATTGTTGCAGGTGCTGTGCTACGGAGACAGGGCCCGACACCAGCCGGCATCCTATACGCTACGTCCAAATGACTCAAAATGCACGCACCAGAAGGGGTGGAAGAGGTGGCCAGAAGATGACAAGATATCAGGACCGTGGAGAGGCTGCATATGTCACCAGATATAGACATGCATGCATATATACATGTATCAATCTGAATGAAAGAATGTAAAACAGGTCGCAGTCTACAGTCTCTTTTATATTATATTTAGTTTGGGATTTCTCAAATATCAGCTTGAAGTAATGAATTGCGCAGGTACGGTAATGTATCTGCATTAAAAGTAGGTATTGGATCACGTTGAGTGTTCAACGTTGATCCAATTTTCAGATTCAATCAATAATCACCCTCCGTTCAACATTGAATTATTAGTTGAAACACCATCGAAACTACATTGTAATAACGTTGAAATCTGCCATGCAACCAACATTCAACGCAATTTCAACGTTGAATTTGGTTGTTGAAACTATGCGGAAACAACGTTGAAATCTGGTGTTGAATCAGCGTTAAAACATGACGTTGAATAGACGTTGGCTTTTCAACGTTGATTCAATTTTCAAATCCAACCAATTTTTAACGTCATTTCAACGTTGAAGACTGGCGTTGAATCAATGTTGATTCAACTTTTTTTTCCCGCTGACGAAGGAGAGGGTGAGATCTAAGTCAGATCGCGAGCCAAGACGCGAGCTATCTGACGGAGTCTAACCGCATCCTGAATGATATATTGCAACGATCAGCGCCACGCCATACCCAATTCCTACTATAATATGGTTTCAAGTTGGAAATCCCCTAGCTTGACGAAAATAAATAAATAAGTAAATACATAAATAAATAAATAATGACGCCGATTTCCACTCGTTATCAATGCTTTTTGCTTATGCTGTTCTCACAGTTCCCTTTTGCTTCGGTACTCCTTCTACTGCAGAATTTACTGTTTTGAAATTGAGTGGGGACCTATTTGGTTGGCCGCAGGTGTGAATATTGTACTGCTCTAAACTACATCCTTCCCGAAAGGGCTAGGCTTAAAACATTGGTAGTGTAGACACTGAGACCAAAGTTTATCGTAATTATGTCTCAGGCCTTCATTTCGTGATCCTGCAGCTGTAGGCCTATACAACTTATCGAAACGTAGAAAACATCATAGTGCCCCACCAGACGAAAGATGTCCAACAAATATGAATGGCCGGATGCGCATGCGGTCACTTGACAAATCAATATATCACTGTTGGATGTGAAAGACAATAACAAGCTTGCAAATATGCCATGTTTTGGGCAATTTTGGAAATTGTTTGCGTTCTATTTCGGTGATTTTTAAAAGACAAAGGTTTCTTAAGTGCAAGGCCGATGCAACAAGTATGGTATTACTTAGCAAAGTTCATTTTGGGTGTGCAGATGAAGGAATCCGATGTCATGGCATGGGTAGGCCTGTTACTCACTGCCACAGCGTCTTGACGGTGACACTGGTTCAGTGGCTGCAGTCATCTGAAGGATTTTTTACAAAGGGTGTCTATGAATGTACTTGCATCGACTTTTCATTGCATATGTGAGGATTACTGGAGTAATAATTGTGGAGTAATGGTATAATGAGGTTTATAACCTTGCTACATTTTATTGTTGCAGCATTGGCGGCGTGTGTACATAGTGAGTACATATGTACTTAAATACCTGCGCCATCTATTATCAACCTTAGTAGCTACCATAGGAGTACCGGACAAAAAGTAAGCAGTGTATTGTGGTGGAAGATATTTTGTGAGCAGCGTTTATATTTATTTTGTTAAATGAACTAAACAATTATACGCTTGTATGTTATCAGTGACGGTGAAATAAGAATCCGGGGCTCATAATGGTGTGTGTGGTAATTCAGGTGGGGCAAGGACGGCAAGAAGAAGAGTCATAGACATATGCGATTTTCTATCAGAGCAAAAAAGTGTTATGTTATGACAGCCTCATTTTCACACAGATTACTTTTTTAATAACAAATATATTCCAAACCTTTTTAATTGGCATTGCCCCCATGTCGGCATTCCGGCAGCTGTATCAGCCCTGGGACTTCGGGGCATTATTGCTGCTCGCAGGCCGATATTGGAACAATATCAAATAAAGAGATTAATGACACACACACACACACACACACACACACACACACACACACATATATATATATATATATATATATATATGTGTGTGTGTGTGTGTGTGTGTGTGTGTGTGTGTGTGTGTGTGTTTTGTGTTATTGTGTGTGTGTAACGTTTCATTTCTGGTATACTTTCCGTTTCCAAACCTTTTCTGCCTGGAATTTATCAAAGTGTATGTTGGTGTAGCGATTCATTTCTGGTATACTTTCTATTTCAAATCATTTTCTGCCTAGAATTTTTCTATATAGTAATTTGGTAAATGGGCCATGATCATACAATGCCACAGTTTAAACTTCCTCTAAACTTGCTCTCCATGTTGAAAGATTTAATCACTATCATGTTAAGAATATGACAGAAGTGTCATTTCAACAGGTAGTATATATGCTTTTTTCACCAACTATTTTCGTCAAACACACTTTTTTCACTCCACGTTTTGATGAACTATATTAGCTGTGCCTCGCATATACGTACAAGTTTGATTTCATGTATGCATTCTCCAAGGCGTTACAATAATATGACATCATATAGCTAGCTTCCATTTTCATTATTATGTCCAAAAATGATATCCTTTTGTGACGCATATTTATTGCGATTGTAAAATATAATTTGTATAACCTAATTGCACAATAAGCTGTATAACTTTGATGTTTTTAGTTTTGATAGACTCTGGTGGAGACAAATGAAAAAAGTATTTTGACGTTATAACAATGGCTAGTCCTACAAAGGCTACCTCAACACGCTGTATGTGTGTTGCATATACTGGTGCAGGAAATATCGTCCTTTCGCAAGGAAGCATTTGTTTTGACACTACAGATTTGAATTGAACTGCAAGGAGGTGTCCGTTCTCAAACGTGCCCCTGATCTTGGTGCATGCGTGTGAAAGCAAATAAATCATGCATTGAATCTAGACACCTTCTTGATGGTTGAAGCTACATGTACGGTTGCTTTGAGAACACCACAGTCGCTTTGAGAACACCACAGTCGACCCGTCGTCACATGGATCTCCTAGATAGAAAGTTTTGAAACGAAGCTCACATCTGGATAACCATCCCGCTTCACGTTTGCCTTGATTTCTCCGTTTCTGAACACACCAACAAGCTGTTACTCACCAGTTTATTCCAAAACTATTCTACAGGTATATCACACAGATAATCCATTGGAATCCGCATATATCTACAGCAACAGGCCTATAATTGTCGGAAATATCACACAGAATCCATTTCGGGAAAAGTCCGACATTCCAGCGCCAAATTCAAACGGGTATTCCATCCTGAATCGAGTTCGTTCCATGGCATTAACCGTATGGCAACACTTCTCAATCGTCAATCCAACCGTATTCTTTGATCCAGGTGCGTTTTAATCCTGTTTTCATTTCCACAAATCGTGAAACCTGACCAAACTTGATTCCGCTTCGTTTCAAACCATTCTATGTTGGAGCTCCATGTGACGACGTTGTGGTTTTAGGCCCATCTGCCACCATCTTATTAGCACAAATAATTGACTGCACAGATGAAAACACAATATTTTATTGCAGATATGACCCTATGTGGGTTATTGAACGCATAGATGTTCAAGGTCCAACCTCTTTGCCTCCCCCCCCCCCCCCGTATAATATTAATAACACGGAAGCTTTAGTGACTGAACGTCATGAGCGCCTGTGACCCGAAACTGATATCTTGTGGACAAACCAGTTCAAGAAATATATTTGCTTCGAACACAGACAAACACTCGTGTGAGTCACAATGTCATGCAGTTCCCTCAAAAAGATAATCTGTAGGCTTAACTGGACCAATCTGTAATTCTATTACATGACTGATATGGTGATAAATAATGTGCGTTGTGTCTTCTTAAAATTAAGCCATTGTGACTATTAGCAATTCAGGGATCTAAACATTTATGCTCTGCAAACATGCTACTGCAGTTAAGGGTGACATTCACCATAATAAACTTGCTCTGCCGGAAACTGATAACACAACTCACTTAGCTCATAACAGATTGCAACTCTTATTGTCTTTGCATTTCGATCTTGTTTGGCATTTTCAGATTTCATATAGTGCTCTTATTTGCATTCCCTGTAAAGGTAATTACAAGACTTCTATGATCCGAACTCGATACATGCAACTGTAGAAATATGCAATTATACCCCTGGCCAAAACAACAAGCACCCCCATTGGTCTAAAATGGGTAGGTCTTGATATAAGCTTTTGTAGGAAAGATGTGTTGGACATGGACTGCAATGTAACCTGGGCATGATTACTGAGCGTATGCCTGAGTGAATACACAAAAGCAAACTGTGATGGGAATGAATCAACAGCCATAAAAGTAAAAAAAAATGTGTGTCTAGTATTATGGTGCTTATGGGCTTCATAGAGGGGCACTGCTCACACAGCGATAATGTGAATTTTGGCACCCATGCTGAAGACACCGCTTTGCCTGTGCCTTTGCATGCTCTGGCAGGTAATGTTCATCCCTTCCGTCTGAAGTCTTGCTCTCCTCTTCTATGCTAGTTTCTTGAAAACGGACCCACAATCACTGTGCTACTGACCTGGAGTACCCTATCCACCTGACAGCCACACACTTGGAATGACCAGCCTTCAATATGCCAATGATTCTATCTTGAATCCCCAGAGCTGTGCGTCACACCGTGTTATTGTAGATTCACATTTTAAGTGTCCCTATATAAAGCCCACATGCACACCATTCATGACGCATTTTTCGACCTTGGTAGCTGTTGTCATCAAATTTCCGAAACATCTTATTGTTGTGTCACTGAGTAGCCATACCCATTTTACGAATGGCTGTACCTGGTCTTTTTTAGCCAGTAGTTTATTTCCATAGAGTCTGGCCCATCTAAAAACAAGGTTTAACAAGTTATCCCAAACCGTAATACCATATTTTTATCCCTGAGGTTGCCTGTGCAATATGTGTAAAATCTGTAAAAGCCATTAAATGTTTATATCATTTTCTTGCAGCGTTTTATCAAAACAGATAATGTCCATTTTGACGTAAATGTTTATAAACAGATTATGGGTCCACAATATAGTAAATGCAGAAAGAATGTAACTCCATGTTTTCAATGGCTCAATGAACATATTTTAAGCCAAGTTGACAATAGTGATAAGTTACACTTGGGGAAAATATGTTTTTTTTCCCATAATTTAACATTTAGACCATGTCTAAAGTAAGACAAGAAACAGTTCACCTACTCTTTCCTGCCACTATCAGCACTTTATAGTAACCCTAAAAACCCACAACCTAATTGTATGCACACATGGATGTTGAGGCCATACAAACGCCCATTATGGTTGCTGCCAACAATAAGTCTACACATTTTACTACACATTTGTACACAGTGTGGTCCATGCAAACGTATCCGACCTTCAGCGATTCACAATATATATATATATATATATATATATATATATATATATATATATATATATATATGTATGTATGTATGTATATATACTATGCTTGCAGACAGCTCTGTAACGCAGGCGATTTCCCCAGTCCCGGATATTTAATGTCATTTTCATCTGAAGGACACCAACTGAATGGGGACACCTGTTTAATGTGTATTAAATACACGTCTCGTTGTCCCAAACGCAAAAATATCCTGCCAGAAACCATAAATCCCCTTGTTTTCAACTTTCAATAGCCAGTTAGACAGGTGTTTACACTTATAATGCCTGAACAAACGCAGGCAGCTGAACTCAGTCACAGGCCACTGAACTTACCATGTGTTACTTCACTGAAGTTATCCATAGTCAGTGACCCAACTCGGCTGTACAGAATGTGCAGATAAACATTTGGGTCTTAATGCGCGATCAAAAAGGGGTTGTTCTTCAATTGAGTTTGATTTTCACAGTTGCACAGTCAATCAAAGAAAAAATCTCAGTGTATAAATCATAATCCCGAAACCAAGCTTGCTACAGCTTGGCCCTTTTGCTCTTATGAAGTCATAAATTATGTACAACCATGGACATGTCCATGGTAGAACAAAGATAGTTTAGAGCAAATTCTACCTAAAGAAGCATGACATGCAGTCTGTACGCCTACATGTTTTTTTTTTTTTTTTTTTTTTTTTTTGTTTGTTTTGTTTTGTTTTTGTTTGTTTGTTTGTTTGTTTTTTTAACCTTAATATTAAAGCCTTCGAATAAACTTGTGGCCAACCACTAAAGCAAAATAATCATCATGCAAGTGTGCACATATGCTTATTTTTACATGGAAACAGATATACATGTTTATGTTTATGTTAATTTTACTTGGAGGTTTCACAATTTCAGCCACTGGAAAGCGTGGACACCTGTCAAGACTAGACACTTTTGCTCAGTCCCAATCGGCAGGTTTCACTAAATATGTATAATAGTTTTCTTTTCAAAAATCAGTATAAGTTCAGGTTTACTGAACCAAAAAATAGCTTCCCAGTGTATTGGACCTGCATTGACACATGGTCCAAGATATTTACAGGCATTTTTTTTAAATCCCTGATGCATTTAACGATAGCTATAGATTTTTTCTCTGTCATCTCTTATAGTATTTCTTGCCCTTTATGTTAGAAACAACAGTTCGCTCAACATACAAAACACAATTTGTGTATACTGGATTCAGATATATTTCAAAAGTATCGTTTGGAATATTACATAAAAACGTTATATTTTTAGTGCATGCTTATTGTATTTTTACATTTTTTGTGTTCGAAATAAGATCCTTTCATAGATTTCCAGTATATAAATCCAGATCAACTGTTACCATGGGGGGGGGGGGGGGGGTTGTGGTGTTTTTTGTGGTTTGTTTTGGTTTTCTTTTATAATCACAGATAGGAGTTTTATAGGTTTTCCCTTGGAATTCTTGATATTGTATTTACTTAATCTAATTTTGCATATTACATTCACAATTATCAATGTAAGTGCAATTTGTTTCTCACAAAGTACAACCAACGTTAATGTTTTAGACGGAACTTTGGCAACACCAGTCTTTTTCACATATCGTATTTATGCAAAAGTTGACTCTTGGTCGGTACAACCTTGAAGCTCTTTGAAAACAAAAACAGAAAACAAAAAAACAAAAAAAAAAACAAAAAAAGAAAAAGAAAAAACACAAAAAAAAACCAAAAAACAAAAAAACAAAAAAAACAAAAACAAAAAAAATAAACAAACAAACAGGCAAACAAAAATAAAAAACAACCAAACAAAAAAAAAAAAAACAAAAAAAAAAAACAAAACAGAAAAAATAAAAAAAACAAAAAAAAACCAAACAAACAAACAAAAAAAACATGTTTGTAATAACATTTCCTGTCCTTTCAAGACCATTCATGTTGGTTTCGAAATTTCAAAACATGTATCAATTGTGACAAATAAAGCCAGGACGACCATCACAATTCATAAATGGCCATTTTAATACATAAATACTTTTGATAACTAGTCACAAAAAATCGTAGAAAACATGTATTTTACAATTCAAGTGAATGTTAACTGTTGTAAATGGAGAACAAACTGTACATTAAAATTAGGTTAAAGACAATAACTAACTACATATACAGTTCTAAATACTGTTACGATAACCTGTATGTTTTATTTCAGGCCTGATGTTTATTATGATACGTTTTTGCTTTTAGAAATGCCTTTGTACTGATTTTTTTTTTTTTTTTATATAATGCTAATTTATTATAACAAATGGCTGTGCAAATACGACCACAGTTGTTTTTAATGATTAAACATTTCTATGACATTTTTTTGGTGGTAAGCCTTTGACAATTTTAAAAGAGCTTTCTTACATTTTTTCTCCAGTTTCCATCAACACAAACAAAATGTTTAAATATTTGTATTAGACAAAAAGCACCAATGCATTTCTTTTGTAGGTTGTTGAACACTATTTTATTGATACCATAAATCTGTTAAATGTTGCGTGTAAATTTATGCATTTCGTTCAGTATATGGCATTTGGTTCTTCCATCTCTGGAAAGGTTGTCATCAGTATAGAAAGGTACGTGTTTGTCCCACTGTCACTAACATAATTGAAGCGTGGACTATCATTCATGTTGCTCTTGTAAATATCTCATTTTTGAACCCTTTTCACAATGAAACAGTAAATGCTCCATTGAATATTAAGTGACGGATTAAAGAGGCAAGTTACATTGAAAAAAGCCCTTTTGTTCTGCAATAAACATGCCGGTGACGAAATTCAAGGGTGCCGGATTATCATGTAGTAAATCAATGGAGGAAATCCGTTCACAGCTCATTGCTGCCGAATTTCAAGGGTGCCGAATTATCAAGTGACGGTTAACGGGGGCCTGACTGTATAATAAATGACTGCCACTGCTTTCTGGATGCCGTGAGCTACATGAAAATCATGGAGCCCTAAATACCATTTTATTCAGAATATATGATTTGCAAGAATCAAAGTGAAACGAAGCAGTAGAAATAATACACTTTATCATTTTCCATATCAGGAATGAATTTCATGTTATCGGCTGCATAAGATACTATAAAGTGTAATTAAAATCAAAGGCCTTCCATATTTTTTGGTACCTTTAATCACAATCTGCAAATGTTGTATCAACATGGAAAAAGTACTTATCTTTTGCCTCGTAAAATACAGACTTTTATATTCCACCTGCATAGGTTGTGTTTTTGACGGCAAAACGTATACTCGACATAAAAGAGTAACGCATTTGGTAGTCTACTTGAATGATCAATGCAAGCTATTCTTTTTAATTTCGTAGATACAGGATCAAATGTCACGCAGTAAGGGCTTTGAAATGGAATTCCCACAAACGAATGCTATTGCTGATTGGCATAATGTGGCTGTCTGGAATAATTGTTGCATTGCCAGCAATCTATTTATGGGTATATAAAAATCTTTCCTCTTCACATACATGCATACATACATACATACATACATACATACATACATACATACATACATACATACATACATACATGCATGCATACATACATACATACATACACACATACATACATATATACATACATCATTATTTGCATCGAGTACGGATGAGACAGAAAATATGAAATACGAATAAATTTCTTTGATAGTGACAAAGTCAAAAGTTTATTCATGGGGGTAGATAGATATATAATCTATACTGTTAAGTGTTTTGACCAGGTTCACTGAAATAACGGCAGTATTAAAGCGACGAAACCTTGTGATCGTGTTACATGGCAGACAAAATAAAAAATTGACAAGCAGGTCAAAAACAATGGAGCACTTACTACCTTGTGCTCAGGACGTTAGTGCACAGGTTATTAGACAAGTTTGTGCTCTCTGGCAGTGGCTATATATAACAGGAGCCAGTCTATGTTATAATTATTTCATTGCAAATCATATTAGGTATTCATAATGTAAGTGAACCTAAGTGTTTTATGTTAACTTTCATTACAAGCTTTCACCCTTGTCTGATTTGCTCGATTTTTTCACTTTGAGATGGGTTAGCTGATATATCTAGCGTGCTTAATATCAGGATATATTTGGATATTAAAATTCCTTTTCATCTTATCTTTATGTGTATCTATCTAATTATCAAAGGATTGTTTGTGTAATTTATAAACGTCATTTCCTCTTATGTCTGAAATATTGTTTATACCAAGTTCTTTTTCCAAAACATCCAGATAATATTTTTTGCAGATGATCCCAAAATTGTTCCCTGCCGTATCTATGTTAGTGACTACAAATCTTCCTTGTAGTTCTTTGACTGCCTTTGAAACTTCAGGTTGTTTTAGATTAACCGTATTGAAATGATTAATGTGGGATTTGTAACGATAAATTATATTTCTAAAGACTCGGTTCAAGTTTGATAACCATCCTTCAAATTTCTGAAATTCATTTTTTTCTTTCTTTGCTAATATTTGTGTACAGTGTAGAAAAATCAAAACATTTGATATTTTTTGCTTAAACATCTTTCTTTGGAATGTATCATAGAAAGCTTCCCATAAATGTGGGCCTATGGTTTGAACGCCATTTATTTTGAAAATTTAAGGGCAGCATGGTACGCTTAATCATTATAAGCCTGTGTTTTGGTCAGCAGTTACAAAATGACTCAAAACTACTGTCTTCTGGTTAGTGTTCTGCCATACGCACACACGTACGTCAATAAAATGTTCACAAAGGCTCATTACAGTTAGTAATTAAATTGTTTTCTCCGCAGTTCTGAGCATATCATATAAGTGTTTCAGTCTGTTCAATGTTTGATATGCTCAGGGATACATGTCTGTTATGACAAATGTGTTGCACGTTTTCCAATAATTGGTATGGTATGTCAATATTAAAAACACTTGCCATTCAAACGGTAGGAGAATAATTGCCATGCTTTGACGTTAATGTGCTAAAAATTAAGATGAATATATAACTACGTAGTCTGTCCTCGTAGCGGCATCTGTCTGACCCACATAAGTGCAGGCAGCACCCAGCACCAGATAACCTAACACTGACTGACTCATTGGTAAACTAAGTGGCAACAGTGAAACTGCCATGTATTCTCTACATTTAGTACAAAAACCCGTCATTCAGATCATAATGAAACATGGTGGAAATGTTCGTCGTCAAAGGTTGAAAAAAAGCTGTACACGAGGTGGCATTGCTGTCGATCTTTTTTTTTACACACATTTTTCAGTTTAGGTACTTGTTTGTTAATATACTAATTCTTGCATAATATGCAATTCAGTTGGGCTTGCGATGGCGCTTGCAAAGATAATAACCTTTTTGACTTCTTCTAAAAAAACCACTCAGTAGATTCATTTCAAGCTTGGAGGACATTTTCCTTTGGTAGGTCTGTACCAAATTTTGCAAATGGTGATGCTCTTGTGATTTTTGGATTTTATTTTAACTTTGTTTTTCACTTTTTGGTTAAATTTTAAACGAGCTTGTATGAATCTGCTTCTTTATTACATAGGTGCACATCTCAGGACCTCGAGACCTTAATTTGACCAGACTGTGGCACTTTTGGTTTTTTCTATTTTTCATATTTTTATTGACTTTTGTGTATTGCTATATTTGAGATCTTCGTTAAAATCATAGCTCGCATTATGCTGAAACTTGATGGAAATGTTCTTTGTGGGAGTGTAAAAGACAGCTGAACATGCAGGCACAGCTGTGGATTTTTCATTTTCGGTACCTGTCAGATCATTTCAGAAAATATGTATTTGCACAGCTGATTAAAATTGAGAACGACTTGAGCCGAGACTTTAATGCTTAACTTTTTAGTGGTTTCGTGTTAGGGACACACTTTGGCAAAATTTTTGTGACAACGACCTAATTTATAAGATTACAGCGCACCCCCTATGGTATGACTGATGGCTGTCTTTTGTGGTATTGTCAAACTCCAGTGATTTAATTTTACAATAATTTTTATATTTTGTTATTTTAGGATAAATTTTAGGTAAAAATGGTATTGTAATTATATTTCTGTACACTGTGTTGATCATGAACGTACATTTTATGAATGGCGAATGATATGTTTAAGGATTTAGGCTTCCATAGTGGGGCCAGTTGTACTGCCTGGCCTGTGATCCATGCAGGTTCAGCCGGGACAGGGCCAAAGGGGCAGCAAATCGTGGATCCTGTCCTTGGCTCAACCTGGATGAAAGGTCAAGGAGCACAGATAGGCGCCACAAACACAAGCTAAAGTCCTGTTATTGCATGGCATACATGAAATTAACTGCCAAATTACTGTTATCATCTCTGGATCTGCTCACAATCCGCCATTTTTTTTACACCCTGTTGCATCTGTGCCTCTTCCATTGAGCCCATCGCAGGGATACTAGGTGATTATTAACACAAGAGGGCACTGTCATCTGATTACAGAAATCCTGGAACTTTTTCATGTTTTAAAATTGTAGGCGTTATTGGTCATATTCTTCCTGCCAGTAAACTTCTAAAAACAAAAACCAGTAAAAGCAGAACTTTTATGGTGATTTATTCCTTTGCATATACCAATACGATACCCATATGTGACAGAGGCATCCCACACATTGCAACGAATACAAAATACGTACATTTTGCTCATCAATGGTGGATGTGTCCCACACCCCTCTTTTGCCAAACTGAAAATTACTTCTATCAACAAATATACTAACGGGCTCCAAACTACAAACCGTATTACCTGCAATTCCTTTGTAAGTATACGTTATATTCTCCATATCACGGTTTATATAAGAAAATATTGATTGTTCTTGAATACATCATATGAAGCTTTAGATATAATCCCAAGAATAGACATGATTTTATTCAAACAAAAAAAAAAAAACAACAGAAAATACCCCAAAAACAACAACAACAAAAAAAAAACAAAACAAACAAACAAACAAACAAAAACATAAACAAAAGGAAAGAAAAAATAAATAAAAACACCACCCCCCCCCCCAAAAAAAAACCCCGCGATATTATGGACTTAAAAATATTCAAACGAGATCA
This sequence comes from Hermodice carunculata, assembly GCA_964020975.1. Classification (NCBI taxonomy): domain Eukaryota; kingdom Metazoa; phylum Annelida; class Polychaeta; order Eunicida; family Amphinomidae; genus Hermodice; species Hermodice carunculata. The sequence continues at coordinate 49,690,835 of OZ026618.1, read as the reverse complement.
AACATTTGAACTTTAACATAATAAAAAAACGCACAGAGTGAATATGTAACCAAACAGATGCGCCTATAACCATGTATAATGCCGATGGAAATTGGATTCTTTTTTCCACTGTAGAATCAGCATTTACTTTATCCACTTACATGAAAATTCGGGTCCAATGATATCTTATCCTGGACAAGAGATATTACACACAAAACACACAACATGCACGATGCGCGAAGTGCGTATTCTATGATGAGCCGTTGAAAATATGCATATACACCACTGATCAGTATGAGCCAGGCAGGTATTGAACCCAGCACATTTATTTCGAGCAAATTTGAAATACGGCAAAGTCATGCATATACTCAGTACATAGTGCAGAATAACAAAGCTTCAACATATTAAGTAATGGACTATCAGCAAACCCAAAGTTAGGGTAGCGTCATAGACTTGCCATGGCGCAGCAAGTTTACAACGAGTATACCTGTAGCAAGATGGGCTTGTTATCCCACGAACAGATTAATATAATAAAAGCTTTCGCCTCTTGATATACATGAACAACAATATTATCAATGAAATACCAAATAAACAATCATCATACAATATTTCTACTTTTATAATCCTAAACATATGACTCAGAACTCTTTACATTGTAATCTGCAAAAAATGTTGTGATCAGATGTTTTGATGTACTATAAAAACACATCAAAACACTCTCAGTTTTACCACATACGTCAGGATGACCCAAGTAAGGATTTAAGTCCACTGCTGCTGGTTCCACCTAGAGGGGAGTTTCATCCCAACTAGTAAAAACAATGCAGGAATATATATGATAATACAAAATTGCTCATACATAGCAATCATCTAAAGCGCAAATATCTGAATATTGGTTAATGAAGTATAATTTAGTGTGCTAAGAGTATCCATCCATTGAATGTAAATGTACTTTATCCAAAATGCAAGGAGGTGTGTTCTTCAAAAGACTAGGAATATGACACCCGATACAATTAGGGTTATAGCAAACATCAAACACAGCTTATCTGTATTTGACAGGCCCAATGGTCTTTCTTGAAATTCACAAATTCACAGAAAAAAAGAAAACTTCACTGCAATGTAAAACAATGGTTTGCATGAAATAGATTGCAGTGGGAGAACAGAGGACCATCAGTGGTCCCGGAATATAGTCCCAGACGGATTGTTCCGGAATGGTTTTCAACAATGCAGACATGCTACATTTTTCCAGGTGTGGATGCACAATGCATGTGTGACAGCAGTTTATATAAACTGTCATCCGGCAAAACATGACGAAGGACACTTTTCGTGACTGACACATTGATGTTGACAAGATGCTGTGGCATTGGGTTCAGACTTTTCTTTCTCATCAAGAAAACCCAACCTTATGGAACTAGCTAGAGGATACATGGTATTGTCCTTTTGTAATTAAAGATTCTGTCATAAAAGACAGGATAAACGTTTTGTTTAAAGGTTTATGAAAGGAGGCAACATGTTACATGAGGTCAGTTTCAGGGGGAGGAGTTGGTGGCTCACAGTAACTGAAATTTCCAAAATGGGCAAAGAGTATATATGCTTGGCATAAAGACAAGCATATTGTGATCATAATTTTTAAAAAATGTAAGCTACAAGATTTGAGATTTTCATTGATACATTCATTGAAACGTCAAACACCAAATTAATGTAGATATTTAATTTTCAACCCTCTGCCAGTGATGTCTGTGAAATGGTATAATTCTTTGAAAAGCTAAGGCCCAAGTTAAATTTCAAGTAGAGTATTCACAATTTGAGTTTAAAACCATGAAAATACTGGTCGGCATAATCATATAGGATGAGTAGGATATTGCGCTGTACTTGGAAGTCAGCACACTGAGTCACATTTCCAGGCTGTATTCTTACAAGCAGCTCAACCTCCTATTGGATGAAAAACAAAACAAAAATCACGGCCATGAAGATTTGGTTGTAATTCAAATAGTTTGCTCAAAGTGAGAGTGCAGGGCGATAAATACCAACATCAAGGTAATGGTTTTGTTTTTAAATACAAAACCACTACACTGGTATAATATTGTTGTATTGGGCACACCAGAAATAGCAAAGGAGTTTCTTTAGATGAAGGTCTTCAAAATTGGAACGAAACTGAAAAGTATGTATATCATTCTTGTGTAAACATTATTTCTGCTTGCACAAATATTAGAATTTGGTCATTTTTAGTGATTGTGTAAAAACGAGTTTCAAGGGTGGAAGCTTTGACTAGATCAAGTTGTTTTAAGTTTTGCATATTTTTCAGATATCTTAATTTGACTTTCTATTTAAGTTCCTTCATCTATACTAGTTTGCCAAAAAGGCCTTTGATACATGTCATGGCAACCATCAAGTGTAATGTGCCAAAGTACTTTATACCATATATTTGTGAAGTTTTTGTTTCTAAACTAAATTGTCATTCAGCTGAGTTTATCTTATTATCATCAGCATGCCGTTATTGTCACTTGACCAATTGGTTCGATATTCCATAGGGAAACATCTAGGGACCCCTAGGCCTCGATTTGTTCAACAGTGTATTTTTAACTAATTCAGGTGTGTGTTTTGGTATTGTCAACATCTACTACAAAACCATCATTTAGATTGTGCTAAAACGTAATCGAAAAGTTCCTTGTGTAACGATAAATCAAAGGTGTACAACAGGTGGCATTGGTCACTTAGGTTTATTCATGGAAGGTCATCTGAGCATTGGACTCTCACACTCCCCTAGTTTAGTTTATTCGATGAAACCCAAGTCTCATATTGTTTCGGCTAATATCAAAATCATTTTCAACGTTCTTTTTTTACCACAAACTGTTTATGTCCATGCTGTGGACGCTTCAGCTAAAGATACCCGACTAAAAGCCAATTTTTAGGATGTTTTTCACTCCCATTTCGCCTTGCAAGCCTTGGCCGCAGCGGTCAGGCTTGACCTGGACTTCAAACTCATCAGCGTGTGTCACATGGAAAGTGGTCCTACCAAAAACCCTATCGATAGAAAAAAATGCACACAATAATAATGTCATTGTGTTAAGTACGGTAAAACATAAATATATCTGTGCGCTTCTTAATCAGGCATATATCGCCTCTGTGGCGTCATAAATAAAAAATAATAATACATGCCCTACTTGTATTTGGTTCAATGTCATTATTTGCGCGACAAAATGATGAATGACTTGCTCATGTAAACTTTATTCCTTTGTGAAAAAAAGTTATGCTTGTCTGTAAAAATACTGATTTTTTTTTTTTTTTTGGGGGGGGGGGGTATCTATGATTAGATATTTAAATTTTTAGTCCGAGCAAAACTTCCTCTTTTTAATTGTTAAATGAACAACATATGGAAATCTCACCCACCCACAAACACACACATACACACACACACACACACACACACACACACACACACACACACACACACACACACATTTTCAACAAGTTAAGAACCTCCGCTTACAAATTCTCTGATGTGCTGCAAATTTTGGTCCCTTTCATAAATTGTATGGTCCTGTTGTGCATGAATGATTCACCTGTTCAAGCCAATTTACTGAAATAGGCCTATAATTTCAAACAAAACTTTTTGAATTCTATCATGTTAAAACTAGATATGGCTTTTTCCACCCTATGGACCTTTGCACTTACGTTTTGGTCTCTTTTGGTTAAATTCAAACTATAAATTTATGTGTTTTAGCTATACATACCAAGGGACATTGCCTTCTGTCGTGTCGGAATTGACTTGGATTTGTTTCGTTAGGACTACAGTTTGGATATGGTAATGTTACTGTCTAATATATGTA
>OZ026618.1:49447029-49684529 GCA_964020975.1 Hermodice carunculata | reverse complement strand
TAACCACCCAGAAATCTTTATAGGGACTATATGTCTTAGTATTTGCAAGCTGATTGGCGAAACAAATATTATTTTTATGCAAATCTTAAAGCGTAATGATACTTAGCACAAGTTCTGTTTCGAATGTCTCCTATCGCCCTCGTCCTATGTAAACTGTTATTTTTTCAAATCCGTTGCCAAAATAAAACTTGTTTTCTGTGATTCTCTACATAGTGAGTCCAACCAGGTTGCTGCTTTCGATCTAAATAAGGAATATGTTTCGAACACTCGTCAAGACATGCATTTATAATAGCACCGTGAATACACTGGATTTCAGAGTTAGGTGCTGGCTATGTAATATTATACAATCTAGCCTTTCATCAAGGGGATGTTTACAGGTTGTTTATGCAGCATGCCATAGAAGGCTAGGGTGTCTCTGCTGTGGACCTGTGTCACAGTACACTCTGGGTACATCAATCAGAATTGTACTTACGATATTATGCATGTGAGCCAATACAAGTTGTCATTCGTCATCCGCTTTAATATAATTTGCCTGCAATTAAAATAACAACGCCCCCCTTTCTGTTAATTGTGTAGTCACCCATAAAGTATTCTTATATATTTTTCAGAGATATTCCGTTTTTACCATCCTTCCTCACGGGGCTTCATAAAGAGCTTTTTTTCCACTGTAGTTTCCACTTGTTAAGGGGCATTGTATCATTTGCATAAATATCAATTATTCATTTCGCTTGACATGATTGCTTTACGTAGCGCTGAATGTGCTATCAAACAAAAGTGTAATTACATTTTATTTACAAATTGGACCAATTTGATTTGTTAAAATGTGATCCTGCAATATATACTGTTTTCATTTTTGACTTTCTAAACTGGACCTTGTTCTGTAAATTTATTTGCAGTTTCTAGTGCTTTTATGAGGTGGTTCTGGTAATGATATGGGTATGTGTAAAGCACTACAGTAGTGAATGTGAACAAAAGTTTACAGAGCTTCAACTCGAAAAGGCAAGCCAGTAATGACATCCCAAAGAGGAAGGAAGGTAGGGGGAGCATGCGCAAAAAGAGTCACCACCAGTTCCATAAGAACCGAGAGATGGCGCCACAGGACCGTCAGGTTTTTCAGGAATCAAGTGAGTGAACTCAACTTGATTTCTTCGCCGTTCGACCCAGAACACAGAGGTCTAAGCAAATAGTGGTCCACCGGTGACGCTTGTATGTCTGCATATTAGTTTAAACATATTGTATTAAAAAACATTTGGACAACGGGCTCACCAGTATGAATAAGGGCCTCATATTTGCATGTTAATATCAGTGAACTTTGTTGCTACCGATCACTCTTCTCTGGGTTGATGTTTACTCCCACCGTTCATGGACATTAAGAAAATTGAATTATAGATTCGATCATATGGCAGTTGGTACATATGCCTGCCCCTTGCCATCCGATATATACATGACGCATTCCAACACACGGTATATATGACTCCGTTGGGGCTGGTTTTAGATATTAAGGGCATGTAAAAGTGTATATGGGACAGTTAGAGAAGTGGTAGGCCTTTGTTAGTAAACCAAAAGAGATGGTACTCGCGCGTTACTCCAAGAAAAGAAAGAAATTAAAAAGCAAATATCGATACTCGTGCTTTACTTCAAGAAAAACAAAACAAAACTTAAAAGATATATATATATATATATATATATATATATATATATATATATATATATATATATATATATATATATATATATATATATATATATATATATATGTGTGTGTATGTCTGTGTGTGTAATGGCACATAGTTACACTCGTTCATGTGGGCCAGGCAATATATATAAATATATATATGTATATATATATATATATATATATATATATTTATATATATAATGTATATATAATATAGAAGGCGTGTAAATGAATGCAACTATGTGCCATTACAAACACACATATGTTTATATATCCATATATATATATGTATATATATATATATATATATAAATATATATATGTGGGTGTGTGTGTGTGTTGGCACATAATAACACTCATTCACATGCCTTCTACCTACATGTAAGTCAGGCAATATATATATATATATATATATATATATATATATATATATATATATATATATATATATATATATATATATATATATATATACATGTATGAGTGTGTGTGTGTGTGTGTGTGTGTAATAGCACATAGTTATACTGATTTATGTGGGCCTGGCCACATGCTTTCCACCTGCACCTATGCTAGACAAAAACCCAATACAAATATTATAAAGACAGGGAGCCACTTCACCCAAAAAGTAATTTTTGCAGCATTGGCTTGCAGAGATTTTGCATTACATGGTATACCAGGGTTTGATGGCATAGCATGCCTTTGTGGTCAGAGGGATGTGTCCGCAGGTACAACATGTTTGTATAACAATGAACAACAGAAAGATTATAACGTTGTTCCCTTATTCTAACAGTTATGTATAACACTGAATAACAGAAAGATTACAACGTTGTTACCTTCTTCTAACATTTATATCTTGCTTTCTATCTATCTATCTATCTATCTATCTATCTATCTATCTATCTATCTATCTATCTATCTATCTATCTATCTATCTATCTATCTATCTATCTATCTATCTTTTTATCTATCTATATATCTGTCTATCTATCTTTTTGTCTGTCTGTCTGTGTGTCTGTCCGTCTGTCTGCCTGTGTGTCTGTCTGTCTATCTATCTATCTATCTATCTATCTATCTATCTATCTATCTATCTATCTATCTATCTATCTATCTGTATCTATCTACCCGAGTGGCCTCTGAATGAATTACAATGCTGTATATTAGGCCACGTTGCACCTTGAACCATAAGCACACATTTGGAAGTTTCTTCCATTGTGTCCTATGTTTATACGATCATTATGCACACAGTGTCAGCCGAATGGCAGATACGGGTCCTCTGCTTCAACGAGCAGTCAGTCCAACCAAATAACCTTCACTGAACAAGTCAAAGAAATAACATGACTCCTTTAAAGTAAATCTCTTGAAAGCTAGACATTTAGAATAACGCAAAATATTATTTTGAACAACAAGGTATAGCTGAAGTTCTATTTAAAATTGCTTGTGGTTTACAAGCTCTTTTTTTGGATTAACTTCATATACTTTTTTCCGAAGTCAAATACAAAAATGTAAAGACCATATCTTATACACTTCTGCCAGATTTTTTGCACTTCAGCCATGCTTCCTTGCTTCTTAATGCCACACCATGTTTCTCCCCTTACAAACTTATTCCTTTTTAGCATAACAGACATGCTAGTGACTGATACGGCATCTGGCTACATATATGTACATACATATATGTATATATGTATAGAGAGAGAGAGTATCATCTTGCGTACAACATTATGGCCACAGGTTAATGACTAGCGTGCTGTACAGTTTGATTGAACAATAAGACGGTTGATCTCGCCCATATTACGTCTCAAATTTGTCTGAATTTGTGACATTCTAATTTTACATATTTTTCTCTCTTCATTTACATGTATGTAGTTTATGCATGATTAAATATATTTTCTGAGGACAACCATGTCTTTATCAAGTAGGTGAAAGGTACTCACCACTTTAAGTTGCTTAACAGTTATATCAGCACATAACAATCATGCATGCAATGTGGAAGGGCATGGGTCTCAATTAATTAAATTATGTATAATTAGTGATAGCAAACTTTACAGCATTACCATGTGAGCTGCACTATTACTTAAAAACTGCGCACGTGCAAGAATTGGTTTCTACAGCACTTAATTTTTGTTAATATCATAAATTTTTACGTTCATAATATGGGCCGAAATGCATTATAACATTAAGTGGGTTATGATCTATCGTAAGTACCTCACTAGAACATCCAAAGCAAAAGTTCAATCGATCTGCAGTTTTCAATGTCAAGCGCATGTTCGAGGGCCCACTACTGCTTGAGATTTGGTATTGATAAAAGTCGTCACTCTTAAAAGCCAGACAGAAACAGCAGAAAAAAAAAAAAAAGATTTGTTACAAAATCCGAATTCCAAAATTGTCTAGCGTCAAATGAAATAGACACTTTATAAAACTTGTCCTTGTAAGAGTCCCAAAATGTTCAATCTGTGTCTGTAAGATGACTAAGTCTTTCTAAACAGGTTTGAAGGTTTGTTGACTGTCTATGTTTTCTTAGTGGTTTATTTTTCTCTCACTCTGCAGTATTTTAATCTGAACGTTCATACTCTGTTGAGCAGCACTTCTGCGAGGTGTTGAATATGCTTGTCTGACTTATTTTAAGCTCTGCTGATTATCAGTCAAATGATCTTTCAGCCATCCATCATATGTTCGTTCAAAATTCATATCCTGGCATTCTCCTCCAAAACCATTGGCTAGATCCATTTCAAATAATTAAGGATCTTCGTCTGATAGTTGTCTGCAAGACGTTTGAAGTGGTCATGCTCCGGGGTTTTTGTATTTTTTATAATTTTTATTTCTTGGCATAATTTTACAATACAATCCAAACCGCTTGGCCAGCTGCTTTTACAGTAGCTTGAGATAAATTTAGGAACCCTATCCCTGAGTTTCTAACCGTGTCTCTCCATTTTTGTCTAAAAGCCATTTTTTACTTCTCCAAAATTGCTACAGAGCTAATGATGAAACTTGGTGAAAATGTATCTTGTTGAAGGATGTAACAAACTTATATACCAGGTGGCACTACTATGGATCCCTGATATTTTAAGAAGTTTTTAATGTGGGTACTTGTCGTGTAATTCAAATATTACTATTCATTACTATGAAAACCAATAGCGCTTGCAATGGTAATTTACATTTTCAGTTCGACTTTTCCTTAGCCCTTTGTTAGATTCCCACCAAACGTTGTGTGTCCTACTTTTGTTACATCTCCAACAACTTTGTTTCAAATAATCATGCTTCAGTAGTTTTTTCCTTTTTTGTTTTTTGTTTTTGTCTTTTGTTTGGGGTGGTGGTGAAGTTTTTAGTAAAATACCGTCTCTAAAAGTATTTCGCTTTGAGAGTTCATAGGAACACTTTTGGGGTTCTTAAACCCCAATTTGTTTTACAAGTTGAACTTTGGTAGCAAGATTCCTTGTAAAAGGGCTATACTAAGTTCCCAGTGGGACGCATTGCTGTGGATTTCTGACTTTTATGAAATTTGTTGTTTAAAATTGGGTACTTGCGATGATGCATGCCTTCCATTCATATAAATGCGGATTGCGATGGTTATTTTCCTTTGAAGTATGGATTTGGAGAAGAAGCCAAAAATGGCTTCTCCAAATCTGAGGCCAAGAATGGCTTCTCCAAATCCAGAAGTTTGAATCGCTTCAAACTCGGTGGTGATATATCTTGGGTAAATGCAGACCCAGTTTGTTCAATTGGTTATGCTTCAGTAGTACTAGTATCCAATTTTCCCATTCATACTTGACAAAATCTTTTCAAAAAATCCCCCAACATTGCTCAGTCCATTGCTTCACAATAGACCTATTCATACTGACTTGAACCAAACTTTTTCGAACCTTAGTTATTAATGCATTCCATTGTTGGCCGTGTTGTCCAAGCAGGTAGTGGCCGAGTCAGGCCCACGCTTCCATATTTTCACAAGGGATGCCATGGCTAACGCTAGTGATTACAGCATGGATTGTGCTGAACAGAGCAAATCTTTTACCTAACGTGTCACATCAGTGATGAAATGTGCATGTTTAGTTTGCTGACGGTTTGATTTTTTATTAGCCTCAAGCTCATCCTGTGTTTTACTTTATGATCCTTCCACGTTAAACCGGCCAGTGTGCTTCCACACAAATGGTAAACACAGAAGGGTATGCTTCCCGAATTGAACCAAAAAAAACCTGTGTCTTATGAACTGGCTCATTGCACGTGGGCACTGTTGAGGACCAATATACCTTGATTTTTTCAGCAGGTGGTTCTGCAATAAAATCGGTTTTTCATATTAGTGTTAATAAGAATGCTCTTTTTTCCCACAACTATCCCTTAGATTTTACTCATACTTGTTTCAAATATTTCTTGTGGAAGTGTCAAACAAAGCATCTCACTAGGTTATATTCTGTGGATTACTAATTTTAAACAAATTTTGAAAGTTCAGATATTTATGGGCTAATACATTTCCATTCATTACTAGAAAAGACATTGGGGAATGCAAAGCATGCTCTCCAAAACCGTGGGATAGATAGCTTCAGACTTGACAGGAATGTACCTTGGGTGGGTGGGTGTCTAGTATTTTATAAATAATCGTGTTTCAATGATTTTGATATCTTAGGATTTTTTATTTATTTGTTGGAAAAATCTAAAAATCTCGTTTCTTGACATCACTCGGGAAATTGCTATGAAATTGTATGGAGATGATGGCGACTATATGGGCGAGATTTACACAGCGCATGTGTGACCGTGACCTTATTCCTATTGCCATAGGGCTGCTTGCAGAATGTTTCTGTGTACTTGGTACCTTGGGATCAATTTGACCCAGGATATGATGTTGACGCTTCATTACACATGTCCTTGAGGGGCCTTGATTTCATTTCTAAGGCTACACAGTCGTTTGCTCGCCTTTTAACTGTGCAAGAGAATAAAAATAAAGGCAACTTTGGAAACAAAACAAAACACAAAAAATCAAAAAAAAAAAACAAAAAAAAACAAAAAACAAAAAAACAAAAAAAAAAAAAAACATGCAGAAGGGCAGCTAGACTGCAGTTCCATGGCTGAAGTATATTTTTTCTCACGTCAGTTGGAATTATGTTGGAACTTCCATCCAGAACGGAGGCTCCTTTAAGCCTTGCCAATCGTTATAATTTTTGTTGTCGTGTTTTTGCATTAAATATGGGGTAAATTCGTCATCCATTGGTTTAAATGTAACCACAGAGCAAATCCCATACTCTGAAAGCTGTATTTCACTGACATCCCACCTTTGGGGCTACAACAATCTTCATGTGGGATATAAACTGAAGTTCACTATATAAACCATTTAATCAGCAGTAATATCCCATGTATTGTTATTTTCAACAGTTGATGAAGAAGAGCATACAACACCAAATATCGTGCTTTTTTGAGGCAACCCTTATTTATATGGCTAAAAGTACTTGCCAGCAAGACGTCTGGTTAATTTTCAAAATCCCTGCGCTATGTGCTAGGATATCGTTATCGTCGAACATTTATTAACAACACCGTCGATATCCGACAGGTCTGCATCACTATGTAAAGGAAACCAATTTACTGTTCATTCGATACTACGGATCTGATATTACATAAAATTATGTTATCGAGTACATGTACATTGTAAGCAATATGTTTCAAAATAACCTCAGAGTTGCCAACATTTAAAATGCAATTTCAGGGACATTAAAGTGATAGTGTCAGGGACAAAGCATATTTAACAAAGAATATATCAGAAAATACTCAGTTTCAATGTGGGACAAACACCGTAAACTGGTCAAACTTTAAGCTAATTTCAGGGACTGTCCATGATGATGTGGGACAGTTGGCATCTCTGTAACCTTCGACTCTGTTGACATACATTTGGACACACGGTTGCAGAGTGGTCACGCATGGAACACAATTCGATGGATACGCTACTTACTTTCTTTATCACACAAATTATACATATATAGTTATTATGCACCCTTTGGACCTAAAATATCGACGCACATCAGCGTTAATGTTGCCTCCCCACGGCAGTCGAGGAGTGCGTACGGCCCTGAAACATATTTGAACAAATGAACACATACGATAAAGGTAATTAACATTCTGTTGCAGCTATATTTATTTTTAAACCCCCCTTCAAAAATAATATATTTTACGCATTAATATTTCATTTTTGACCTGATGGAGACTCCTGAATAATACATCATCAAACACCTGAGGACTTGTTCCTGTACTTTCTCGCTCACACAGATGCAAGTGTATTGAGACTTGCGCCGAAATATGGCATGTAGCTGCAATAAATACAGGGGTTAACAAAACAGCTCATATGTGTCAGGAACACCGCCGTGGTCTGGGCAGGAGTATTCACCGAGCAGTCAAGCACACCAGTTGTGTGCCTGAGCATATGGCATGTGCTCTCAGAGCCAATCAAAATGGATGTCATCGTTGTTATCAGTGCAGTTGTGACCAGCTGGGCTGATGCAATGTCAAACGTCCCGCCATGCCTGCTCATTGTAGCATGTTGTTTCCAAAGTGTTGTAAAATAGTTACATGACGACGACTGGTGCCAAAGGTTGCAGGTTCGAGTCCTGCTCGTTCCGAACATGAAATACTAAAGTGACAGTAGAAGTGACTAGATAGCCTATAACACCATGCAGAAATTAAAATGTCTTTATTATCGGGCTGTCCAATCGTTAATCACCTTTACAAGTGTTATTTCTCATTAGTGATTGGAAATACAAATATCGACTACAAATAAATCTAGAAATGCTTAGAAATGGTTTACCGCTATGAGAACCAGGTTGTATCAAGACAAGAATATTAATCCCCTAAAAACGATTTCATTGTGCCACGAGGCACATACTAAAAAGGTTAAGGATATGATATTCTGTGTATAGCGATGGCAAACGCAATTCCATATACAAGTAAATCCACCAGGGTCTGTTGGTGCAGTACAATCAAGATAATTTTTCTGAGAATCTATTGTTACTTTTACCGAGTATTATGATTGGAAATGAATTAAAATGGAAACCGACTGATGCAACTACAATTGCACTTCCGTGATATCTCTGATCCAAATTGGAACACCAAGAACCGTACTCGACAGAGGTCTTTGTGGTACTCTATTTCCTGAACTGGGCTTTCTGCTTTGCTGTGTTTGTGGTCGCCATCATTGAAAAACTATTCGCGCTGGCGTTACTAACTCAATTAGTAATTTCAAAGATAATGTTCCTTTCCCGCTACCCTTTGAGCCGTCCGAGCCATTGATCAGAACTAGGGATATCACTACCAGCCTTGCCATATCAACCCGCCGATAAAAATACACCTATCAGTATGCATTCAAGTTTGCATTTGGTGGTTTTAGCGTCCTTAACGGATCCACAAGTCTAATCCTGAATAAATCACAGGCAAACTGAGGTGCAAGTAACATCATTGTCCTACCTATGCTGACTAATCTGATGCACACTCATACCCGAGGGGCTGTTAGTTGCTGTGATATATTTAAAAAAAACACGTATGTATAGCAGTCAGATTTTGGTTAATATGTATATGCTCACTTCATCTGATCCAACGATATGAATGTTCCACCCCCAATTACGTATTGAAATAAAATACAAAGTTGTTATTCTCGTTTATAAAGCGATGTCATCAGCATGTACATGTGAATTGCACAATCGCGTGAATTTTGTACATTATAAGAATACAATAAAAAAAATTAATCATAGGAAGACGAGGAAACAATAAAAGTGACACAGGGGGTGTGGATCAATCAGAGACCCATCAAACCTGGTACACCAATCACACAATTAGTTGACACCCATTGGCAAATCCAGGGGGCGATAAACGTGTACTTTGAAAACTCCTGTTGTTTCAGTAACAGAAATGTAATGTGCACATTTTGCCTCTTTGAGTTAAGGTGGTTGACTCTCCTACCACTTGTTGTTCTATGGGGGCTAGTTAAAACAGCAGTGACGTCAGCAGCAGTCCTCATGACACGGGTCATAGCCGCTCCACCAATTGTTGTGCCACTTAACAAACAGCAGTTGCTCGTTAGCCACAAACCACATCACTCTGAATATCATTTTAGGGGCTCGATACATATGATTTAAATTGTCGCGTTAGATATTCGAGATATAGTATGGGCAGTCATGGTGAATATCATATGACAATTTCTTCGGCTCCATCTCAGATGGTCATGACAATACTCATCCGCTACCCATACGGTATATCACATAAAATGTTCATGATTTATGCACACAAATCAACAATGATTCCAGAGTCATAGGGACTCAGATAGTGATCTGCCAGTATATTACTTCCTGCCAGACTTCTGTGCCATTAACGCCAAAAACCCATTAGGCAAAGTCAGTTCTATATTCTCGAAGCCCTTTGCTGTAACTGCATGTGTATTTTTCAAACATAAATACAGGGAAGTTGAAAACTTTGGTTATTTGATTTGTCATTTTCATAAAAAAGACCCTTTTCTTATTGCAATGGGACACATGTAATTACCACCTGCCTACTAAAACCACATTACAAAAATTGACATTAATGCGCATAACCGACAATTATCCTTTCTTTTTCTGCGCATTTACGCACAAAATGTTTCAGAATTAAGGACAAGTGCAAATAACGACTGCATTTAATTGAAACTGTACGTGATCCTATCGGCAAGGTTCTACTGTGATTTTGTATTATTTTTGTATAACAAGCAAACAATTCCATCAAGTCGCATGTTTAGATCACTATGAAGGGTCACGAGACGGTGGGAGAAGATTTTTTTTTCATCAGCGAACATTACAGTACTTAATACATAGACTAACAAAAAGATGAGACACATACATGCATAAATACATATCCATATACCAGTACATTAACGACTACATTAAATTGAAACTATATGTGATCCTATCGGCAAGGTTCGACTGTGATTTTGCATTGCAAGCAAACGATTCCATAAAGTCGCATGTTTACATCACTATGAAGGGTCACAAGACGGTGGGAGAAGAATTTTTATCTGCGAGCATTACAGTACTTAATTTACATAGATTAAGAAAAAATATAAAATACACAAATACATACATAAATTAATACATTCATACATACATACATACATACATACATAGATACACACATACACACATACATACATACATACATACATACATACATACATACATACATACATACATACATACATACATGCACGCTCCTGCTGGCCTTGCCAAATCTTCTCCAAAATTCTTCAGCACTTCAGCGGTTCAGGTAAGAATCTGTTGCAATCAAAATATATGTCGGTGTAACCATTAACCAAAATCAACATCAACGAATCACAACACTCTCTGACAAATACATTATAATCAATAAACTTTTTGTGCTTTTTTTGCGGGGGGGGGGGGTGTTCCATAAAACCAATTACTCTGAAGCAGAAATGACCAGGAGCCCTTTTATATACATTCAAAGCGCGATACATTACACTGACCACGGAACTGCATTTCGGTTATTTATACACAACTTTTGCTCTTTATACTCTGAGACGAAGGCCATAACTACTGAATAATATGGATATATCTCCTGATTGGAAAATACAGAAACGTTGATGGCCTGCAGATATGGGGGAGCTTGGCGCCATATAAATGTTATATGTACAACAATTGTGTCATAATGCATATGAACGAATTCACAACATAGCTGACCAAAATAATTGTCCAAACCAGGCCAATAAAGCGTCTTTACCTGTCGTTCCTTACAAGTTTACAAATTATGTATCTTTTATTCCCCGGTATTAAAGAACTTAACCCTATTAATAATTTTTTTTAATGAGTGTATCCAAATGCTGCAATGTTCTTCTGTAATCGCCACAATGTGCTGCATTGACCACTAAAAATCACTATATGGAAGGTGAAGTTACAAACACCAAAGAACGTTGTGTGATAGCAAGATGTAATAATGCACAACTAAACTTAGTTTTAGGGACAAAGAGTTGGTGATGCTCTCTGTCTGGTAACGCATAATTCCCATAAAATTTGGAAAAAAAAAACCCAACGTTTTCGAGAACCAAAAAACGCTTTAAAAATGAAATTTAACTTTGTGCAAAATTTTTCCCACCAAATCAAATTCCGCTAAATACTTTAACTAGCATTTGCAATGAGGGGGGCGAATGGAAATTTAAAACAATAATTTCAAAAAAGAAATTGTTATGGTATTCCGGCAAACATCCAGAGTTCAGGTGGTTTAATGGAGACGTCGTCGTTTGTTTCTGTCTCATCCTTGTCAGGTTGGTCGCTGGCAGAGACAAAAAAATGATGTCGTTCTCATTAAAAACATGTTCTCGAGGTGAACGACGATGCAGTACAAATGCTGCAGGCTTTGGTCATCTTTATGTCTTAGCAACACCAATTTGCCATTTCTTCTTCATGATGAATTCAGGTAAACTCTAAGATTCTGTCAACCGCGTGTTAGAATGAGCCCGCAACATCTCTACCAGTTTCATAAACTTCACACAGAAAGACAGAGTCTTTTTACACTTATTATCCACATTTTTAGCGCAGCTGACTTACCAGTTAGCCGAGCTCATCATACGGTTACCCATATTGTGCTAAAACATGTCGGAAATGTATCTTGTGGAAACGTAAAACAAATTTGTTCACTGAGTGATGTTGATCAATATCGTGATTCTTATCATTAATTTTTAACTCTTGAACTCATCTGTTAGTGCATATGTTTCTACGCATAATTGTATACGTCAATTGGAATTACAAAGGTATTTCACATTTTTTACTTCTCCAAAGCCGTTACACGAAACAACTTTAAACTTACAAGAGAGTTTTTGTTTATGTTCCATTTTTGACAAAATCATAAACAAGAAACTTCTCAGGAGCTCCTACCAATTCTCTTCGTAATTGCACAGGGACACTGCTAGGGACTCGTGCACCTGAACGCGCACACGAGATGGCGCTGCAATGTTTATAAGAATTCTTGTGATTGCAGTCGTTCTGAATTTTTCTTCAAAACTCTCTCTCAGCTTGTGTTGAAACCAAAAGGCAATCTACCTTGTGGAAGGGTCAAACAAACTTGTTTATTAGGCAGAGACGCTTCGTTTCTGGTTTTTGACTAGTTTTTTACTTCTAGTACTTACTGAATAATGCAAACTGTGCTATTGATTACCATGTAAGTCCTTCACATTTTCGAATTCTTCTGTAAACATGTTGGCCAGATAAACGTCGAACACGGTGATATGTACTCTCAGCAGACCCCTTCCATGCTTTTTATGTGTCCTTTTGTTTGGGCTTTCTAATGATATCATTTAGAAGAAA
Source organism: Hermodice carunculata (assembly GCA_964020975.1). Taxonomy (NCBI): domain Eukaryota; kingdom Metazoa; phylum Annelida; class Polychaeta; order Eunicida; family Amphinomidae; genus Hermodice; species Hermodice carunculata. The sequence continues at coordinate 49,671,542 of OZ026618.1, read as the reverse complement.
TAATTTGGCAAAATCCTGTAAAATGTGTGGGCTTTTTTTCAATTCCACCTGGAAAATAATGCTTTCTTTGAAGTTGCATAGAGGGACGTTAGGAGATCACTGGACCTTAATTTGTTCAAGAGGTGGTATTCTAACTTCTTTCTTGACGAGTTTTTGTGCGTTTTCACTATTTTCACCCTCTGCTAAGCTGCATGTTAGAATCTGCTCATCCATGGTGCAAATATATCTGGACTTGAGCTGTACTAAATGTTGTTGATTATCATTAACAACTGATAGAGAAGTACCTATAGGGTTTCTTTTGAAGTCAGTAAATTTCATTTTCAGTGATTTGAACAATCAAATAGACCTACTGGCTCATATCTTGGGGATTCTAGGTCTATGGGTACACTGTAACTGTTAAACACTTATAGGAAAATACCCTTGCTTTGGTCCAGTGCCTTTCATCATTACCTTGCGAGACCTTAAAAGGTTAAACTTATTTAGTATGTTGATGCTGTCACTTTTTGTTTGGAGAATGATGACTCCAGAACTGTGATATTGCAATCAGAAATCATGGTTTGTATGAAAGTGACTTTAATATTCTGAGGGCTACTTCAGGCAGTGCATCCAAGATCGACTGAACAAAAGACAGTCATATTCCTTGTCGTATCTTTTATTGTAACCTGTCAAAGGTGCAAATGTATGCGTGTTTAGAAAAATCAAGACTTGGACCCATACTTAGCCGCCCCCTAAACAGAATGAAAATAACTGAAATTCAATGACGCTCGATTCATTTATGTGTGTGTGTGTGTGTGTGTGTGCGGAGGGGGGTTACTTCCTTTTCTGTCAGTGGTCAATTCTATCAGTAGCACAAAAGCTCTAACAAATAATACTGTTACGCATAGGGACCAATCACTGAACAGCCAAAATGTCTTGAAATCTTTATGTGTGTCGTCTGGTTGTTTAAAAGTAAATTACATATTTTTTTAAGACGTAAAAATTCAACACACGTCTGAAGATGGCAATGGAGGTAAAATACTAGTACATACATTTGTGGACAACACTGGATTGAAAATTGCAACATACAAATGCATAGATTAAAAAAATCCTATTAAATGTTCAGATAGAGCACTTATTTAACATAATGTTCGCATTTGAAGAAAAACTACGGACTTTAAGAAAACCTACTTTTAATTCATATTCTTTTGCTCATCGCGGCCCTGTTTGGGGCATCAGACACATGTGTTTTCGTTTTTTGTTTCATTGATGTGTTTATCAAGAAGAAAACGGTCTGATGATATAGTGTAAAAAACGGATGGCTTTACTGCAGTTTTGTTGTGCTTATACCCATCTGGTCTGCAACCAAATACGTGTGCGTGAAGGATTTGCTCATGATGCAACATCGGTGATCAAAGCGCTACATCTACCATTCTAGGACAGTTTGTGGAAGAAGAATGGCGTAATTATTAAAAGTTTAAACTGGATAACCGTCTGAAATCTAAGAAAAAACGGACTGTAAACTCCATATATATATATATATATATATATATATATATATATATATATATATATATATATATATATATATATATATATATATATATATATATATATATATTGTATATGTGTCTTTTTGCACAGAACCACTTCCAAGTAGTCAATATCCTATTCCGCAGTTCGAACTCTTTACTCTCCATAAGCTAACCTGTCCCTGTCTAACCTGTATACACATGGAATTACTATTGTCTATATTTCACACGTTCCTCTGTAAAATTTTGACATAGGCTGTATCAGCCCAAATAAATTAAAGGGTCTTCAGCGGGTAACTACTCAACATGTTTCGGAGCCTTTTACCCGTACATGTCTCTCTGAGAAGCGGCTCCTTGTCTAAGCTAAATATTCAGCAAAGACAACCCACATGATAAAGAATAAATAAATAAGAACGTGGAAAATGATAAATTAGCTAAATACGTGAAGTTTTGCTTATAAATGCAGAGCTTCATTATGAAAGAAGAACACCTGTCAAACAAACCATAATTACTAAATTTGTATAGTACAGGTTCCGATAAGAACAATTTGACTTACCCCTGAACCAATATGTACCCTTTCTGGCTGGACAGCTTATCCTAGTTAAACCACCCGCCAGTGTATAACTGAAGTGGAAACAAGCTGGGGCCTTATATTCAGTCCCAGTGATAGTAAAATAAACAGCTGCAACTAGACCGCCTGTACAAAACAAGGGAAATCCCAACAAGGACTGCAACAATGGACATCCTGCACCAGAAATGTAAAACAAACTCTGTGATGCCACCCCCCCCCCCCCCCCCAAACAATTAAGCTCTATTTAACTGCTTACTCTGAGTCAATGTATCAACTTAATGTGTCAGGTTTGTGACATTTGAGAGAATACTGTCAATTTGAGTAAATGTGCATTTAGGCATGTCAGAAAAGAATGAAAGTCATTAGCATTTATGTCAAAAATATGTTATCAAAACAATTTTTCTTAACAGGATTTTGAGTACAATTAGGCAAGCTTGTAACTGTCGTCAGTAGCTGCTTGCCACCTATAGCTCCTGAAGGTTTGACCTAACAGAAAACAAGCTAGCCTAAAATGTCTGAAAGGTGATCATTAAAACAGAATGATGCCAAAGATAAAGTTAAGTAGAAAAACAGACAAGTCTAGAAACTGTAAATTATTGTAGCCAAACTTTCTAATAATCTTTGGATATTAACAGCTAAATTAAAGGGCAAGTCAGAAAAGAATGAAAGTCATTTGTATTTAAGTCGAGAGAATGCGATGAAAATATAATATTTCTTAACCTGATATCAAGCACAATTAGGCAAGCTTGTATATATATATATATATATATATATATATATACAACACACAGACACACAGACACACACACACACACACACACATATATATATATATATATATATATATATATATATATATATATATATATATATATATATATATATGTATATATGTATATGTACACACACACATATATATAACGTATAGATACATATTCCCGATCCAGTGTTTTACCATATGCATGCCTTAACTCCACAAAATACAGACTAAGTAAACTTACGGCGTCTCTGTAACCACCTACAAAAAAAAAAAAAAATCTCAACACAACAAGTTCCAGCCGTATCTACCTCCAAGGTAATAGAGCAGAGAGAGATAACTTATAGCATTTAACTCTCTGAGTAGCATAGGTATCAAAATAAAACATTATTTTGTTGTCAGTTAAACCTGCCAGTTTCTTACACAATATGTGAATTTGACTTCTACAATGCCCCAGCTTAGGCCCATGAAAAAGTTCTATAGATATATAAATAAGTTGAACCGCGCATTGGAATCGTGAAGACTCAAGCTAAATGTTGTAGAAACAACATGTAGTCCTCCTTAGAAAGATCATTCATTCTTCTTGGTCTTGCTAGGGCAAAAGAAGCAGTTGGTAAAATCGTCAAGAAGCAGTTCTACCATTTGTCATAAATCCAAAATTTTTGTCCAAGAAAACAGCATCAGCTAATTTAGATGGTGATGTAATTGCTCAGCCCATTGGGCCTAGCTTTGAGACATCATGTCCAGTTCACAGAAAGTGATAGACCACAGTTGTGTTTGTCTGGTTGCACATCCCAATGGAGATAGTCCATAATTGTAAAAATACTGTAGCTTCTGTTTAAATAAAGTTGGCTAAGTCACGTTTGCTGCAAATATAGAGTTGCTTCATTGGTGGTCACATAGGTGCACTGTCTTCCAGTCCCAGACAAGAGCAATGTTCATACAACTGAATTAAGCTAACATCCAAGTGCTGTTCTGTATTTTAGTTATAACTAATGAACAAGCTGGGAATTACATGACAAAAATCCATCCGTTTTCATCTGTTAAATGCCGTTCAGGAAATTTTAGGATACCATAATGCAGATTTTGTATACTAAAAAAAATGCTAATAAGAAACATAGAATGATTTATAACTGTGGTCTGTAGCTAGAAGTTTCACAGTGGACTCAACAGGCCACGGGGTCATGCAAAAGAACGTTGTACCTGGTAGTACGTGGTGCACTCTTTTCAGGGATAAATTAATTGGGTCCCAAGTTTGAGAGCCGAATTCTTTAATATATTCTCAGGCAGCCAGATTGTTATTCTTTCATTAATTAAAAGGACAAAACGAAATGGTAATCCATTTCATGAATATTAAGCCGGGCATCTTGAAACATTTTAAGGTGATGCTGTTGAAGTGTGGCATATAGTCCTTTCCTTGTTAGTCTTTACACTTTCAGGCCCAATGTTTTTAAACTGCAAGGCCCCAAGAAATTTCACACAGAGCTTTCACACACTTTAGATACGTATGTAGTACGCATGCTTAAGGATATTTACTTGTCAACACTATAGTTCAAAGGGTGACGGGACCGGTTTAAAACCACCAATTGCCTTGTACTGGTGACTGCCTGTCTCAAGTCAGGAGTGATACTTGTTTCTTCACATTGGTATTGGAAGATGGATGCTGATGCTTTGGTAACTCTGGAATCGCTTTGTTGTCATTGTTGGGTTCGTAATTTATAAATAAGGGTCATGTTTTTCTATACTATTTTATAAATACTCCATTGGCTATGTTGTGCTGTGGGCTGTGTTCTCCGACTCATAGTTATAATGGAAGTAGAGCGTGTTTATATTGTTTCAGATCAATTTATATCACAAAACCAACGTAGGCCTACTTTCTTCTTTGCTATAAACTCAGCTGACTGACAAGTCTAGAGAACTAGAGAGTGAAGGACCTACCAGGTCTCTTTCTATCTTTCACAGAAGTAATAAAATTTTAGGTTTTGAGTGGTTAGGCCTATACATTTTGTCAACACTATAGTCTGTAATTTATGAAGAATATTTGAAACGTTTAGAGGACTAGTTTTAAACCACCAGTTGCCTTTCATGGGTGACTGCCTGTCTCAAATCAAGAGTGAAATTTGTTTCTTCACATTGGTATTGGAAGATGAATGTTGTTGCTTTGGTAACTCTGGAATCGCTTTGCTGTCATTATTGGGTTTGGGATTTATGAATATGGGCCATGTTTTTCTTAATCTTTTATAAATACTTCATTGGCTATGTTGTGCTGTGGGCTGTGTTCTCCGACTCATAGTTATAATGGAGGTAGAGTGTATTTATAATGTCCCAGATACATAAATATCACAAAAACGATGCTGGCCTATTTTTTTTCATTTGCTGTAAACTCAGCTGACTGACAAGTCAAGAGAACTAAAGAGTGATAGGCCTACCAGGTTTCTCTCTATCTTTGGCAGAAGTAATAAAACTTTCGGTTTTGAGTGATTAGGCCTATACGTTTTGTCAACACTATAGTCTGTAGTTAATGAAGAATATTTGAAACGTTGAGAGGACCAGTTTAAAACAACCAGTTGCCTTTTATGGGTGACTGCCTGTCTCAAGTCAAGAGTGGAATTTGTTTCTTCTTATTGGTATTGGAAGAGGAGTGTTGATGCTTTATCAACTCTGGAATTGCTTTGCTGTCATTGTTGGGTTTGGGGTTCAATGAATACGGGTCATATTTTTCTGTACAATTTAGGTGATACACAGTAGGAAATTTTTTTCTTCCGGTTCATTTTGCCAAGCTAAAATTTGTAGTGTAAACGGTAAGAATGGTACCTTGATTGCTTTATAGCGATGTTAGGAATGAAACTTATGATTGCAATCTTTATGAAGAGTTTAATCAAGTGGGCCAACAACTTAATTGAACTGTTTACTGAACTGTAGATTGGGCATGGGTTTGCAAGAACATATGGGAAACTAGCTATTAAGTTTCAGTGATCTCCATCTGCAATTGTCATATTTGTACAAACCAGTAATTAATGTAAATTGTAACACTTAATGTTATATTACTATTTCAAAATCCTTTTTCTTTTCTCATTTCTAATTGAAATGTAGAAATTACAGGGAATTATTGTTCTCAGACAGTCAGATTTATACTTTTTTTGCCATCAACTTGTATAATAGCTAATAATCCTACAATGTGGCCCTCATGATAGCGACAAATTAATGTCTTAATGAGGGTATCCCTGACCGTTATACAATCTAGGTCGTGCTACTCTGTATGTTAAAATTGTTAGTAAATTGTATCTGTGTATTGGTCAATAAACGAATCCTGAATCCTACTACAGAATACCACCATCCCAGGAATTCGTAAGGCCATGTTTTTGTGTGGGATTGATTATCCTCAATAACACTTTTCAACCTATTGGTGAAAACAAAGAAAGGCCAAACGCTTCTTAAGTCAATCCATTACCTATAACAATTCATTTTATTCCTTTCAAATGGTACTCAAACTAGTAAGTTAAGTAAAAGACACTTCTTTTCACCTACTGATGACCTGAATATCGGAAGAAGCTCACTGAGCATACACATGCGAGGGATGAATGGTCGCACCAAGATGCAACGGTATTAGTTGATAATTTGAGAAATTGTCTTTGGGTATTCGTCTATTCCAGCGTGTATATTGTGCCTTTCTCTATTCTAACATACTAATTGTTATATTGTAATCACCAGATAATATATATATTTTTTTATATCTGAATCATGAATATTGCTGACGCTCAATTATAACACAAAATGTGATGTATTAAATAACAAAGCAAGGCAGTCAACTGATATTAAGGGGCAACATACTAAATGTACCCCCACCCTTTTCATATAAAGTATATGAAAAAGCTGAAACAAGTTCAGTATTCGTCTTGTAAATATATATAGACACACACACACACACACACACACACACACACACACACACACACACACATATATATATATATATATATATATATATATATATATATATATATGTTTGTATGTATATATGTATGTATATGTATAATATATATAATTATATATATAATTATATATATATATATTTATATTTATATATATATATATATATATATATATTTATATTTATATATATATATATATATATATATATATATATATATATATATATATATATATATATATATATATATATATATATATATATATATATATATATATATATAGATATAGATATATATATATATGATGTCCCCTGACGCTGCCAAAAGCCGTTACGTCAGGCAGTATATATTGACGAGAACAAAAGCACAAAATACCATACCAACTTCGGCATTTATTTTAAACAACAAATGACAGCTGCATGCTGCATGACCATTTCTGTCAGTGGAGCATTTATATTCAATTGTTCCTGCAAAACCAGTGTGCCGGAGCAAAAATTTAGATATTCTCTCTCTCTCTCTCTCTCTCTCTCTCTCTCTCTCTCTCTCTCTCTCTCTCTCTCTCTCTCTCTCTCTCTCTCTCTCTCTCTCTCTCTCTCTCTCTCTCTTCTCTTCTCTCTCTCTCCCTCTCTCTCTCTCTCTCTCTCTCTCTCTCTCCCTATTTCTCATAACGAGGACAGGGAGGGCCACTTAGGTACACCTCTAAGGGCCAGAGCATTAATTTGTGTGTTTCCCATGTCCCAAGCGAACGTGTTTTGGGCTACCACAATAACAATAACAGAATGATTCGTTCTCAGAATCAGTGTGCCAACCATCCCACACTTAAGCACTAGACCCATCCTGATAATTCCCTTAAATGATAATGATAATAAGGATAAAAATAATGCTGATGATGAAAATGAAAATGAAAGATGACCACATGGTTTTAAAAGGAGAGAAACATATACTAAGTGTTATGGGTGTTGATCATTGATTTCATTGGACTGCCGCCTTAGCTGATGCAGTTCAGAGAAACATCAACCATTTTCATTAATTTCAACCCAACATTGAGAGTAAAGTCATGAACAGTATAAGGCAGAGATTCATGATTTACCAAAACATCTACATTCTTTTTCCAATACCAATATGAAGGAATATATTTCACTGCCAACCCGAGCCAGGTTGCCAACAAAGCATCCCCCTGATTTGCTATTGCATTCACTGAAGTGGGCGCTTGACAGACGAGAGCATATCAGAAACATGTAATAATCCAGGTGGATCCTGTGGGGGCAAAAGCCAGGTAGTCACCCATCAAAGGCAACTGGTGATTTTAAACCAGCCTTCAAAACCTTTGAAATATTCTTTACTGAAACAGTTTTTGGATCCAACCAGCTGACAGCCTAGTGATTTTTGAAGCTGTTGTGTATAACAGCATGTACACATCCCTGGGAGATACTAATATTCAGCTATGTGCCAATGTGTCAGTGTGTGATACACCAATCTGTCATAATCATAACATGGATCTGGCCAGTGACTTCTCTTGTTGTGGCAGTGACAGGGCTTCCTGCATGAGAGTCATTTACGTGGCTACCCTTTACATTTGACCTTAGCAGGTTACTTCTTCACCATGGTGTTAGAAGAAGCACTGTCATGTACAGTGTTTCTTGATGGTGCTGTACAGATCTGATAAAACATTTATTTTTCTTATGAAATCACCTCTAACTCGCTGCAACCCAATGAACCAATAGATGTTGCCTTGCACTCTATATAAACCCTGTTTTTCATTCTTTTGTACTGGAATTAAGTACTGGCTTTATGTAAATTATCGTGTGCATCGACATCCAACCGTAGTTCAAAGGGAATAAAGCCAGCCGTTTGGGGAGTCAAACAATATAAAAGCCAACATGAATTGATAACAGGCGAGGAAGAAAATAAAAAGGAACAAGCTGTGTGAACAGCCCATCCTCAGCTTACCTTGAGATTAATCCTATAATAAAACCATGCTCTGGTGTTGGAGAACCCAGTAGTATTCCTGTGTAATTGTGAAAGAATTGGTAAGTGCTTTTAGAGAGAAGACTTTTTCTAAGATCTTACCGAAAAAATCAAAGAAATCCAAAAGTCACTGGAGTGTTGCCATTTGGACCGAGTCAATAAAAGCTTACCCAGAGTACATCCCCACCAAGTTTGAAACAAATCTGGTTGATGGCATTGGAGAAGTTAAAATGTGAATATCCTGTGTCTCCAAACATATTTATGTTATTATGTGCAGATAACATATCCATGTGTGGAGACACTCTAGGGGAAATACAGAAGATACTTAATGTATTAAGCGAATTTTGCAATAAATAGAGACTTGAAGAGAATTTAACCAAGACAAAGATTATGGTATTTCGAAAGCGAGGGTATCTTTAAAAGGTAGAGTAATGTTATTTTTTGAGGGACACAACATATTATAAATACCTAGGTCTTATCTTCTCATCCGAACTTATTTGGTACTGTGTCAAAAACATTAGTACCACAAGCAAATAAGGTAATTAATGTAATCAAACATGTGCACTCCAAGGTTAGAAATGTAGCTATAAAGCCATAACCTAAGCTGGTTGACTGACCACATGGTTTTACTGATTGAAACTTATAGTCAGAAATATGGGACGTCCAATATTATTAAGTAAAAGAAAACATAGAAACTTTGTATTGTACCTTTTTCCTCACTGTTTCATCCCATAAACATAGCGCAGCAGCTCTGGGGGAGTGTGGAAGATTACCTATATTTATAGTGTATGTGATAAAATGTATTAAAATTTAATTAAAACTGTTTGTCATGCCAGAAGAGAGATATCCAGGAACCCTGTCTAGTTTCGGTACATTCTGCTAAGCGGTTTCAGGAACACGTCTAAAATACCCCAAACTTACAACTTGTTAAAATTGAATGAAACCACAGCATCACTAAGATTGTTTTGAAGATTCTGTCAAAAATATTTCAAAAATCGCGTAAGATCCCAAATGTATCAGACCGTAACCATTTGAAATTTTTTGGTAAAACACTACTCTTGGTACATCCCTGCTATGTTTGAGGTGTATTTGGCTGACAGTTTTTGGAGAGGTTGAAAGTGTAAATAACCATTGCAAACTCCACCGAATTTCATTGTTAACAAAGGTAATGCATACATTAAACATCAAGTATTCAAACTTAAAGCAAAGTGGCAAAAATCAAGGCTTCATGGCATCACCAGTTTCAGGACAATTTGCGTAATGGTTTTGTAGAATTGAACCATAGGAAAACGAAGCAAAAAGTGAGCAGACAAATTACAACACTACCTGTTGAACAACTTAGAGTCTAAGATTACCCAGTAGTGTTCCTGTGTCAGATTCATGCAATATCCAAGCAAGTGGCCGAGCGGTTTTAGGGATGTTTATAAAATTTTACCCAAACCAAACTATCAATAAAAATCCAAAATCACCAGTGCATAACATTTTGAAAACACATGGTAGAAACCGACCCAAGGTAGATACCAACAAAGTTAGAAGAGTATGAATATGATGGTTTTGTAGAAGTAAAAAATGTCAATTGTGAATGACGATTTTCCTATGATACACTGCCACAGAGCTTGAAATGAATCTGAGAAGCAGTTTCGGAGAAAAAAAAAATAAAATGTGAAATAATATTCAATCTGCATTGGGACGCATAGTAATGAATAGTAATGTATGCATTACCCAACATGTAACGAAATAAAGAAGTTTAAAGTCAAGGATAATCAATATCATGGTGTATTGTAAAATCTTTTTGTAATTTCCCGAAGCTAAACTTTTATCAAGTTTCACTACAATCTCAGTGACGCTTTTAGTCAATAAGTAGTAATAGCAATATTACACATTAATTAGTTAAGAAATAGCTTTAAAGACTCACAGAGGCACGTTTCAATACAGTTAGAGTACAAAGGTCCAAAGAAGTGCCTTTAAATAATGTGAATGCAATTGACCAACCTGCGGGGTTAGAGAATGTATAAAGATTTTTGTTCGAAAGACTAACCAAACAATCTCAAAAAAACCCAAATCACTGAAGTATGATCATTTGGACGCACTTGATATAGACCAAACCAAGATACATATCTACCAAGTTTGAAGTGGATGTGCATGATGGATTTGGATAAGTTAAAATATGTAATATTCACTGAAGTTACATATTTTTAAAATACTTTTTGTGTGTATTTTCACTATTTTCGATTTCTTCAAAAACATGACAAGGATTTGGTGAAGCGTCGTTAAAGTGTACGTTTTTGAAGGGGCAGAGAATGTTGCTTAGTGGAAAATTACCCTCCATTACCCCTACTACCCTGATTTTTTTTTTTTTTAATTCAATTTTTAAGCTCGGGAATTTTTCGGCTAATGCATATAATCCCATTGGCTACAATGAGTGTTAAAGTGAATTATAAATGTAACTCACTTTTTTACTTCTCTAAACCTGTTAGCCAGATACACCCACACTTGGAGGGTTAACCTAGGATGGGTTGATCCTTTAAGCAGTGTTGGCAGTTGATTTTGGCACATACCTATTGCTAGTCTCCAATGCAGTGCGTTTTGAAGTTTTTGCGTCACTGAATGTTACATTTGGAGGGAAATGTTCCCAAGACGGAACAGGCAAAGATGGCTGTATTACATAGTTATTATTATTATTATTTTTTTTTTTTGGGACGACCTGGATTTAAAATGAAGCTCATCGGGCCTGCTGAACCCAAATACGACTCAAAGTTTACAAGATGTGTTGTGGTATTTGCTGATAATGATTTGCGTAATCATTGTATTGTATATGTTGTGTCAGTTTCAATTACAGAAGAATAAATTCTGCCCTTTATAACCAGATAACGCTTGATATCGCATGTGGATATATGCAGACTCCTTCACCCCATCATTTTTCTCCAACGTTTGTCAGCACCACTTATTACATGAAGTTATTTTAAGTTTTCCTGTGTTTAGCTTTGCTCCCATTGTTGGATTAAATTATATAAGTATAGGTAATGCTTGTTTGAACTATTTTTTATATTCGACTTCTTTCAACTCGCATCTTGGAAATTCTTGACACTTGTTGGATGCATCTTGTCTTTCTTTTAACCAAGAATCAAACCATGTTGATCTTGGCATTCCCTATATTTTCCACAATTTTTCCAAGTTATGCATCATAGGTAAAAGAACACATTACCATTGTTACTATTGTGAAAGGAATCTGACATATTGGGTTATATATCAGAAACTTGTTCCTCGCCCCACTTCTGTTGCTAAACCTTAGACGAAGCACCTAAGGGGTTTCATTTCGTGTTGTTAATATTATGTGTGAGTATAATTGAAGGAATAAACTGACCTGTGAGCTTATATCTTGTCAGATTGGGAACTTAAACATTACAACAATAATGGCCTAAAAAGACAGCTGAGCTTAACTTTATTCTCAAAGTCACATGACCTATCCAGTCTCTGCAACCAATATCAGCTCTCACAGTCCTCATGCTTGAAGATAAATAAATAAATAAATAAATAAATAAACAAACAAACAAACAAACAAACAAACAAACAAACAAACAAACAAACAAACAAACAAACAAACAAATAAATAAATAAATAAATACTACTTCTTCTACCACAACTACCACTTGTTCTCCTGCTAACACTAATACTACTTCTAACAATATCAAAAAATGAATGGAGGACGACTTTTGAACAAACATGTCTGACAGTCGAGATGCTTACCAAGTTTTAATGAGATGCTAGATTAGGGTTCAAAACAGCAGCCTCGTTCTCAGTTGCATAGCTTGGCAGTGCTTATGCAAACAAAGAAGCAAGGCTACATCATGGTCCCTGCTATTTGGGAGTGTTAAGGTGCAATCATCTCAAAATGCTGGTATATTTACTGGAACATAACATGTTTGGGTATTTCTCTGTAGTTACAATATTGAATAACAGTTTCTGATGTGCTTACCACTAAAATCAGATATAAATAATGACAAAATAGGAGATCATTTTATTTCCTATGACCCTGCTCAATCCTGGGTTCATGAGTTTTGTATTAATTCCAATTGTATTGCATGCCGTTCCATCATTCTGTGTATAATGCTGCAAAACTGGCTAAAATATGGACTCAGCATCCAGCAAGGTGGATGCTTGGTTCTCGATACCATATGAATGGTAGCCATTTTGAGTGAACAGCCAATCACAGAGCTCCTGTGCCCATGGCACCACACAATATGACCAGCCCTGTGTTTATTCACGTCTCAGCTTCTGATCATATGTAAGTGGTGTTATTAGTGATTTATCACTTATATGAGTGTCCTTGCATTTGTTGGGTCCAGATTAATGGTCACTTTACAAGCTGCCTATCACTCAACACCCCAGTGAATATGCAAGAATTACCTGTTTGGAACGCCCACAGACCAGTTGCTTTTCTGACATTTTAATTTAAAACAGACTCATGACACATTCATGTGTAACTAAAGTAATAAGTGTCCACGCTTTCAAGGGGGTATAGATTTGGATTGGGATGGGCTATATGTCCAAGATACTAGTGGTCCAATTTGAACAACGGAACAGTGAATTTTATCGGAAGTACTGGTGGGTTAGGACAACTTATCAAATAAAACGTTTTCTTTTAATAAAAGAGAAAATACCAAGTTTCACACTTATCAATATTTTAATTATATAAGTTGTGAAAAAATATTTTTGAACATTTTAGGGCACATCGTACACTTTTTTTTTCAGGAGAGGCTGATGTAAAATAAATCTGGCCAGGCGTTTTGGAGAAGTCGATAATGAAGAGAGAATGGACGCATGGCAGATGACAGATGACCACCCAGTATTTAAGCTTAACTGACAAATCAGCTAAAGTAAAAATGAATATAAAAATACCATAACAAAATAATGATGACACGTGAACATTTAAAATGCGTAATGGATACCCAGACAAACTACATTTCCATTCCCACCAGGTGCCAGGAGTATCGGGCCAGAGATACTTGGCCACCCAAATTGAAGCGGTATTGGGCACAACTTCAATTTTATTTAGAACAAGTTGGTGACTGTATTTTATTTTGTAATAAAATGTTAGTCCCTGAAATGTTTCTATCTAATTTGCGTGTGACTTGCCTCCAATACATCCCTTTGACTCGCTATTGGCTTCACTGATGTGGGCGCTAGCCAGGGTCTGCCCGTCACTGGCTGATTATTGTTTCAATTGCGCAGTTGTATTAATTAACATGATCAGCATGACACTGCTGGCCAGGGCCTTTTAGACAAAATAGTCAGACTATTCAGTCAAGATGATAAATAATAACCCTCTCTCCTTGCGTTTTCAACAAAAGGATACACACAAAATTAACTTCAATCTCGCAAGCCTTCACACATGAAAACATAAATGCAAGTAGGAAAAACAGAGTTGAAATATTCTATTCTTAATTTTTATTGTCAACATATTTATTTATAGGCGTAAATAGTATCAGCAAGGTATCAGATAGACCTGCGGAGGCAGCATCCGATATAGTCATGGCCATGGATACAGTTTCAAGTGACGCTTGAGGACAAAGTCTAGTACTATATTTGTCAGGGAAAATGACTCTGATGATGTTTTGTTAGCATACAGGAGACCAATTGCTTCGTTGGCCCAGCACATCCTTTTTTCCATTTTACAGAACTCTATTCAACCCAGGCCTCTTCATACTCAGTGGATAAAAAAATACAAAATGCTTTTCTGTAGAGCCTTGGGTAGGCCTTTACCATGTCCTTTCAAAATCACGACCCAGCATTTCTTGGGGTTTGATTAAAGTATGCACTTACTTGTGAAAACCTCTTTATAACTTCAATGAGTGGTTCCGAAAAGGTGCGATCAAACAGAAAAGTACCAAACGCACGTCATGTATAATAGCATGGAGGTATTATACACTATATATGTCTGTACAATACCACCATGGTGACACGAATACTTCAGCGGCGTAGTGTAATCGTGAGGGATATTCCTACAGACATGCATATAAACTGAATTGGGTTGTTAATTTATTTCTTGCGAAGGATAGTTCCCCTGCCGGGACGTCAGTTGGTAGTTAGGCAAAATAATTCATGCATTAAAGCTTAATGGGAAAGATCCTTGGAATGCCGGTTCATCAATGCTTTTGTTTGTAAGATGAACAAAATCCAATACAAGCATGTCCATTACTTCTATGACACTAAAAATAAGGGTAGATCTGACTCTAATGTTGTATGTTTCAAATAATCATTGGGTTCCTCTATTGTGGATACTTAACAGGAACATGAATCGTTCATTTTTATCATCGCTGACAGCTGACACCTAAATTCGCATCTGAACAGTCTACATACTTGATCAAACCAAATGGCCAATTCCAGACAAATCTAGATTAATAGTGTCCTCTGAATGGAGTTTTTAACCAAGATCATTTATTTTGGTATAGCTACGCTATTGTGCTCCATAGGCATAGCATAAACAAAAAATTAAAAAATATAAATAAGTTGTTTGCCATGTGTGCATATTTTTTCATATCCAAATGGTAATATTCTAATACGCTATAAAATGTATCAATGTTTCGAACATGAAAACAAATTAATTATTTTTATTTCTTTATTATCCTTCCAGGATACACAGGATCAAGTCAGCAACTAGTGCTGAGAACAAATCAAGGTCTATTTATACATGTAGTTGACCAATGAGAGATCAGGATTTAAGATTAATTTACTTGTAATACTACAGAAAAACACGATCCATATTCATTAATTCCAGACCCAACTATGACAGCAAAGAGATTCCTAACTTACAAAAGCATCAGCATTTCTCTTTCAATACCAATGTGAAGAAACAAATTTCACTCCTGACTTGAGACAGGCAGTCACCCATAAAAGGCAACTGGTGGTTTTAAACCGTCCTCTCAACCTTAGAAATATTCACCATTAACTGCAAACACTAGTACTTTTGCTGTAAAGTACCCTAGAAAAAAGAACAGGTGAATAAAGAGTTTTCCATCTGACTAATCTATACATACCCATAAGGCACAGTCTCCTGTGTAGAACCGTATAATACACACACACACACACACACACACACACACACACACACACACACACATATGTATGTATATATATATATATATATATATATATATATATATATATATATATATATATATATATATATATACATATATACATATACATATACATATATATATATACATATACATATACATATATATATATACATATATATATATATATATATATATATATATATATATATATATATATATATATATATATATATATATATATATCTGTGTTACATAGGTTGAAAGGACATCTGTTGGATAACTATTAGAACAAATATAAGAAATGGTAAATGATTCCTGTTATTGTGACATACACACATAAGGAATTAGGGCTTGAATGTCCCGATTAGTGGAATTTCGTTTGCATAATGCAAACATTACAGCAGTATTATCTGTGAAAATGTGAACCTGATGCATGGTTGTGACACTTGGGAGAGTCACTGCTAGTGCTTTGGCTTTAAGAATTGGTATGGTAGTTTGTAACGGTATGGCTTTGGAGCCTTGAGCATTGACTATTCACAGCTTTGTTGGTGTCACATCCGTGTAAACAACGTCTAAGGTGGCTGAATTTATGCCTTTGACATCTTGCCAAGTTGTGACAATTGGGAGAGTCGCTGCTAGTGCTTTGGCTGTGAGAATCGGTATGGAAGTTTATAACGGTATGGCTTTGGAGCCTTGAGCATTGACTTTTCCCAGCTTTGTTGGTGTTGCATCCATGTAAACAACGTCTAAGGTGGCTGAATTTATGCCCTTGATGTCTTGCCAAACCAAAAGCCTTATAATACGTAGCAAGATCTTTCACAGTCCAATGAGCCAGCGGGTAAACGGGCCAGCCAAGGGTTTGTACATAAAAAGCATTAATCCCTTTAGCCCACGGTTATTCTTTAATAGATAAATGACAGTTCAGGCATAAGTCAAGGGTGTGATAAAGTTCTGTTCTTCTGTGTGGTTGCAGCACTAATGATTTCGTATCCGAATCTAATCACAAACATAAACATTTGATACTTCTCACATGCTGCAGCTCACTCTTTCCAGCCTTGATGGGAATGTCCATACCCTTGAATTCGTCCAAGATTTTGCAGAGTGCTTCCTGTACTTCTTCTTTTGACCCATACAATAATATATCGTCCATATACAATAAGAAGTTAATACCTAATTCCATCACAATTTGTCCGTACACTCACTGACATGCCCAGAGGCCATTGGCTAGGCCAAAGGTAAATCTCGCAAAACGGTAAGTTTGTCCATCAAAGGCCACACCTAAAACACTTTTGACATGTCGGGTGCGCTGAAATATGCAGATAAGCATCCTGTATATCATTCTTGGCAAACCAAGTGTTGGCAGAAAACAGGGGCAGAGCTTTATTGAAAGTTGAAAGCCGAAACTCCAGAGGGTACAAGTAATCCATGTACCGGTTTTGATCACAAATCGGATGTATGGGTCCTCCAGTGGTATCCTTTGGTATGAAGTAGATCTTGTGTGTAGAGTAGACATCCAAAGTTTCCTAGAGAATACCTTGCTGAACATAAGGGTCAATGACAGTGTCACTGAGCTTCAAAGGCTGGGCACAGCGATGTGTAGGATGGTAACTGGAGGCTACCTAAAATTTAAGTCCATGCTTAGTGATAGCATTCACTGTAGAAGACATCATGTTAGTGGGTCGCATCCGTACAATTGTGTGCCTCGGAAAAATGAATTTCCCTGTCTTCAAATCTTAATTAGATAACCTTTTCTTCTGCTTCTTAAGGAATAATGCCTGAATAGTTTGTTCTGCATCTGGCTCCAGATCTTTAGGTTTGAAAAAAAAATTGTGGCAGGCGTAAGCAGTCCATCTTCCGTATCGGTATTAGGGTTGTTCATGGACCCAACTCTATCCATTAAGGCCAGAGCCATACAGGGTGGAAGAGAAGGTGGTGGTGGAGGCTGAGGCGGTGTACCCTGAGGTAAAATCCACTGCATATTCCAAGAAGTCTTAAACTCTTGGTGGTGGCAAAGGCTGTGTTGGCAGAGGAGTAGGTTGATATAAATGAGCCGAAATGACATCCACCACATGGAGGGTTTGAAAGTGTTCAGGACGAATACCAGTGTCTGAACTGGTGATGCACGCTTGGTCCATTGCCTGTTGG
This sequence comes from Hermodice carunculata, assembly GCA_964020975.1. Classification (NCBI taxonomy): domain Eukaryota; kingdom Metazoa; phylum Annelida; class Polychaeta; order Eunicida; family Amphinomidae; genus Hermodice; species Hermodice carunculata. Next base: position 49,653,579 of record OZ026618.1, on the reverse strand, counting down.
AGAAGATCCGGAGATGCTAGGTTCTGTAAAACATCTGACAGCCAAGATGCATGAGAAGCAGGTGAGAGAGCCGACAATCCACTAATAAGACTAATTGATTCCAAACTCCATGTACCTTCTTCTGTGCCATTCACCCATGCACCAGGCTTAGAAGGAGTGGGCTGCCCGGGGGACCAAAGCTGAAGGTCACCAAGAGCAGTGCCAGGTTCACTTCGAGAAGTGGTATCCACCTTATGGGCGTCTTTATCTTGTTTCTTTCTCCCCCTGCTGCCCCTTCTTGCCCCGCTGCGTAGTGTTAGTGGTGCAGCAGTTGTCAGCTACCTCATAATAACTCTGAGCTACCTCATAATAACTCTGGATCCACACCTAAGTTGGCAGTGATGGGTGCCCGTTGATGGATGTCTCCTAAGACTACCTTTTATTCATGCTTGGCAAAGATAAGTAGTGTACGGACTCTTTCCTGTAATTGGCGAGTTTGATCCGAGTCTAGAAACTCTGTAAGAGGTGTACTGGTGAGAGTAAGGGATGTCCATAGGAGACATATTTTAGCCTCCTCTAAGTCTCTAGTTTTTAATTTGAGCTCGGTGACACAGTCAGACAATCAAGCCAATAAATTTTGTACATCTGGTAATTCCGGGTTGCCCACTTGAAGATGTATATTTTCATCATCATCATCAGTGACAGCTTGAGTAGTCGTGGCTTTAGGCCACAGGACAAGTTGAATGACTTCAGGAGTTGCTCTAATAGTGTATTGAGTAATGGGGGTCTGCTTGAATCTGCCCCCACCAACTACAACATATTTGATGGTCTTCTTTTTAGGAGTCACAGGGCCAGAAAGTTGACTAGGATCTGGCCTAATATTGGTTGCTAAAACATCCGTCTAGAGACCAGACGGACCCTCACATGGTTGAAAAGTTCCATATCCCATGGCTTTATCAAAAATAACATATCCTCATCATAGCAGAAAACTTTAATTCGAATTAGACAAATTATATGCTGAAAAAATCATGCAAGTCTGGCTACCTGTTCTGAAGTTATAGAAAATAGGACAAAAATTACCATACCAACCTGTTGGCCAAAAGATGTAAACTACATGAAGCTAGAATAGCCCACGTGCAATATCAAGGCAATTGGTGAGGCAGATCTTGAGAAGAATTTTTTTTTTTTGTAACATAAATTGCAAAATTCATAACACAAAAGAAAAAACCCATCATTATCTCCTTTGTACGCTTTCAGGGAAACACATGGGAAACGCCCATGTGCTAAAGCAAAACATTCTGTGCAACCATTTCTGAGAAGAGGTTGAAAAGGTAAAAAGTCTAACAGACAGAAGAACGCACACACATATGACATATGCAGACAGAATTCTTAGTCTGTGGTGACTGACAAGTCAGCCGAGCTGCAAACAAAACTACAAATAAATAGAATTCCGCTGGATATGCTTTTTGCTTTTGAGATCTTACCTTCACATTCATTCACAAGTAGAACAGACATCTTCATTAATACCATTGAAAGTAATTGACTTAGCCTACATTTTAAGACAATATTAGCAAAGGCAAATGTGTGAAACTGCTGCAAAGTAGTGGCAATTGCTCAGCAAATACATAGCCATTCAAATAAATAACTATTCTACCTAGGAACCATACCCTCCAGATAGTCTGTATAATCTGGTAGATTATGCATATTGCTGGAGAATGAAACAATCACCGTTATACTATCGAATCTGATATCTGTCGGGGTTCTTTTCCCTTTTATTGGGTATATCAAATTGAAGATACTTATATTGGTGGCAACATCTGCTTCTGGGATCTAGCAATGAAATACCATGATTTATGGTGACAACTTCAGGTTTTCCAAAGTGAAGTTTCATTGTCAATCATGGAATGACTCAGATAGACACATTAGTCGCCCATCATTCGACGCTGTGGCTTTATTAAGCAAGAGAGCTGTGTGAACCGCCCATCCTCAGTGGACCTTGACACTCAACCAATTATAAGTTACATATTGAATGAGGACACTTCAAAGTGTCTCAATATGCATGTTGAAGCAATTGGTGATAGTGGTAAAGCGGTTTGAGAAAAGAATTAAAAAAGAAAAAGAAAAAAAAAAAACAACAACAACAAAGAATAAAGAAAAAAAAAAAGGAAACCAGAGCGCCATCATTACAACACACTGGGTCAAGAATCTCCTGCGGTAAATTCCGACCAAGTTTGAAATAGATTTGGATTACTTTCTTTTTATCCTTGGTGCAAGTGGCTAATTTTGGATTTTAAATGGTTTGCCTTTATGTTTTGGTAAGAGCTATTGTTTGTAGTTAAAAAAGAATATTTGAAAGTTGAGGGGGCCTGTTTAAAACCATTAGTTGCCTTTTATGTGTGACTGTCTCAAGTCAGGAGTGTAATTTGTTTCTTCACATTGATATTGAAAGCTGAGTGTTCATGTTGCAGTAATTATTGAATCTCTGCCTGGTTTGGTATATAATTCCACTCTTATTGTTAGGTTGCACATTATGAAGGTGGGTAATGATTTTTTTTTTTAACTATTCCATTTTGAACAAAAAGGGCCCTTGTGCCATTTGTTAATAAAGGCTAAAAACATATAAATGGTAACACATGACGACCAGGAAGATAGACAGTTGATACACCTACATGTTTCAGTTCTTGATGCCAAATCTTGGAAAAGAGTAATTGGTGTTTTGGTGGCAAATTGGATTTCGCCTGTTTCAATGAATACATTTTTATTTTCCGGTTGAGAAAGCAAGCAACTTGATTATTTGCAAAAGAATGTTGTATGAAAACTAAAATACATGGTTGCAACCAACTGTAATTAATATAACAGCATATGTCCAGGGACAGGAAGTAGCAGACAATAGCACTGGTCAATAGGTATCGCATGACCTACTGTGACCGTAGAGTTGGGAAGAATAGGTCAGGTGGTCTATTTTTATCAGTGCTGCCTCCTACCACTTGCCTCGTGGCTTATGCCATTGGAAAAACAAAATGCAGTCATAATACCGCTATTTTATTTGTGCACAGGTTTATTCCAGGAGCAAAACTTTGTTATAGATCATAACTATATGGCACTATTTACACACAGTTACATCCAGGCTATAAAGGGAGATAGACGCTATTCTGGGATAGTTAAGTGTGTAATGTCATGGTGTGGCTGTATTCAATCCATTATGGATGTAGCAGTCTCTGTTCTACCGGCATGATGTTTAGAATGGTCTAAGTGTTTGTTGGAGGCTACAGGGTATTAATCAGAAAATTCATGTGACTGACAGAGACCGTAGAAATGTAGAGATGGGTGTTGGTTGGTGTTTACGTACAGAATTGGTATTCATTTTGGCACTTTAAATGGCTTTTCTTTACAAAATTCACGTGAAATGTACATACGTTACGCAAACATTTGTGGTAAAAACCACATTTGTGGAGATTATGTCATATCATGCTTACAAAACAGGTGCCCAAAACAAACTATAGATATACTTTGTCTTTTCCAGTCGAAACTGAATGGTTCTCACCTTAAAGGACACCCTGTGCACCGCAATTAAGTAATATTAGTCATACAATAATCAATCCCTCCATGACACACCTCATACGCAACACGCAATAACTTGTTTGGTCTCCAAGTTCGCATTTTTGAGTTTATTTCTCCACCTGTACATGGATGGGTTTGAACATTTGTGAGAGGCTAACGAAATGGAAATAGATATGTAGAATATTGAAAGATATGTGATTTTGCAAAATAAACTCCAACAGTTAGATAATATTTCCGTTGTATTCACATCTTGGTCATATGGCCTAATCGGTCATTACCGTGTCCTTTGGGTCCATCTGTTGGTCCATCCATTTATCCAAAAATACTGCTTTAATGTTTCACACATTCTATGCATTTTCACCAAATTTTACATCGTTTGTACATTCTATTTTTTTTTTCAAAAGAGCATTTAAAATATGCTGACTTACATTTTTGTCAGCAAAATTGCTAGATTATGTGTGTTTAGGCTCCAACGCTTTAAGTGGAAACGTGTTTGTAGTAAATCTTCCAAATTAGAAAACGGGAGAGCACATTTTAACTGAAACCATGGAATTAAATGTGCATCTTTCATGTTGCAGTTTATCTTCAAGTAATCTGATTTTCTTTTCTCACTGAAGGAAAAAAAAAGAGGTAAAAAGGCGTTTCCTTTTACAATCAAGTGTCTGGGCTTGTATAGAACTTTTTATACCAACTATGATTAACGTCATAGCAATATACATTTCAAAGTTCGCTGACCCCAAAAATGCCTTTTAAAAGGGTCCACGAATTTTTTGATACTAATATATAATCAAACTAGAAATTTCTTTTTATGTTTTGGAATACTATTTATGATTATTTAATTTTCGTGACCAAATTTGAATTTGATCAAATGTGTCAAGCTTAATAAGCATTAGGAAAATCGTGTTAACTCGAAAACTTTGTTCTTCAGAAAGATGTATGTGGCAGATACCATTTGTTACCTGCACAGGTATTACAAAATATGAACTAACGTGCGGTGACATCCAAAAATAACACAATATAATACACAACCCCAGCAACTATTAAATGTCAGCTAAAGGAGCACAATTTGAAATGAAAACATAAAATATTTTACATGGGCAAATGCAGTACCGACAGAAGCTCAATACACATGCACATTGATGTGGATCCTGTTGATGTGCAATTGTATATATACCTGTGTCCCTAGGGGAAGGTCTCGCTACGCTTGTGTAAATGTATATGGATAAGTAATGATGTAAATAAAAATGGAAACCTGTATACTGTATTTACTGTATGGAAATTGTGTCCATATATTTTGGAGGGAATTCCGGATTATAAAGCTCTATCAAAAGAATATGCATAACATAATGTTCACTTAATAAATCTCAAATCTGGCTGAATTGCAGTGATAATTGCATGCTATACAAACATTCTAATGTTCAATGGGATGGCAGCTTTTGGGAGCTGAAAGTTGGCAAATAGGTGCCCTTGTCGAGATCGATCCATATCTGTAAGGATATGATTTGGTGGGAGCCATAATGGCCCATGAACTTGTTTGGGTCAGTAACCATGCGTTCAGGCACGAGATGGTTGACTCTTTAGTCACCAGAAACAGCATTAGGAATATGGCTCATGTCTGGTCCTTGAATGTATGACTAGAGAAAGGGGATAGGATTTAGTCTTCTGTGGGTCACAACAACACATATGCGACATTGAGTTTGTGTGTTCTCAAAAAAGAACAGCCATTCTGCCATGGTATATTTGGGGGTGCTAAATTAAGTTTTATTGTATTTGAGTAGATTCTGAAATTTGTACTGTGCAACTTAAAAACAGCAAATCATCAGAACCCACATCCCTGATATACGCGAACGTTAAAGACTCTATAGTCATTCTACATGTACACATCAAATAAGATAAATTTGGGGAGGAAGTATTTTCTCGTGAATTACAATTTTTAGCTTTTATATACAGTGAAGCAGCATGAAATATCTGGACATACCTGGTTTTGAGGCAGAACGCATGTTACTTGTGGCTCGGAGATGAAGATTACATGATGATGTCACTTTAACCAAATTTTTTTTTGATCTATTTGGCCCAGTGACTTAGTTTTCTAAATGAACACTTCAAGGTTACACCGAGGGTCTATATGTAAGGAGACAGCATTCCGAGACCAGTGTGTTGAAACAATCAGCATCTATTCTCGTTCAGTGTTAGTTTCTCTGGAATTTGGAATTGCATATAAATTAAAGGCTTTTTATACGGTCAAGGATCCCTCAGTTCAGTGATATGTTTTTTGCAGGGACACTGATACTTTAGGAACACGACATTTTATGTTGCTTTGTAATAAAGGATCGGTGTTTATGCCCATCAACCCTTACATGATGATGTCACTTGAACCAAAATATTTTTGATCCATTTGGCCCAGTGACTTAGTTTCCTAAATGAACGCTTCAAGGTTACATTGAGGGTCCATATTTAAGGAGACAGCACTCCGAGACCAGTCTGTTAAAACAATCTGCATCTATTCACGTGAAGTGTTAGTTTCTCTAGAATTTGGAAATGCATATAAATTGAAGGCTCTTTATTCGGTCAGTGATCCCTCAGTTGAGTGATGCGTTTTTTGCAGGGATACTGATACTTCTGGAACACAGCATTTTGTGAGGGTTTGTAATAAGGGATCGGTATTTATGCCCATCAACGATTACAATTTTAAATCAAGGTGACAAAACATGTGAGACCAGTTGTGGATACACGTTCAGTGTAACGGACGGACGGAAGGACTGACAGACTCCAGAAATCGTATATACCGTTTATTGGGGGTTTATAAAAGGATATTCGGTTGTAAGAAATGCAACCACAAGCAGTATACTTATATGTTACAATAGCCGACACATGGAAAATTATGAAAATAATAATTTTATTAAAACCACCCCTTCTTGCTAATTGTATTTTTAGAAGTAACAATGTGTTTAAATTCACGGCAATATAAGACAAAGTAAACTTACACTCACAATTAGGGGCCTGTACTTGAAGACTGCATGCCCGCTGATACCATACAATAACATGAAATTACATAACAGAATCTGAGCTTATTAATGGAACGTCAACAGCCGATAAAAGCATGGCATTGCAGCAGTGGTACGCCAGAATAATGTGGTGTTTGATGTATGATTATTTTGTGGGATGATTCTATGATTTGTGACGTGTCTGATGCTCCATTGTTTAGTTGTCCTTTTTCCCTTTACCTGTCAATTACAAAATTCGAATTTTGCCGTTGTTATTCTTGTTTTAAACAAGCATATAAATATAGATTCTTTATATTGAAATTAAAAGCTATGTTTGCTAACTCTAGCACAGTTGGAGACTCATCGACTGATTTTCAAACAGAGAAGGCGAAGGTTAAAGTGCACAATAAAGTTTAGACTAGGGAAAACCTTGAAACAGAGGAGTGTATTTGCAACAAGTAAAGTCGATTGTGGTGAAACTGGAGAAAAAACTGTCTCACTGGTTACTACGGACATCAAACAGAGAATTGCCACTCAAAATATTAGCAGAGTGGTACAAGGATTATCAATGCCCCTGTAACGTTACATAGGTTATCTTGCCAGAGACTGTTTCGCTTATAATCAAGAAATAATTGCGTATGTATGCAGTGAACCTTTCGCCTGATTGAGCACATTTGTCAAGACAAATGGTATATTTCACACGGCATTACGTACTAATTTTTTGAACTTGGAAAAGGAGAAGGCACTTTGCTTCATACGGTATGTACCAGTTCACAGATAACAGACTAGAAATGGGAGGCTAAGTCACGAGCATGTCAGTGATGTGAAGCAAATGGGTCATAAAAATATCTTTTTGAAACATATGGCCATAGGTGTCGCAATTTCAAGTATTAAAGGTGAAGCTGTCTTCCTATTTTGACCTGTCTCCCTTGGATTATGATGGAGTCAAAAGTATTCCTTGGCATACTCATGGTGCACCAGGCCAAACTAAGGGAAGCTCTTGCCCTGGGCCGTATGATTATGCTGAGTTTTTCCTACAAACATCATACAAGTGTGTGACAAGTACAGCCAATTATAAAATGAATTTAAGCAGCCGATTTTTTCAACATGCGCTACAATTGTGACCAGTTGAAGTGGGAGTGGGTTGACTCCACAGTCTAGTACCTTGTCATAGACCAGGGAATGGTCTAGAACAATGTCTTGTCAGGAAAGGGGAGAGTCAGACCTGCGTTAGTGTAGTGCAGTGGTAAAAAATAATTGAACACTCATTCAGCCAGGTATAATCGTTACTGTTCTTCTGTCTTTTTGTCCACCGTGCATGTTATGTTAATGTTCTTTGTGAATCATTTTACCATTTACAAAAATGTCTCATTCCATATATATCTGATGCTACATTAACTGAATTCTAGTCATATATTGTATAATATTTCAACGGGGTGCTGTTTTGTAGATTTGGCCATTTTAGAAAGAGCATTTTTACCAGAGCCATTTTCATTCAAAATAATTAGACTTGCACCCTCTGTGTGCACACACACAATACACTACAACTACACGTAGGCCACACCTTTCATTTGAATTCCGACATATTTTTCGGGAAGTATAAACAGCTTAAAAGACAAAAATACACTGATGACTGCTGGTGTTCCAAAATCAGGCTGGCAGAAGTCTGCGATCATTTTCCCTTTCCCACACTTAAATTTATATACTTTGTGGGGATTTTCACAGTGACATTTTTATTTTAACGTAGATTTTGTACTGAATTTACAAATTAAAACCCCTGGATATTTACAACCCGAATAAAGATATTTTGACTGTTTATGATCCAATTTCAATATGAAATAAGCCAAGTGCCTCAAATACTGCCCTATTAATATTTATTCTAAATATATTATTGTAATTGCCTTTGTATTGCATTCGTAATCCTCTCGCATAGAGTGTGTTCCGAGGGACGTAACCACATCCAAAGGGCGACGCATACTGAAACTGGCCTTTTTAGTATGCTGGAGAGTGTTACGCTGGCAACATCCAACAACGATATCACCCCTTTTCTTCATAAGCCAATGAGAATGATCCTTTTTTTTTTGTTCACATGTCAAATAGCCACACTGGTCATCATGGACCAGAACTGGGTACTGGAGGGGAAATGCAGTTAGACTTTTTGGCAGAAAAAATCCTCAATATGAGATGCGTTTACTTTTGTTTTCATTTCATTTCTTCTTGTAGAACCACGTCATGCATACTTGTATTTAAAATATATAGATCATCTTCCAATAGACCTGTTCATACCGAGTTGTACCGAATTTTTCTGGACCGTAATGGCATTCCATTGTTGGCCTGATTGTCCAATTAGCAAGTAGCCAAGTCGGGCCACGCCGCCATATGTTTGCAACGGATTCTACGGCTACCGCTACTGATTACAGTATGGATTGTCCTGAACAGTGCAAATCTTTTACCTAAAATGTCACATCAGTGGTGAAACGTGCATTTTTAGTTTGCTGACGGTTTGATTTTTCATTTAACCCAAGCACATCCTGTGTTTTACTTTCTGATCCTACGACGTGTAATCCGACCAGCGTGGTCGAGCACAAAATGTAAACAAGGCAGGGTTGCGTTTCCCGAAGTGAACCAAATAAACCCGAGTCCTAGGAACTGGTCTATTCCAATCCCCAACTTAGTATCCTTACCTTCATGGATCCCCCTCGAACCTGTATGCTCCCTTGGTCCTACGTGTCTCGGGAGGGTACAGCTCTGGGGGGTCCATACAGGGAAGGATACTGAATTGGGGATAGGATAGCCTCTAAGTACACCATGGATACTGCTACTTTATCTTATCATTGACTTAAATTGGCTCAGATGCTGTATTATATACATAACCCATGATAACACACACATAGGCAATCACAATGGGACACTATGAGGTATTCTAACTCATCTCTGCCCCCATTAAAAATTGAAAGTAATACTCTAGTTTCTCATTGCGTAGAACATGTGACATATACGTATACATATACACATATATATATATATATATATATATATATATATATATATATATATATATATATATATATATATATATATATATATATATATATATATATATATATATATGAGAGAGATAGATAGATAGAGAGAGAGTGGTGAGAGAGAGAGAGAAAGAGAGAAAGAGAGTGACAGACAACGCTTCAAGGAATGGGATGTAAGTAAATTTTTGATTTTAAAACAACATATCACAGTTGTAGTATGTTTAATGGGGGACTTCTATTTGCAATACCAATATTGAACGGCTATCCGTTTCTAATCTTTATACTGCAATGGAACATGCTTGAATCGTGTAGCTTTTTCCATCAAATTACAATGCCGGCTCACCTTCACCTCAACTAGAATGCTTTAGGGCAAGGGTTTTGCGCTTTGTTTATATATTTTTTAAATTGAAGGCATCTGGAAGTGCCATAAAGTAGCGCCAGCACTCACAAAGAAACCCAGTGCTGGTAACTGCACTGTGGCACAAATGATATATCATTGCTTTCGGAATATGAACGTACACTCGACTAAAATCCGTGGAAAAATACCAAATCTTTCATATTTTGTTCCAGAGAGAAGCAAGAACCGAAATATTCGATTTGTCCCGATGAAGCTTCCAAATTTTCCAGAAGGGCGAGAAAGTGTGAAAAGCCCCGAGATTGGTTGAAAGACGAAAGCAGTGAGTTCAATAAGGGTAGGACTATGCATTACAAGCGACATGTAATTTGCTATTGTCGTTTTTTAGAACAACGGAAAAAGTGATATAACCATTCGGTCACTATAGTACCTATAAAGATAGAGCATTGTCAGTGATGATTAAATCGATGAGTAATAATAAATGAAGAAGAAATTCTTTATGACTGCTGTGTTTGAAAGGGGAATTCACGTGTGCGGAAACAACATTCAAGCGTTACGAATACTCAGTCTAATATATTGTGTAAGAGCCAGTCAGCTATGTGGCATAATGGCTAGGACGCTGTATGTTAGAAGTATGGGTGGCACGTTCGAATCAGCATACATTAGTATGCACAAGGATTTTTTTGCTTGCATTATTTATTTACCTATTTATTTAATTATTCATTTTCTATAATAATTAATTAATCTATTTATTTATTATAACAATTTCTTTTTCTTTATTTACTACCATCATACGATAGATATGTAATTATACTATGGAGAACGTACCTTCAACAAAATGACGGTCATCCTTATTATATTTTTTAAAAATCCATTTGTTGTATTTTATTTCCCAAAAGAATGTATGTGCAATAAATTGTTATTATTACCATCATTTATTCATCATCATTTTTATTATGATATTTATTATTATTATTATTATTATTATTATTATTATTATTATTATTATTATTATTATTATTATTATTATTATTATTATTATTATTATTATTATTATCATTATTATTATCATTATTATTATTATTATTAGTAGTAGTAGTAGTAGTAGTAGTAGTAGTAGTAGTAGTAGTTGTTGTAGTAGTAGTAGTGGTGGTGGTGGTGGTGGTAGTAGTAGTAAAATAAGCATTATTATTAGACTTGCATGGCATATTCTCTTTAAACCGTAACAAGCTTAAAGTGTTACATAATCTTCTTAGCTCTATGGTACAGCAGCGACCATAGCACCACGTCCAATCGTCTCTCAACTGACCGAAAGTGTCAAGAACCTGTGTGGCACAATGGTTAGAGTGGATAGCTTATATTTAAAAGGCGAAGGGTTCGAATCCATGGGTCCCACTTCATTATAATATAATATACTTTAATAATACAAGCTTATTAAGCAGCTCAATGATGTAATATGAAGGAAGAAAGAAAGAAAGAAGGAAAGAAAGAAAGAAAGAAACAAAGAAAGAAACAAAGAAAGAAAGGAAGGAAGGAAGAAAGAAAGAAAGAAAGAAAGAAAGAAAGAAAGAAAGAGAGAGAGAGAGAGAGAAAGAAAGAAAGAAAGAAAGAAGAAAGAAAGAAAGAAAGAAAGAAAGAAAGAAAGAAAGAAAGAAAGAAAGAAAGAAAGAAAGAAAGAAAGAAAGAAAGAAAGAAAGAAAGAAAGAAAGAAAGAAAGAAAGAAAGAAAGAAAGATAGGAAAAACTGTCCATATCCAAGCTGTGACCGATAATAGAAACAACAAATGCTTTGCTGTATGGACGGGTTTAAAGTCTTTGAATGTAACTAAACCGTCAATTTTACAAATTAAAAATTTAAACATGTGTCATAACGTCTTCATACCTGTAGCTTTGAGCTTATATTGAAACGTTATCAGTCTTATAGGAATATGAAGTATTATACAGAGTACGCTTTAATTCATTTGACGATAAACTTGATATGACCTTGTCCCACATTTATATTTCGCCCCCCCCCCCCCCGCCGTTAAACGTATTGAAGTACATACATAAACATAACATAATATATACGTAGAATAAAATGTCAGATATAAGAGGAATGAAAAAGTGGGAAATTTGTGAAACATAGTGCTGGAACACCTTTTTCATAATGAAGAAACCAGCTTTACATTTTAGTGACTGGAGAGGTTATAGTGCCCCATCTGGTATAAACGATCTTATCCTTAAATATCCATATATGTATATCGTGTCGGACGCTATTTAACGCCAACAATCGGATCCTATAGTTCAAAATTCTCAATGAAAGTTCAGTTTTGAGGTGGCTGAAATACTGCAATTGACCCTAACAACTGTTCCCAAAAATAAGTTAGCTTTGAGTTGAACAAGATTATTTTTTTTCTTAATAATACCTACTAATACCAAACATTTTTACGTTTTTTTTTTATCAAAATAATTTACTTGTCAATTAAAAAATCAAATCTTGCACACATGTTGATCTTGGCATATTCATGACTACAGCAATATTAATGTATTTTTTATATTCTAAAAAAAAAATTAAACCAACAACAACAACAACAACAACGATAAGAACACACACAAAAAAACTTAATTTGATGATTTAAAATTGATATTTTTTAGTAACTTTAGTAGTTTTTATGTTGAATTTTTTTTGCATCTCATCCTGAAATAATAGCATATATAAGGACCTCTCGGGTCCAATTCACGTGTTCACAAATGCACAGACACGCTGTACAAGCCGCCGCATTCCTAGCAAGCGAGCTTTGCGAATTTTGTTACATACATATTAACCATACCTGGCTCTTAAGAGTCTTTCTGTGTTAAATTCAAGAGTGGGTAAGTATCTTGCTTGCCTGGGTACCATAATAATGATAACAGGATACCATGTTATTATAAAAGGGATGAGTTTTTGAAATTTTGGCCTAAGTTAAAATCAGCTTTCCATACACACACACACATATATATATATGCTTTGTAATGGAAAAAGGGACGACCACTAGATTCGAACTCACTACCTTCTGTTCCAAAGACAACGCTCTACCACTACGCTGCCAGTAGTTCGACATGTATATGCATATTGTGTGGCTCGGATAAATCTAATCAAGACTAACATTGCTCGTTTTCTTTTCTGTTTTCTCGTTCTGCCATGCAATTCATTGAAATTTCGTCTTAAGCAACCTGACTTATAAATGTGTGTCACTGGTGAAATACTAATAGCCGCACATGTCATAAATGCTAACGCTAACGTATTTGCGAAATTATGGATAGGCGACCCGAGTGTTTGACAAACATTCAAGCAGGTACATGGGCATAAAAGTGGTGGGGCAGAAAACTACGATCGAGATTGGGATATAAATTAGATCATAATTAACAGTAAGTTTATTGTACGTTTTTTTTCTAACAATAATCAAGCAGGAATATGCTTTTGGTAAATGTAGACATAAGCGAAGTGCAAAAGTACATTCATTTTGTTTACTACAATGGGTGAAATGAATGGTCCGAAATCCTTTGACGTTTCTTGTTTCGTTGCACACTATTCCGCCATATGCACCCTTTCTCGCTCTTTTCCGTGAAAACTATGAAGCAGCCCTAATTGATTAGGTTAAGGAGATCATATCTCCACTGGGACCCACTGGAGTGGCGAAGGTGTGAACAAGGGCCACATGCCAATGCAATGCAGGAAGATCTGCTTATATTTAGCAACCCCACTGAATATATCTCCAGCTATTGAGAGGTCATTACGTCACGATTTTGGGATATATCCGTTTGCAAAGACTCTTTTTTCGACCCAGAAAGAAAGCTCATATTCTCAAATAGCTGGTCGGGTAAGGTGTATTAATCATGGTGCTTTTCTTGCCCTGCTGAAGAAGATTCGCCCATTGTATCTAGGAAATGATGAGCAGGCACTCAACATGCTCGTGACACCAGCAGTAAGGCTGTGTATGGGACCACTCTGCATACTCTTGAGGCCAGCAGTTAGGTTGTATATGGGGCTACTCGACATACCCGAGGCGCCAGCGGTTAGGCTGTGCACGGGACTAATTGTCATTTGCGTGACACCAACAGTTAGGCTGTACATGGGACTACTCGACATGCTCGTGGCGCCAGTGGTTAGGCTGTGCACGGGACTAATGGACTTTTGCGTGACACCAGCAGTTCCGCTGTACATCGGACTACTCGACATACTCAAGGCGTTAGCAGTTAGGCTGTGCACGGGACTAATGGACATTTGCGTGACACGAGCACTTTGGCTATGCAGTGGACTACTCAACATACTCGTGAAGCCAGCGGTTAGGCTGTGTATGGGTCATTTTCGTGATATGAAGTGGCTATGCATGGGACTAGCATTATTCCGTTCATGTGGCGTAATAGACAGCAAGTACCACTGGCTAACGTGCTCAGATTATCAGCATGTAAGAACAAATTAATCTCAGCAAAATTATGTGAAAAGTTAAGAATCAGTGGACAGAAAGGGTGGGGCATTTATATCTATCCAGTTCTTCCCCACGCACAAAGACGAGATCAAGGGAAGAGAGACATGGAAGCACTTACCAACTGAAACGTGCTATAATTAAGTAATGTGTGAGAATATCTGTTGACTAATATGTTGACTAACTAATTTATTCACAGAGACATGTTATCAGAAGAAGGTGTCGGAGGAAATGTGAAAATCGGACACGAGTTTGGGTGATCTGTGGCTTAGCATTGCAGGAGTCCTGTGACCACTAAGCCGAGTTGCCCAGGGCATACCGCGAACCTTCCGCTAGATGATGAAAAAGAGACATAATCAAGAAATTATTGTCATGCCCCAGTGTTTCGTTTAGTTTCTTCTTGCTGGGTTAGTCAGCTATTTGACGCCCCGATGCTAAGCCACAGGACATGTCAACTCGTGAGCAGCGTTTTGCATTGTATCACATTTGTTCTGGCAACATACACACGCTGAGGATTTATTCATTGAGTGAGCTTAGTTTTAGTAAGTAAACACACAGACTATTCCTGTCAATACATGCCGTCTCGTACCATGCTGAGTTTGGCATAAATACATCTAAAGATAACTTATTGACATGCACCTAATGTCAGGTAGTCTAAACATAAGCACGATACTCATTTACACACGTATAAAAAAACATGGAAAAAGACATAAATATATGTACACATAAAAAAATGATGCATTACATGTACGGATGCATTTACTGTTTTAAAGGGACTATCGATTATGAGCCAGAGTGTTCTTCTCATAGCGTGACGTGTTTTAAACCATTTTGAGGATGGCCCATTGTGCATATGTATCAATACCCACTTTAACAGAACAAAAAAAAATTCAAAAAACCAAAAAAACAAGGGGAAAAAAAACAAAGAACAAAAAAAAAATAATAATAATAAAAAAAAAACAGAAACAAAAAAAAAGAAACAAAACAACGTTTTCCTTCTATGGATAGTCGCAGGTTGTTCATAAAGGTATTGCAGTTTTATGAATGAACGCTTCCCAACTCAGTATATGATATATATATATATATATATATATATATATATATATATATAATATATATATATATATATATATATATATATATATATATATATATATATATACAGTTTATCACACGTTTATCATTTTGTATGCTTATCTGCAATCTGTGTGGGTGGGTGCTCACAGTGTCTGCACGTGTACCTCCTAGGGTGCGTGAAAAAGTCAACTTAAGAGATCAATATCCGTGTTTTGACACTCCACTGGTGTGGTTGAGATGGGACTGGATATAATACCCAGTTTGTTTCTATTTCAGTTATATACACGTTCAGGTGGTTTATGCAAGATATACTATCAGGCTAGAAAGGGTACTGGTTCAGGGGTAAGTTACATTATTTTTATCAGAATTTGTACTATACAAATATGATAATTTTGTTTGGTTTGGCAGGTATTCTTTATTCATATTGAATCTCTGTATTTATAAACAAAGCTTCAATTATTTAGCTAATGCCTCGTTTGACACATTTATATATTTTTTCATTATTATGTGGGGCTTATTTGCTGCATGTTTAGATTATACAAGGAGATACTCAGGCAGACATTTCGAGGCACAGCCGCCGAAACATGTTCTGAGTAGTTACTCGCTGAAGACCCTTAAATTCATTTGGGCTTATACAGCTCATGTCAAAAATCTACAGAAGAACGTGTGCAATAGCGACAATAGTACTTCCATATTTGTATAGGTTGTACAGTGACACGTTAGCTTCTGTAGAGTAAACAGTTCGAACTGTGGAATGGGGTAATTAATGCCACAAAGTGGCTCCGGACGAAGAGACACAAATACAATAAATTCACAAAAATACATGACAAATCAGATATATATATATATATATATATGTATGTGTGTGTGTGGGGGGGGGGGTACATTGTGCGTGATGTGTGGAATGCCGTCTCTCCTTTTATTTAGTATTTGAACATATCATTTAACATTTGATGACAACATTAAATCGAATTCATCTTATCATTATATGCGTTTAGTGTTGTGTTGAAATGTTCCTCATTTAATCACAACACTGAATGCCATTAGAGTTATCATCAGTTGCATTTAATGATATCTTCGCTATGATTTCATGATAAGTGTAAATGGGAAAAAATGGGGTGGGGTGATATTTGATATCTTGCAGTGGGCCTGGTCGCATTTAAACATGACATGAAATCGAATTGAACATATCATTAATTCTATTTAGTGATAAGATTAATTATCTGGATATTTCAACATATGATCAAATCGATCTGAAGATGTGATTAAATAGATTTAGACATATGTTTAAAGATGCCATATTCACTTTTTACAATAAATCGTATAACGGATATCATTAAATGCAATTGATGGCATCATAAAATGGATTTAGTCTATTGATTAGATAACATAAAGCTTTTCCAGAGTTAGACATATCTTCAAATACATTTCAAGATAAAAAATAAATGAATTTATTTATAAATATTTGATGATATCGTTAAATAATTAATGTTATGATGAAATATTTTAATAATAACATTAAACAGAAATGATCATATAATAAAATATTTGACGATATGTTCAAATAATGAATAAAAGGAGTAACGCTGTTCCATAGTAATGCAATATTATTAAGGTAATTTAAAACTTTGCAAAATGACTTCACCTGAGCACTAAATATAAAACCAACACAAGTATTCATTTATATGTGATACTTTGCAGAAGCTACATTGCATCAAACCCAGTTGTTATTGACCATAAAAAGTTATCATAGTAACACCATAATTGCTTATCAGATGGAAAAGATTTGTATCTCAATGTATGTTAGAGGTAGACTTTAAAAACTTAGAATTGCCATTTTAAGAAATATATATGATTAAACCAGTGTTAGTGGCAAAATACACCGTGCAAGATAATTTGTGAAGGTATAACCACTAAACCAGGCAACGGCTTTCGTTTCATGTCTACACTTGTTATCCCCATAACAACTATAGTTGATGTTTCTGCCGTATACGGCTGCAACTCTTCTCATCCGCAGGAGTTAGTTTGGATGTCTAATTCAGATTCGTGTAGCTGTACATGCTCATTATTTTACTATTCCTGGAAATACCCACAAAATACTCCAACACCTTAATTGTTGTTTTGTGGTAATTTGTTAAAAAAAACTTTATTTTTTAACAAGTGGTGGGCAGAAATATGCCAAAATATGTAACATTGTTGCAGTCTGTAATAATTGCGACAACATTAAATATTTGTACATTATGCAACTTTCAATTTTTTCGAAACTCACATAAGAGGATGTGACTAAGAAAATCGAGAAGTTAAGCCTTAAAAAAAGCCGGGTTATGATGGGTTAATAGCTAAAAGGCTTAAACAGTGTTCAGTCAGCACAGGTATTCACATAGCCACACTTTTTAACCAAACAGTTTCCAGTCATGTTTTCCCTGATGACCTGAAAAAGGCGATTTTTACCCCTGTACATAAAAAGAAAGACAACCTGGTCAAAACAAACTGTAGACCTGTGAAGGTCCTTCCAGTTGTTTCCAAAATATATGAGGGTAATGGCCGAACAGGTTAGTGAATATTTTGAGGATTTATTCTCAATTATGACTTCAGCTTTCAAAAAATATTATAACTGACAGCATGTCCTGGCTAATTTGACTGAGGAATGGCGCCAACAGCTGGATACCAAGAAACATGTTGGTGCTGTGATGATGGATCATTTTAATGCTTTTGATTGTATTTCCAATGACCTACTGCCAAACGCAGGCCATATGGCTTTTCTGGAGGTGCTTAAGATATCCTTGGTAGTTATCTGTCATTCAGGCAACAAAGATTGAAGATCGGCTCAACTGTTGGTCTCTTGGAACATATTATTAATGGTGTGCCTGAGGGATCGATTCTTGGGCCGATCTTATTCAACATCTTTATGAATGATAAATATGACTCAATAAAGAATGCAAATCTGAGAAATTATGCAGATGATAATACACTCACTGCAAGTGACCCTGACATTGAATACCTCAGGAAAGCTCGTGCCATTGCTTGTGCAGAAGCCATAGATTGGTTTTACAAGATCTTTTTGCAGGCGAATCCCGAAAGTTTTCATTGCATCTTTCTTGCCCCAAATCGAAAACCAGTAAATTCATATTTGGGTATAGATGGTATTTCCATGGTGTCGGAGTCACATGCAGATATTCTTGGGGTAACCATTGATCATAGGTTATCTTTTGAGAACCATGTATCTAAACTTTCCCCAAAAGCCGGGAAACAACTAGATGCTCAAGGTTTGTTAGAATCTTTGTTTTAGCAAACTTCAATCATTGCCCACTTGTGTGGCATTTCTGTGTATGCCCAAAATTAAAAAAAAAAAAAAAAAAAAAAATGTTGAAAAAAAAACTCAATTACGAGGTTGGAGATTTGTGTTTAGGGACCTCAAAAGTGATCATGACAGTCTCTTAAACAAAGCAGAAATTTACACCTTACATCTGAATCGTTTACCTTGCTTAGCAGCAGAGGTATACAAATGTATAGATAACGTCAGTCCTTCATATATAAAGGATGTCTTCAGACTTCGTCAGTCTAATTATAATCTCAGAAGTGAAGAAAACATAGCACTACAATACCCCACAATACAGGCTCAACTTTTCGGCAAACATTCCTTATGCTCCCTGGTACCCTGAATCTGGAATGACCTGGCTGCAGACTGCCGTTACGCAGTCAGCCTCAATAACTTTAAAATACTGATTAGCACATGGCAAGGGGTAAAGTGTAAGTGTGCCCTTTGTAACCGATAGCTTCCAAGTGTGACATCCCCTTGTTATGGCTATTGTATATACATTTTAAGGTACACATTATTATTTTTTAGCTAGTTTTATATATATATATATATATATATATATATATATATATATATATATATATATATATATATATATATATATATATATATATATATATATATATATATATATATATATATATATATATATATATATTACTTGTCTTGTTGGTGACCAGCAGCCTGTGCTAATGTTTGAATGCTTTAGCTGTGTACCGATCTAAAATAAAGCTTGTTTTGACTTTGACTTACTTTGTTATAATACCTTGCAGAATAATTTAATTCGCTAGTTGAGTGTATAAATTTTATAAAATGTTATGAATTGCGCAGATGTGTATCAACAGGATCACACATAATTCTGACAGAACCTTATGAGGTTTTCAAAGTGAACAATTGTATTTGTGTCCATCTGTCCAAAACCACTTCCTAGTAGTCATTACCATATTCCACAGTCCGAACTCTTTACTCTCCATAAGCTAACCTGTCCCTGTCTAACTTATATACATAGAGGTTCTATTGTCCATATTGCACACGTTGCTCTGTAAAATTTTGACATAGGCTGTATTAGCCCAAATAAATTAAAGGGTCTTCAGCGGGTAACTACTCAACATGTTTCGGAGCCTTTTACCCGTACATGTCTCTCTGAGTAGCGGCTCCTTGTCTAAGCTAAATATTCAGCAAAGACAACCCACATAAAATGAATAAATATGAACGTGGCAATTGATGAATGAGCTAAATATATGAAGTTTTGTTTATAAATGCAGAGCTTCATATCAAAGAAGAATACCTGTCAAACAAACCGTAATTACCAAATTTGCATAGTACAGGTTCAGATAAGAACAATTTGACTAATATTTATATTGTATAGCTCAATAATAACCAAAATAAAACAACAAGGAAGTCTGTCCTACAGTTGTTCTTTAAACTTTGGTCAGAAAATTGACCTAATGCAGAGACCAACTGACAAATACACCTACTAACAAAGACATTTCTTTACCTAGGGTGTCAACGGTTAAGTGGGAGGTGTTTAGTACCAGAAAAGAAGGTGCCCTAGATACAAGGGAGAATGTGAAACACATTCTGGCCGTGTAATAACGTAACCTATGAATCCCATACTCCAGCTGATTTCGTAAAGTTTAAGCGTGCACCAAAGCTTTGTAATAAATAGCGGTATGAAGTTGATTTACAATAAACATCAGTGCATATATCTTTTTTTGTGCAAAAAATACATATCGCCACAACAAACCCCAAGATACTCCTTACATGTGCAAAATAAAAACAAACATTTTTATTCCACTGTGATATGACTGCATATTCTATGCAACATATAAATTTAATCTTTACTTGTGGGCACTAAAAACTTAGTGTGTTTATAACATCTTACAAGTTTTTTGTTTTTTGTTGTTTTAACCAGCAAACAAAATTATGTTATATTGATTATGTCATGAAGTCCCTTATATTCCGTCGGTTCCATCAATTTGGTTTGCTTCTCTCGTTTTTTTTCTTTTCTCTCCCTCTTTTTTTTTTTTTTTTTTTTTTTTTGTTTTTGTTTTTTTTTTTTTTTTTGTTTCTTAGGGCTGGCAAAGTCAATTGCAAGTCTCTACCAACAGATCACAGTTAATTCATGAGTCCATGTAGCGATTTCAGTCACAACGGTTGACTGTATTTGCGCAATCACCGATGTCGCCAAATTGTCATTTCTATCACGCTTTACATGTTTTTATTTTAACAAATGAAACAGAATGAGGAACATACCATAACGAAATATGTGTTCCACCCCATTTCCACTTAGAAAAAAGGCGAAAACGATGTTAAACTAATCTGGCGCCTTTTATATGATGCAATCATTGCAAGTCTTTCCAGAAAAAATAAGTAAGAACTATTAAGAAATATGGTGGAAAACAAAAAACGAAAGAAATAAGAAAAACGAAGAAAGAGAAAGAAAGAAAGAAAGATAGAAAGAAAGAAAGAAAGAAAGAAAGAAAGAAAGAAAGAAAGAAAGAAAGAAAGAAAGAAAGAAAGAAAGAAAGAAAGAAAGAAAGAAAGAAAGAAAGGGAGTTTTACATTCTAGAACAGCGTGGGTGTGATATCCGTGAATTGCAGAACAAAGAAAGAAAGAAAGAAAGAGAGAAAGAAAGAAAGAAAGAAAGAAAGAAAGAAAGAGAGAGAGAAAGAAAGAAAGAAAGAAAGAAAGAAAGAAAGAAAGAAAGAAAGAAAGAAAGAAAGAAAGAAAGAAAGAAAGAATGGGAGTTTTACAGTCTAGAACAGCGTGGCTGTGATATCTGTGAATGGACCTTACAAGGCATGTTCTTGCTTCAAATTTAATATGAGATATTCCATGTGTTCCATTTGTTTGTATATGCGCCAAAATTGTGATTTCTCTGAGTTGAAAAGTAATGCATATGGAGAAGACGAAATTGTTTATTTACATCGCAATCTCCACTAACCAATATGGCTATCAATAGGAACGCATGCATGCACACAAAGATACCAAAATTGAAATCAGAAAAAGGAAAAAATGTAAAAAATCAGGAATCCAAAGGATCACCACCTATTGAACGTATTTGTGTAATCCTTCCACAAACTACATTTCCACCGAGTGTTACGACAAATTGAGTGACAGTTTTGGAATAAAAGGTCCAAACTTATGAAAACACAAAGCAAAGTAGTAGACAAAAAAGAAATTTGCAGTCCCACCTGTCAACAAATTAAAGTCTGGAAGTGCTCATAAGAGGTACTTTGCATTTCAAAGAAATGTGCTGAGCGTGTTTTTGATACAACGATTTTTACGGACAAAGAGGGTAGGCTTCATTGTAAGCTGTCCACATTTCAACTGCCTTTGGAACAGTTTATTACCAGATATGAAGATAATGGCTTCTGCATCTGACTTGTGTGATACTTGTTACCCAAACAATATGTTGATTGTTCGCAGTACCAATATGACGGAGCCAATAACACAGCAGCGCCTCACAACTGCACTGTAACGTGAACAAAGCAAAACCCCAGCAAGATTATTACAGGGAGCAATGTAAGCAGCATCTGTCAAACCCTTATTATATGCACGTAAGTTTTGATTTTGCTCAGCGTCTTCTGTTTCCATTCATTTGCCCGCAGGTAGAGCCAGCCCACTTTAACCCTTTCCCCCTTAAACCGGCCAAAAGCGACTGATGGTCAAATGTCGTTTGCTTGAGCGTTTTCAACTGATTTCAACAGCAATGAAAAACAATTTGACTGATAATTGAAGATGACACCTGTCTAGAAAACATGACCCAGGTCAACAGGTTTCCTCGGCATGGTTTGGGCACTTGGTGCCCAACCCATGCGGAGGAAAGCTCTTCACTCAGTCTTAATTCAAGGGGGAAAGGGTTAAAACTCCACACAAATGTCTAATCTTTGGTGTTTGCCAAGAAGCTAATGCTATGCGAGTGAACTACCCAATTGATAAGGTAGGCATTCAGACATTGTTGGAAAGGGTTCAAATGCAATAATTAGTTTGCTTAATAACTACTTGTATAGGTTTATTTGCAAAGGTTACCACATCCCCATGAACACCTCATTCATGCAGATAATTGTACATATGAAAACAAAAACAATGCAAACTTGCATCATTGGCTATGGGGAACAGGTATTTCTTACACAGTGGAGCTTGGGGTCATGCTAGCTGCAGATACTAAGTTCTCTTCAGACCGGTTCTTTGGCTGATTGAAGCAACAGTATAACCGATATATGGTGGACACCATTGATGGCATTGTGGAGGTAGTGAGGAAGTCTTCACCTCAAAATCTTAACTTGTGTGAACTCACTCTGGACCCGTGCTGGTGAAAAGCATGTCGGATGTTATGAATGGGAAATATCTGCAAACATATTTCAAACTAATGCCAGGTATATCCAAATATCATCATTTCAGGATGGCTCAACAGGAACCAGGAGTAATTTATGCATGTGCCTTCATGGACAGTTCTGAGAGGAGGTTTGAACTACTGAAGCTCTCTGCATCCAACATCCAATCTAATGAACTGCTTCCTGTGCTCCATCAAAGAGGCCTGTCTCAGGATAGACAATGGTACCTGTATGAATAGGTGGGGCCTCTATGTAGCAGCAGACTGGCAGCATCCTTTACATGTCCCAAACCTACAGGTAAACCCCCCCCCCCCCCAGGGAGTAGTAAGAAAGAAGAAGGAACTATTTAGGCCTAAACAGATTACACAGGGCTCCTTTTTGGCTGAAAAATGTACAGAATTGCTCAGTATGTACCAATCATCATTTGTAATAATACGGTCTATGCATAAGGTCATCAAGCGGGAAAAACCCCACCGGAGATTCCGATGTCAGAGCCAGGCGTGCACAGGTTTCTGGGTAATTTGCAGGCCACTCAGTCTTACCGCATAGGCTGGAGTGCTACTGAATACAGCAAGTAACGAGGAGTGGAACAAGGACCATGATTTTTTTCAAAAACAGAATCTAGGGTGGCTGAAAAAGTATTTGAAAGACAAAGGAATATCATTTGATGAAAGGAATAAAGCTGCCCCTCTATTTTTGACATTTGTTAGCTTGACGTTTCTTCCTGGTATCAACATTACAGCCCACTACACAACAGTCAGTGGTTGTTTACCATGATAATACGCCTTGTCACGCAACGTTCTAACTATCAATGCTTTCCATACTCACTCTGCCAAAGATCTACAATGGTAAACTTCTATACACCTCCTGTATTTGGTCCATTTCCTGCTTTTCTGTTCATGTTGACACGAAGAAGAATAGTGTCCGCCATCATGCATTATCGTGACCACTTTTAAGAAGGTGCACTGTGCGCCATCTGGTAGCAAAACATCAGCCCACATGTCTCGCTAACGTAAAGGCATTTTCCCGCTCGGTGAAATTATGCATAGACCATATTTTGGGTGCATTGTAGTCACACTGGCTATTGATGTATGCAGCCTGCCAACACCAAAAAGCAAGAAGGTCTTTTTAAGGACCACCATTCCCTCCCATAAAGATGTGAAAAGCGATGATATGATAAAGTAAACAAAAACTACACAAACATCCTCAGAACAAGTACATAATGTTGAACAAGGGAAGGGGGCATCTTTCTTACCTAACATGCAAGTTAGGTATTTTATTTTTTGCATGTTTTTGGGGTAGAAGTGTTCAAAGAAATACAAGTACCTTTGGCGATCCATAAGGGATGTTGTACTCCCAATGCCAGGGTCTTTTATGGGGAAAAGAAAGCTTGAAAATGCCCAGTGCATGTATCCCCCTTTATTGGGACATGCTGGTTGTATAGCCAGGGTCCCAGGAGCATATGTTCTGTGCAATTATGCTATATGGCAGTACCATTTTTAAAGGGGGGGGGGAGGGTGGGGGGTGCAATTTTCCGACTAAGATTGGCGTAATCAGGGCACTAAGTTGTATTGTATCACTGTATGAACCACTGATAAACCACTCAAAACGAAAAAGATGGCTAGCGTTCAACCATTCTGTTGGCAGAAAACATGCAGATCCTCCTCATGTTTTGAATCTTTGCGGGCAACTGGATGAGGACACGCAGTGTCGCCAGGAATATTCAGTCGCCGTTTCCTGTTTGAGTGTGTGTGATAATCTACTAGCCATCTGGGTGCTCCAATGTACGACGAGAGCTCCTGATGGGATATGTTTACAAATGCGCTTTGAATGTTAGCACCAATGAGTCATGCATAGGAAGGTCAAAATTCTTACAACCTCAAACTAGAGATTTTTGAAAATAAACATTCAGTGGATTCAAACACATTTATACGATTCAGTTATCACAAAAACGTCCTTGCTTGCCAGGTCCTAATTCCAAAACCCCTATCAAGTCCCGCTTGGTAGTGTTTCGGAGAAATGACTGGTTTGCATTGTGATTGGCTGAAAAAAACGATGGCTGCCACATGACAGCCCGCTAATGCACGTCTTTCGATGTTCAAACTGATTTTTCTGTCACTTTTTATCACGCTCTCCACTTTTTCTTAATGACTTATACAATAATGTTAACGTGCTCATGCATATTGTATTTATTGTTTCGAAAATTCGGGAAGCACCTGAGTGTGTGTGTGTGGCCATCACACTGTTTACAAAGCTATCCTGCTAACCGGAAGTTCAATGATTGACAGGCGGCCGGGTAAAAGGAGTGTTACGAAAAGCTATAAACAAGAGGACTGTGACAGTCCTGTGCTCAGCTTAATAAGACTGGCACTTATGAAGGACACGTAGAATATTCAATATTATTGTCCTAGCTCACCCAAGACGAACCCCCACAAAGTTTGAAGGGAATCTGGTTAACTGTTCTGGAGATGAGGTCAAAAATTGCATTACTAGTGCAAATTCACAGTTTTGAAGTTACAAAGTATAGAGTAAAATTCACGTAAGTTTCTTGGTCCCAATGATCTTGGGAATGAGGTTAACATGTACTTAGTCTGGCCTTTGCTCAGGACAACCATCATGCTCAACATCAGGGTCGACGTTGAAATAGTTCTCAACTTGTCAGGTGAACAGGAAAATTTGAGCAAGTGGCCCTATAACCTTGGGAATGAGGTCAAGGTCAGTCATCTACTGTCTAAGTCTGGTCCTTATTAAGGAAAACTAGCATCTGCAATATGAATTTCCTACCTTTAATAGTTCTCAAGTTAACCTAGAAACAGTGAGTTTCATGCACCTCACCTTGTGACTTTGGAAATGAGGTCAAGGTCACTCACCTACTGTACATGTATCACCCTCATACCCAGAAGTGTCCGTATACAATTTCAAAAAGGGCCATCCCCATGTGAAAGATCAAAGTCACAGTAAAAATACTTCTCAGGTTATCACGCGACAAGTAAAATGCATGTTAGTGGGCTTGTGACCTTGAGAATGAGATCAAGGACATGTATGTACCGTCTCAATCTTTCCTAAATAGAGGACCACCTACGAGTTCAACATCAAGGTCCGACCTTCCACAGTTCTCAAGTTACAAAGTGAAAAGTAAAATTCACGTAAGGGTCTGGATGCCAGTGACCAGTGACCTTGGGAACGAGGTTAAGGTCACCCATGTACTGTCTAAGTCTGGCCTTTGCTCAGGACAACCATCATGCTCGACATCCAGGTCAAGAAGTCAAAAATTGTCAATTAGCATTGCAAACCCTAATGACTTTGCAGTCCCCATTGACTTGCATGGTAATCAACAAGCATGTCAAATCAAGAAGAAAAATTCCTAAAAAAAACCCCCAAGAAACATTGGACCTTAAACATTTGAATAAACTTGGTAGAAACCCACCGGAGACACATCTCCACCAAGTTTGAAGTGAATCTGGATAACGGTTTTCAGATGAGGTTGAAAATGTAAACTACCATTGCAATTCCCATTGACTTACACAGTAAACAATCGGAATGTATGCATTGACAAACAGGTACCCGAATTGAAAAATTCGTTAAAAATCAAGGATCCACCTGGTGGACAACCTAGTATGACCCTTCCACAAAAAACATATCCACTAAGTTTCAGCATAATCTAAGACATGATTTTGGAGAAGTCGAAAATAGCAAAAACGTGCAAAAAATCAGAAAAAAAAATAAATTAATTGCGGCGCCACCTGTTGAACAAATTAAGGTCTGAAGATTCTCGGAATTGTCCCTATTCAATGTAATTGGCAACGCGGTTTCGTAGAAGAAGATTTTTTAAGATTTACCCCAGAAATGAACAAAATAATTCATTAAAATTCCAAAAATCACTGGACCATGACCATTTGGATAAACTTGGTAGAGACCCATTCAACACACATCCCAACCAAGTTTGACGTGAATCTGGTTAACGGTTCTGGACACGAGGTCAAAAATGTGAATTACTATTGCAATTCCAATTGACTTACGTTGTAAACAATAGGAATGTATGCACTGACCAACAAGTACCCGAATTTAAAAAATTCGTTAAAAATCAGAAATCCACAGGAACGCCACCTGGTGAACAACCTTGGGTGGCCCTTCTACAAGAAACATATCCATCAAGCTTCAGCACAATCTGAGGGACTGCTTTGGGAAAGAAGTCGAAAATAGCAAAAACGTACAAAAATTCATTAAAAAAATAGAAAAAATGCAGTGCCACCTGTTGAACAAATTAAGGTGTGGGGGTGCCCAGAAGGGTCCGTCTACAATTTCAAAGTAATTGGCAACGCAGTTTCGGAGAAGAAGATTTTTTAAGATTTCCCCCCAAAATGAACAAAAAAATCATTAAAAATCCCAAAATCACCGGACCGTAACCATTTGAACAAACCTGGTAGAAACCAACCCAAGGTACATTGCCACCACGTTGGAAGTCAATCTGGATGACAGTTTTGGAGAAAGAGTCAAAAATGTGAATTGGCATTAGAAAGTCCATTGACTTACATAGTAATCAATAGGAAAGCTGCATTGACCAGATTGAAAAAAATCGTGAAAAATCAGGAATCCACGGCAGTGCCACCTAGTGAACAGCTTTGTTTGACCCTTCTAGAAGAAATATATCCGGCAAGTTTCAGCTTAATCTGAGGGACGGTTCAGGAGAAGAAGTCGAAAATAGCACAAAATCATAAAAAAAATGGAAAAAAATCGCAGCGCCCTCTGGTGAACAAATTAAGAACTAGGAGTCCCCAGAAGTGACCCTGTGGGACATCAAAGGAATTGGGTGAGCGGTTTCGGAGAAGATTTTTTAAAATTTGCCCGAAAAATGAACAAAAAAAATCATAAAAAATCCAAAAGTCACTGGACCGCAACCATTGGTGGATCTGGCTCACCGTTTCGGAGAAGTCGAAAATGTGAATTGTTGACACCGGACAGACAGCGGATGACGGGCCATAAGATAAGCTCAGCTGACTGACAAGTCAGCTGAAAGTTGGCACATGCGGTTGTTTTGTTGATTAAGATGTTAAGCGAAAACGATGCACAGTGATAGGCAGAAGGCTGAAATGAATGACGAACACGAGTAGAAAAAGAAGAAGAAAACGGGGGTAAAATAAATTTTTGTGGAAGTTTTGGTGAACATATCATGAATGGGAGATTTCGTATAATTATCTGTGCTCCAATTCACACACCACAAAAAGATAATTTCAACAATGTTTTCTTTCACCGATTGACATGAGCTAAAAGCTGAAAGCACAGAACTAATGTTTTTGCAAATAGTGTGATACCACGAATAGTAAACCCAAATGTTTAGCAAGTGGTTTAAGATATGATATGGGTCAGTCTTACCATACTCCCCGTTTTATGCTACCTGCTCCAATAAGGGACATAAAGATTTCTTGTCTGTGCGCCCAAACATTTGCACTTTAGTTTCGTATAACAACTGACAGAGGGTTACAGAAAATTTGGTACACTAAGGTATTGTTATTTTTTTCTTTTTGTTTGTTTGTTTGTTTGTTCTTTTGGTAGTAATCCTTTATTTTGCGAAGTTCAAGAGCCAAATACTGTAATATAAATTTAACATGGCATTTTTTTTATTTTAAATAAATACGGTAAAACCCTGTGGAATTCTCCACCCTGCTATGTCTTCCACTTCGAATCTAGCAGCTGTGTGGACTTTTTACCTAAAGTTACAAGGCCATGTATATGAAATTGGGTCTACTCTATGTGTGAATGGTTTGGTGGGTTTGTAATGTCGCGTGCTAGGAATACATATGTCAGTCATACTTTCTTGATATTTTATGCGGATGTCCATAAAATAAAACGCAAAAGTCATCTAAAATAAGACTTGTTTAAATATTTTTCCCTTTGTCCTCTGCATTGATCATGACTTGTTAATTGATTTCTTTAGAGGTTTGTTAATATCCACTGCAAATGTACATATTTGACCTTTTTGTGTCTCTCAAAGATTCAAGTGAAAATAAAAAATCTCAGCCGAGTTTCAAATCTAGATGCATACAAACAAGTGGCCACAAAACGGTTTGGTGACGGATGCAATGGAGCCTAATGGCATGACACTGTCCCTTCATGTATGGGAGGGCAATATACCAGCCATATTGTACCTGTTAAGCCCATAGGCCAGGCTTGATGCAGGACAAAATCTGGGCAGTCGGATATATATTCGGTCTGGTGATGTCATTATTTATATGCAGAAATTCAACTGATCTAAATGAAAATCTGCATAGATAGAGGAACTCTCTTTGTATAGTCACAAGATTAATTCCTGCTGCCATCAATAGTCAGAACAAAGCTTGCCAACATCATCCCCATTGTATAATGCTACTCATGCCAGAGGATAGAAGCCTCGTAAAGAGAGGACTCTATTTTCATGTTGAACCACAATGATGCAAAGGGCTTACGACAATACGTACTCTAAAAATGTTCTCACGGGCACTGACAAGATAACATCAGAATCGTAGATACCAGGAAGAGAAAAAATAAAGATTTGTCAGCTATATCATGTAAATGAAAGGCCATTAGAGGGCGTAACTGGCACAACATTAAAACTAGGTATGGCAAACGTTGCCTTTCTCGGAGATTGAACCTCAAAAAGGATATCTTAGGTTGTGCCATATGTTGTACGACTTATCTTTTGTATATCTTGTGATGACATGCATGAAAATAGAGATGTCATATATACTTCTTGTGTGAAGTGAAATTTGGATGTCCTAACTGTCATGACACATAATTATGTACATCATTTGTTTACACTGTGGTATAATTGTAACACTTGGGGTCACTCAAAAATAATGCTCAAAGAAACGTATGACAAATTGCAGTGACGCCATATGGAAATAATTTGCCACTTGTTGAGACGCAGGCAATGCAATAATTGTTTACAACTGCGTTATACTGGCTTAATATGTTAACATTTGCTGGAAATTGACGCATGATGCATAACCAAATACTGCATATTAACATGTCTTAGTTTTTGGCCGGTTGACAATGACACATTCGGCCTCACTGGAAGTTTCAAAGTGAGAATATTTATGTGTGTTTGTGTGTGTGTGTGTGTGTGTGTGTGTGTGTGTGTGTGTGTGTGTGTGTGTGTGTGTGTTTGTGTTTGGTTGTGCGAGTATGTGTGTAATTAGCACTACTGAAGCAGTATAGGGAGGAGGTAGTGGACTGTGTATATAATTTGAACATAAAATTATCAAAAGGTGTGGTGAGGCAGGAAGTCTGTTGATACATATTTATACAGCATAAAGGGACGTAATGTTTAAACATTTGTTGCGATTTTTCCAAAGTTTATGGATTTTATGCCATGTCTTTACATTTGGTGAGGAGAAATGGCTTGTATTTCAGTCAACATGAAATGATAAAGTAACATGTAAATTCTTATCAATAACTTGTCGATCGATGGAAGTTGCAGCTAATTGCCATTTGCTAATTTATGCACATTAAACATGAAAAGACTGACAGGTAATAAATATATTGATCTAGCATACCGGAGCCAGTAACGCCAGTTCAGTGACCTTGAGATGACCTTGAAGTCACCTTACCGGTCGCCTTAGTGATCTGGATAGGTCTTATTTTGCCTTTTTCGTCTTTTGGTTCATTTATAACAGGAAATCGCAACAAGCAAAGAAAATATGTTGTGTAAAATTACATCCATTCGAGGTTTTAGCCCACAAACTCATTGTTGCGGGCATCTTGGATTGTCAAATTGAAAACGGGGCTATGATTTCAAATTGATATAATTTCACTTGGATTAAAGAAAAGCACGTGAACTTCTTTTTTCATAATCATCTACTCTTTTAGCTGCATTCGATGGTAGACATATCTTAATGAAGCGATTCGAGACTTTTCTTTTATTTTGGGAAAAAACTTTTCTACCCAGAATTTTCGAGATCCGTAATACATTTGGTTAAATGCCAAATAATTTTTTCATGCTAATCCTTGCACTTCATTGTTTTCAAATAAAATGGCGATTTTTGAGTACAGGTACATATCTAGGTGACAATTGAGAGAAATCTGTTTATAGCTACATTTTGGTGTCCTGGTTATTGTAAGGTCAAACGAATATCCAGCTGTACATTTATATGGTATATCTCACTCTCAGCCAAGTTTCATAAAGATTGACATTTAGGGTCAAAGGATTATGCCAAATGCATTCTTAAGTACACAAAAATTGGTCATTTGAGCCAATAGTGTAGAGAATTGGAAACAAAAAAATATATATACCTGTATATCATCCATGCTTGAACACACTCTGGAAATTATGTACTCATGTTTTCGTCTTTTTGTGCTCCACTCGTTGCACATAATGTGACCATGTTGATACACACTGCGTTATATAAAATACTTGCAACCTAGATGATGTTGGTCCAATGTTAATCCAACGTCATTGTTGTTCATGCCACCTTTAATTCAATAAACACTGCTAACAGGATATATATTGCAACCAATCTAAGCACTAAGAATAATATGTTTGTTATGGCCAGGTGACCATCAGGCAATTACTGTTGCTGCTGACAACAAGGTGAAATGCTCACATGAAGTTCCAGGCCCCATTCCAAGGCTCATATTTGTTACCGGCATCCCACTGTCATATAGCAAAAACATGATTATATCAGCAGTGACAAGCATTTCGAGGAGAAAAGATTCTGTCAAGAATGCGGCAAAGAAAGCGATTGTCCAATGCCCCTTTTTATCATGTTACAAGTGTGATCACAGACCAATACGAGGCATTCATGTTGACTGTGGTGCTGCATTAGTCTACTATTTAGTCACTATTTAACAAGAAAGTACCCATATGTAAAGACCAATCCCTCTGCATCAAACATTTGAAACTCTGTTGCTCCAGCCAAACTGGCAATTTGGATGAAATTGACTGTGTGAAAAGTCAAAAGTCATGTTCGCTGAAAATTCACTGAGCTTCAGCTGAGGATATGTATGTTTCAAATAAGTATTCTTCATGACCACGAATGTTAGGTGTTCATTAACCCCTGGCTTTCCATCAGTAAGCCTCTAGCATGGTGGCCTGTTGTAACCGTTGCCCAGCAAATGGGCCAGATATTTTAATGCTACACAGGGGCCACTGGCTGTGCCCAGGTAACAAATTAAACTTACGTCAAAAGGGGTAATATATCAAATGGGAAAAAACATACATTTTCAACATGTTTCAACAAATGTCCAAGTTACCAAAGGCCTGACAAAAATAAATGTGTGGTTCTGGTAACCTGACAAACTCAACTAAGAAGGACCAACTTTAGATTAATGAAACAAAAAAAAGTACCGCTAGGCCGCCCTTCCCTAATAAATACTGGTCGCCCATGGCCAGTGCTCCAACCTCATGCAGAGATGGCCCCCAAAAATCCGTAATTTTTTTCAGGGGCTCAAATGTGACATACTAGGCATATTGGGGGGGGGGGATTACGCCCCCCCCCCTTTGAAAATTTTGAATTTGAGAATGCAAAATGGTTCATCTGGGGAGTTTCGAGTATCTTGCCTTCACATGGTTGACGAAATCACAACATTTTACTCATTATTGTACTAATTTGGCTATTTTCTCCCAGATTATGCAAAGATCTGATGAAAATTAGCAAAAAGTTAATAAAAAATGAATTAAAAAATATCGCCATGTTATCAATTAAGATAACAGAAATTTTGTATTCATACATTTAAGGCTTTAGAGAATTTTTGCACACATGTTATGTCTATTAATTTAGGGAAAATTAGCAAAAAAAAATAACCTACAATTAGTATGTTGTGTATTTTCTCTACAACAGCAAGAAGAAAACGTACATTAAGATAATCCCTAGGCCTGAATGTACTTAACTTTTATCACTGAATGTTGATTGATAATATTGTATACACATCTGTCAGGATGATGCAATATAATTGCTGAATGCACTCCAAACTATGATGCATGAAATGGGAGTACCAAATGCCTAGGGAATCTTGCTTTGGCTTATCTCCATGGGGGACCGCAACATGAAAATAGCAGAAATGCAAGTATAAAATCGGGAAAAGGATTACGTTGCTTTTCACAGGTTTCTAGCTGAAATGCTCTAATTATTTATGAATTAAGATTATTCTAAATTTTCAATAAATTAATATATAAATAAATATAAGCACCAAAGGCATAATTTCTATAACTCCAGGGATCTGATATATATATATATATATATATATATATATATATATATATATATATATATATATATATATATATATATATATATATATATATATATATATATATATATATATATAAATTGCAGGTCCCTGATAACTGTAAAACACTGGAACTATAATTAAATATAAAACATGTCCCTCTCCAGTACTGCCATCTCATGCATCAAGAATGATGTCACCTTATTTTTGAAAATTTTCTTATATTCACTCTCTTTGATATACCTTGCCAGGTTCTGCATGGGAATAAGTATAATCTTTGTACAGTAGTACCTGCAGTTACCGACCTCAGTCCGCACCTAGTCAAAACGACTACATTTTCTTGGCATGGGTGCATTTGTAATGTTAAATGACCTGACGCGCCAGACGACGATGCTGACCAATAGCAGCAGCAAATTTACATCCCCTGGATCATTTTCTTAATAAATTTCTACATAAGAAACACTTGTTTTGGCTAAATTATGTAGTATTTTTCAGTAACTGTAGTGCAAAATGTTGGTGCAATGATCCAGTTGGACAACCTTGGACCAGCTGCAACACGTGACCGACCGGCAAAATCACCCCACAAACAACCACCCGTAAAAAACCCAGTCATTCAAGTCAACCATGAACAAGTAGTAAGAAAAAGGTAATAGAAAAGCTGGCCAATATATGGCTTTACTTTGTAATAAAGTCAACTCAAACACAGCATTTTATTTCAACTTGTCTGGACGGTCAGCTTAGGCCAAGGAAAAAGCGTAGCGCCTCGATGGGTGCGGTATCGGTATCTAGTATCGATAGGTTTCAGGTGTCCGTACCTCAAGTTACCAGAACAAACAGTTGTCAATGTATTTTTAAAAGATGACTTGCAATCTTAAATTTAAACTACCCACTTGGTTGTGTCTAAAGCAGTTATGATCGTTAGTTATACATCCAAATGCAACACGAAGGCATGTGCACAATGCACGCACATTGGACGCCCATTTAAACATGGCGCAATGCATTGTTGGAAAGTAAAATCACAGTGAATCGTGGCTACGTGTTTTCAGCACGGCTCCAACTGTCCCTTCTCCGTGTTACCAGGGCTCACGGTCGTTAAAGTACTTTTGAAACATGACTTACTATCCTAACTTTAATCTGACCGCTTGGTCGTTTCTGAAGCAGTTATCCTCGTTAGTTACAAATCCAAATACGATATCACAGGCTCGAGCGCTGTTTTGAACATTGAGCAATGAAAGCATTGATTGCGGGACAGTCTCACAGTGCAGAACCCGCTATTTTCACAATGACAGCCATGTCGACTGGATATTTTGAAGAGGTGGCGTCCAAAATATATGTGTGACTAGTTTAAGGGAAGGTTAATTTGTTGAATGAATGTAATGTACAATATAAAGTGGGAATTTTCCAGAGTGAGCATTACTTGCAAATGTAAATACAACGACAGACAGTGACCAGTTGTAGACCCCAGAAATAGTATCGTGTATCAGACGTAGAAGTCGCCCTGAGGCAATGAAATAAGGGTCAGCAATAGGCCAAGTGCCAAGCACCCTACTACGTCAAAGAGGACGCTCAATGGAGAAGGTTGCGCCGATAGTGGATACAGGTCCGAAAGTACTGGCGAGTTTTTATATAAGTGGTGATGATGTTGGCGCCTCCTTGAAATCTTTATGAAGTTTAATGCATACATCTTCCTGGTAAAACCAAGCATGGCTTGCTTCTGCAAAGGT
Organism: Hermodice carunculata; assembly: GCA_964020975.1. NCBI lineage: Eukaryota > Metazoa > Annelida > Polychaeta > Eunicida > Amphinomidae > Hermodice > Hermodice carunculata. The sequence goes on along the minus strand of OZ026618.1, from coordinate 49,618,566 downwards.
ACCAGTGCTATGCTACTTCGAAAACTGTCCCTTTCTACTGATAAGCAAAATAAATATTGCAATGTCTCTGTCGCCAAATATGTTCAAGTTAATTGGCAGGCGAATTAATACATCCGGCCTTTATTTTTTTCTATCTATTTGTTTGTTTGTTTATTTATTCATTTGTTTGTTTGCTTGCTTGTTAATAAATTAATTTATTTGGAAAACAAAATATAATATAAGGTTCAGGTGACCCGCTACCTGAGGTATGGCTCCTAGCAATTATGGATTGTGCCCACCAAAGTGAATGCAAAACTGCTATATCTTCTGAGATACTTGCGTGTCACATTGGCAGGACACAGATCCATATGAGTGTCACTTTCTTCACTTCGATACCAGCAGGATGGTCTATAACACATGCTTTGTGGACAGCCCTAAATTATAACATTCAACATGGTTTGAACTGGAAGTTATTCACACTGGAATATTGATTTCTGGATATTCTATGAACCTGGGAAATCATATATTGGCATGCTATTCAACATAATACGACAAATTGTAGACTTTCTGATTGTGTGACATTATCTTCATGATATAAAACGCCAACAAAGAATGGTCAAAACGTGCTCATTTCCTTTACAACAGTTAATTTGTAGTTTATCATATTGTCTATTTGTTTTCGTGGTGGTTACTTACATATAGAATCGTGCAGAGACAAATCCATTTTAATTTCAGCTTAACATAGCTCTGAGAATTTACAGGGAATTTGGATAACCACATTGGAATTATACAACACATCCACGAATGATATGCCTACATGTTTTTTTCTAATAATAAATGCTTTCTTGGTGTCCATCTATAGCTGGTGGATATGATAATGTTTAGGAAACGCATTGCTCCCTGTTTTATGTAATATCATGTGTCACAGAAATTTAGTAACATGGATTGAAAGGAACGTGGGCGAGCAGGAAAGGGACTTCCCGATTTATTCATTTTTCTGTTTATTTATTATACATGTATTTACCAAGCAGGAGGGTTACGTTGCTGCGATCACTTATTAGATCAACATTTCTTATTCAATACCAGGCAGACACCAGATGTTTCTATACCGTTTGCTTTGATTCTTATGGTCCTGGAAATACCCAGGGAGTCATTCTTATAGTAACCACTCATGATTAAGTGTGCACGTCACATAGGTGGTCCACTTAGCACATGCGATTTTTAAAAACACATTAACCGAGATTTGGCGCTTCATTCCGAGACTGCATCTCAAGGGACAAAGAACTCTAATGTTTTTTAGCTGCTGTCCGAAACGGTCCGATAAACTGCATAAGAGAAAAAGCTAGGTATTTAATCTGGCATTGAATAAAATGAGGTTGTAGTCTTGTTTTTCAATATTCCGAGCCTGCTATATTTTCTCTTTTTGATGAGGTTTTACAAATTTCGGCTAGACCTTTTGGGGCTCAGCTGAAGTATATAATATAGTATACAGGGGTTTAGAAGAGAGATAATTGTTCATATTGTTTGATGGCCTGGGATAAAATTTATTCTTCTGTACACAAGTTGATCTTAATATAAGATAATGTTATCAAAGATCTATTTCCGATGAGAGAGCTCTGTGGCCTTCAAGAGACCAAACTTTATGGTTATATATTACAGGCATCAATGCAACGAATTTCTTTTTCTTTTTCTTTTTTTTTTTCAGTTTTTATTGTTGAATGCTGGAAAGAGCGACATGTATGCCTACCAGAATAGATCTGATTAGCTTGAAAATCTATTCCTCTCAAACCTGTTTTAGAGACCAGCCACAAGACCGATGGGAATGATCTTTTCTGACGGGTGGTCCCTTAAAGCAGGTCCAATTAAAGTAAAGTATGCTAATGGGGGTCTTGAGACTGGTCTTTTTCTACAGGTGGTCCCCTTGCAGAGGTGGGCTCATAGGCAGGTTCCAATATAATAATGCAGTTGTCTCATTTCCTAAAACTAGTTATCCACTCCAAATGTTATTAAATGTTTTGTCAAGTTTTTGTAAGGAGAGACAGGGCAGTCAGCGAAAAGTGCAACGGACCATGTACATGGAAAAGTCCTGATCCTGCTGAGGAGCCCATGTGGAGGGCCAAACAGCATAGAGCACTTGGCCTTAGTAGTCTGCATCTCATCACATAAATTGGTTGGAAATGGAGGCAATAAGTTTGCACTTTGCGCTTCCAGGACCTAGTGGAGCACAAACACATCCTTGTTTTGTGCAACAACAGGATTGTGATTCCATACCTCAGTCAGCAGGGTGGATTTGTACTCCTGAAGGCTGATAGGGGTGGGTGGACACATCATATGATTGTGCACCAAACAGGACATCTGTGGACACTTACACTTGTCCTGGGACCACAGAATGCCCTGGCAAACCAACTTTGGAGAAGAAATGAGCCGGTGGGGACAGAATGGTCGCTAAACCCATGGGTTCTACAGGTCATGTGGGCCTGGGGATCAGGGACAGGTAATACATAAACTGGAAGTTTTGCGTTTACACTTGTCGTGAACATATCCACGTGTGGAATACCCCTCCTGGATGACATGGCCTGGGTGACCCATGGTTGCAGCGACCTCTCTGTCCCTAGCAGCTGACATCTTGTCAAAAGTTGGTCGGCCAGTAGGGACAGAGTTTAAAATGTTTTGCTGAACCTACTTGTAATACATTTTTCTCACCGGGCCAATTGCCATCATTTTGTGCTTTAATTTTGAGAACATGTCTTTACAAACTAATGTAGTATTGACAGAAAATAAAAAAAGAATACGCCCCCCCCCCAAAAAAAAAAAAAAACAAAACAAAACAACAGACTGATCAAAAAAGGATAAAAGAAAATATTTGTCAGTCATGGAACAATGAGGTTGATAAAATTTGTCAGGTGATGGAAAGGAATTATGGATGCCATATTGTGACTGACATCTAGAGACAAAAGAGGCCACAGACCACAGTTATAAATCCTTGTATTTTTCATATCAGCATTTTTCAGTCTAAAAAATCAGCATTTTGGTATTTTGAAATTCCGTGAACGGCATTTAACAGATAAAAATGTCAGAAAAATATGAACGGATTTTTGTCATACAACTCCCAGCTCGTTAATTTGTGATGATTGAAATACGAGACAACACCTGGATGTCAGCTTTATACAGGTGTATGAACTGTGCTCTTGCCAGGGTCACATCATTGTCCTTCCCCACCATAAAGTTCCCACCTGGCCTGGAAGACAGTGCACCCAAATGACCACCAATGAAGCAACTCTGCGATGCAGCAAACCTGACTTAGCTAACTTTATTTAAACAGAAGCTACAGCATGCTGAAAACACAGTATTTTCACAATTACAGACTATCTCCATTGGGATGCGCAGCCAGCCAATCACAACTGTAGTCTGTAACCTATTAGACTTATCAAAATTTTCGAAACTTGTTTAACTGAAGCCACAACTTGTTTTCTGCAAAGGATTTGCATTAACTTTACCAAACTTCAATATCAAAGAAAATATCAACTTTTTTGCAAGCAACCTTTAAATCTGAAAAATCAGTTTTTACGACATAAAAAAAAAAATTAATTAAAATTTTGAGGAAAATTATATAATTGCATCCAATCAATTCTTTTCTGTCCAATATGAATACGATGCACAATGGGCTATGATGCAAACCCATAATCACTTGCCTCCATGTCCCGCCCTTACAGTGAGAGATCAAATTACAATGCCCCACCCCTTAATTTTAACCCCAAATTTGAATATATTGCCTAAATTTTATGAATTTTTAGGTGAAATTGGTGATTTTTTTACTATTTATGGATAGATTCCTAACATTTCTCTACAAAAAATATGACATCTATCACTGCTGAGGCATTAATGACGGATGGGGGGAGTATCAGTTACACCAAGTCAGCATCTAATACCAGTCATTATGGCATTATTTTCCTGATATAATCTGAATTATGGCAGACAATGGAACAGTTTCAGTGTTTAAACATTATCAGCTCATCAAAGTGCACAGTTTGAGATCAGTAGGTCACAGATTAGAGTAGCAGTATTTAGCAAATTATGTTTTTTGGTACTAAAATTATGGAATTTTAACGCGCCCTTTGTTTGAACATTAGGAGGGCAGTTGGGTGATCCAGCCTCCACAAACCAATAGTGCTATGCCTTTTTTTCTGCAGTAGACTGTATAAGTTGTGTTTTATTGACATGGTTTCTGGTGTATGTGCACATATTAGAAAGAAAATGAGAAAAGTTTGTACAGTTACTCCAATATCATAAATGCATATCTATATTCACAAGTGCTCTGATTTTAAATTTGATAAGCATCCAATTATCAATCCAATTATCAGGCGCAAGTGTTTTCAGGCAAGTGTTTAATGGAAGCTGACTGTTTTTCCCCTTGTTTCACTTTCTGAAACTCTTATCATTATATGTGGTTGCATGTCGAAGTTCAAATGTTTTGCCACCTATGTACACTAGCTTGGTAAAAGTTATAAAATCTGCAGTTCATAAGTGCTGCCATCCATATTCATGGATGTAAATTGATTCATTTATGTCGAAAATAATATGCTGATGAACTCAACAGCTCAACAAAGTCAGCATGCCTGATTTTAAATGATTTACCCCAGTCAAATGACACACATATATGAAAAGCTTTTGTCTACAAAAAAAAAAAAAAAAAGAATAATAATGAAAATAAAAGGGGGTGGGGTGGCGGGGGGGAGAAACAAAAACAAAACCAAAAAACAAAGAAATTTACATTTTACCTAAGATTTGTACAGCTCTACTGACAGACAATTCGCATTTTTTTCTGGTATGCCGAAAATCACTTTGACATGATTTTGTATAAACAGCTCTGCATATGAATGGAGGCTGTAGGCCTACAATGGCAATACCACAAAATTAAAAGTTTGAAACAGAGGGTCACTAAGTTTCATATCAATGGGATTAGCATAATTTATTCATATCATATTAGCATTGTTAATTTCCCATACACACATATGATTACCTGTGTGGTACCTGTGAGGTATCGCTAAATACAAAGGGCTATGGAAGCTATCTATCTACCAAGCAGTCAGCAAAGGAGGCATATCCTGTGCACTTGTTAAATGTCTTACAGCGAATCTTGTTATTATTTATGCAGTGTGGTTCCACTGATAGGTGCAACATGTCTATACACAATGATTTGTGACATAAATGTGATACTTCATGATTTTTTAGAAAATTGAGACTGTTAAACTTGATATTCACAGCCGATCTGTGGGTGTAAAACTTCTTTTCTCCTTTCATAAGCAGGCCTGAGGTACACAATACCATAGCCCGAACCATTTGCCTTGTGGTCTACAGTCCCAGGACCATATCTTGCATGCTCCATCCATGTAAAAGTATTTAGGATCACTCAAATTTGTCCAGGCAGCTGTCAAAAAGTGCTGACTTCCCATTTTTAACTTGCTTGATGGACGATAATAGAATAACAACATGACCATGTGAGTCCCAATACATACAGAGTTAGCCCTAATAGGCCACAGACCACAGTTATAAATCCTTCTATTTTTCATATTAGCATTTTTCAGTCTAAAAAATCAGCATTTTGGTATTTTGAAATTCCGCGAACGGCATTTAACAGATAAAAATGTCAGAAAAATATGAACGGATTTTTGTCATACAATTCCCAGCTCGTTAATTTGTGATAATTGAAATACGAAACAACACTTGGATGTCAGCTTTATACAGGTGTATGAACTGTGCTCTTGCCAGGGTCACATCATTGTCCTTCCCCACCATAAAGTTCCCACCTGGCCTGGAAGACAGTGCACCCAAATGACCACCAATGAAGCAACTCTGCGATGCAGCAAACCTGACTTAGCTAACTTTATTTAAACAGAAGCTACAGCATGCTGAAAACACAGTATTTTCACAATTACCGACTATCTCCGTTGGGATGCGCAACCAGCCAATCACAACTGTAGTCTGTAACCTACACATTGAACTATGGAGGGCATAAGTATAATAATGGTGATATTGATGAGTAAATAGCCTTTGAACTGTACCGTGTAACTAACAAAGTAAACAGACACCTGAGCTTCAGCAGTCATGTGCTGGTGGGAATCTTTCTTCAGATTTGCACAGTATCATACTTTGCTAGCTTTAAATCTATCAAAAAATAAGGGTTTTGTAGGATTAGGCTTGAATCTTCTCCATAGAACTGAAGGACTTATGTCTGTGTCACCAAACTACAAACATATGTACCTCGATAAAATAAACTTGGAAACATTCCACTACTCAAGAGTAAACTCTCCACTTAGCCACTTTGTGATGGAATTCCAAAAAATTAGAAAACGTGCAGTTCTGGATTACTACATTCCCGCACATTTACGGGTCAGTGTTACACTGAGTTTGTACATTAAAAATGGACAACGTAAACTATTGTGGAGGAAAGATCATTGTCATCAATGTGTTCTTCCCTACTCTAGCTATAGATGGACTACATGTTTTTTTAATCAGCCGTGCAATAGTCTACAGTACCAGACTGTCGGTTTTTGTACATGTAAGTTTTTCTCAAAAATAAAGTTTGTATCCAGTGGCAATCACCTGTGCATTATTTCGTCCTAAACTAATACAGATATTGTCATTATTTTGAAACACGTGCTAGTAAAAGACCATGCAGAAACTTTATGGATAAAAACGTTCTTGCATATATATGCTTACAAAAGAATACCTTATTTACAACAAAATGTCATTGCAATGTCATTGTATACAGTATTTAAGCAGTATCACAATACATGGAAAAGTTGCACAGAAATACATGCAAATTATAATTTGCCGGAAACGTGGAACCTGGACACATGTAAGATTAGTGATACCTTGATGCGATCCTGTGATTTAGTGTCATTACCTATCTACACAACTGCTTTAACATGTCAACAATTAACGCGGCAAATTGTTGCCCGTTTGCAGCAAAAAATACAGGTGACGTTCATTTCCGTAAACATAGAATTATATGATACAGGTTGCACTGAACATTACGTAGACATTTGCGAGGTGGGCAGAAACAGATCTGTTGTTTTAGGCCGAATTTGTGGTCGTATTAAAAATACTGTGTTCACGTCCATTGGTGACCGTGTATTAGTTAATGTTGTACATCCATATCAGGGCTTCGAAATTGGAGAAATAAAATTTCAGTATCAATGCTTTTTACCCAAATTAGTAGCATGTGCTGAAACTTTCCCCACTTTTATAAATTATAATATATTTGTGTTCCATATCAAGCGTTTATGTTATATTCATGACTTTCTGTCAACAGCTAGGCTTACCATTCGCGCAACAGAAGGGTCCATCCTTTTGATTCAGGCTACTGCCTACTTTCATAACATATGCTGCCTGTCTGATATAGAAATAGTCGATTCCATGACACTCACCTTTTTACGAACTTTGTTTAGTATGAAAGTAAAAAAACAGGAGAACTTATTATATGCATTTTCATTACAATTCTGATGTGCACATACTTGAGATAAGATTGCAATGCCTTATAGGTCATGGGGCACTGATAGAGATTTTGGTTACATGCATAAAATACGAGCATTATACCCACAGCTTTCTGGTTTTCATCAAACCTGACATTTTATATTCTAAGAAAATTTCACTGATAGGCAAGGAGACCCTATTTATGCGTTTGGTGTCCCCCAAAAATAAACAAATAAAAGTTGTGGTGTCCAACCTGTCATATACTGGTTCCATCTACATTTATATGGATTCAGTACCTGAGACTTCCGGATATACTGACTGTTTCTATGGCGGATTTGTTGCATATGACAATGCAAACATATTGTCAAGTTTCCGTTTAAATAAAAAGATTGGGCCCTTCTGTTGCAAGTATTGTGACGTCACTCTGGTGAACGCAACAGAAAATGTACTCCTTGTTAGTTCTCAATCATACCTGATATTATTTTTTTACAACGTATCTCCAGGAGAACGATTAACACTGTTTTTATCTGCTAAATTGACTAACTGCATTGGAGTATCTTACTTTTGTAGCCGTCCTTATGATTCTTCATTGTTTAAAAGGAAAAAAGGTCCTCCGCTTGGGATTTTTTACAATTCTATTACATTATTGAAAATGAGGTGCTTTATTTTCGTAGAATATCATCAGCTTATTTATGTAGAAAAGCTTGCTGATGACCAATGTTCGTTGTATATAACAGACAAGTTTTTCAAAGCCACTAAATACTTCCGCATTTCAGTTGTCAACAAAATGACCAGTGGATCACGGTTGAACCTATTTTGCAGCAGCAGGTTTTTCGTTGAGGTACCCGACTCACATTTAGGAAATTATGGCAGGTCGCAAAAGTGGTTGTATCATGACAAGGACATAATATTCTTGGATGTTGTGTTAAAGTTCACGATGGAATTTCAACGAAAGTGCAGAATGATGTCTGAATTGTTTGTTTTAGTCACTCAATATCATTTGCCATGCATTTCATACAATGCAACAAGAAGAAATGAATATTTGAACATTACACCAATAGCTCTACGTTGTTTAAAATTGCTTATACAACACTCTGTCTCATATTTTCGAATGCTAGAGATTGATGATTATTTTGTTCATTTGTACTTTTCAGACTGGTATTTGCATCAAAAGATACCGATTGCACTATACTTGCAATCAATCAATGTTACTGACACATTTTACTTTAAACTGAAAATATGGAAAATAAGAGGTTATAAATATACTTACAGCAAAAATGTTTTAACATGGAGACAACATTTTTCTTCTAAACAAAAACACAACCACAGAAATGTACCATTAAAAGGAAAGTGCTGTGTTCCAGAAGGGTGGCACAACAGTCACCAATGGAATCGGGAGACTAGTAACTTTTTGTGCATGTGGCAATGGATTTTAAAATCGACCACAACATTTTTTTGGGAGTTCGAATTTGATTTGTATAACATTATTCACGATGCATATCGCACACCACAGTTTCTGTTGGAGATTATCAACTTAAATGTCTCGAAGTATGATCACTGTAGCATGAACATAATAAATATGACCATGATAATTCAATCAGGATCATTTTTATTCAGACATGCACAAAAAGCAACTCGCTTGACCTTCACCTATACAAGCAAGATAAGAGAGGTGTTTGGTTGGGCTCTCGTCACTCAGTCTTTACTTTTTCCAATGTCATTGGGGTCAAGAAGCTGGAGAGATTCTCAAGCTACCTGTGTTGAAAAAAATTCACACTTGATAGTGATCAGAGACAGACAGACTCTTGCGCTTTTATTGCGGCCATGCACATGGGGTACATGTGAAGATATAATACCCATTATGCTCCATGCCACTATTGTCTACATCGGCATCACCAAAACGTCCGTGAGTAATAGAGATTACTGCACATACGGGGTTTCTAATCCTTGATAAAATCAAATAGATCGGATCTAAGTAGGTGATGTTTGCATCCCATATTAGGGTAGTGCTCAATCATCCGATAAAAAACCTGTCAATTACATTTACATCGGGCAACAAGAAATTTTGATCAACATATTATCCAAAAAAAAACGACATTGAGCTACTTCAAGATATTTTGAACATAGTTGTCTTACAATATTATCATAATAATGCAAACAAAGTATTATATTGATACTTGAATTCCTCGTAAAAGTTTGTACAGATTTTGTAGTTGAGACGAAAGTAACAAGGAAGTATATAGGTTGCATTATTTTTTGCTCCCGAACATGGTTTATTTCAAAATGCATTAACAACATCCTTTTAAAACTGTTAATGCCCAGTGTTTACATGTTTCATTTCCATGCAAAAGGGTGAGACACACAATATAATTTTGCCCGTATATTTTTGCAATCAGGATAAGTCCTTGGGATTCACTCTTAAATGTATCTGTTTTTTTCTTATTTTATGTCTTATGGGAGTATTTGGGCTACAACGAAGCCGATAACATTTACACCAGAAAGGAAACCGTAATTAATGACCATGACTGTATCCAGAGTGTAGATGAAATGCATAAAATTAAAAGGTATTGTTTACAAATAAAACGGTTAATCATTTTCTGCAAAATACAAACTATTTTATGTACTCTCTTGTACCCGCACCCTTCTGATAATAGTGAGGTTTAGTTATACGTTCCCATGTTACATGTGGGCATGGCTTTGTCTATTACCATATGATCCGTGCACATCATTTAAAACACTGTTTAGTGACATGCGCATCAGGCAGCCATAGAACTACCCGGATGTTGGTACGTTGGAACCCTTCAATACACATAAGCTCTTGTCTTATCACCAATATTAGATGTATTCATGTTGTATTTTGGGTTACAGCCACAATGTACATGATGTAAAGGTGTAATATCGGCGCCGTTCAACACACAGTGCGCTGAAAATGGGCAGAAACAACTCGATCGCTTCCAAGATGAAAAGGACTAGTCACTTTTTTCCTCACAAAGATTGATACAACTAATCGTTTGCCAGTGTGAACATTTAGATAATTGGTCATTCAGATCGATCTTTACTATTAAAAAATTCATTCCATTGAAAAGTTAAATCTAACTTTGGCAAGGCATATTACTTGCACTGATGTAGGTGCATGGTAATGAAGTAACAGCTATGAATTTAATACCTTATCAAGTTAGAATAAATAACTACAACATAAATGATAATTAATACTAAAGTCCTAACTCAGTCATTAAATTTATTATTCAGATCTTCATTCCAAAAGTGCCATTTCAATGGATAAATATGAAAAAGGCATTAAAACACAATGCCAAAGAGTCAGATCTAAACATTATTAGGCGGGGCCTACCATATATTAATAAACTAAGCCAACAAACTGTTTTTAAAATTTAGAAATGCATAGGCTTTTGAAAGTTAGACTTTTTTCAAATTTGGTATATAAGAACAAAAATTGTAGAACATTTGTAGTCTATGCCTAAGCTTAAAAAAATGTTTAAAAAATGTAGAAGCCGCTGTGAAAGGTAGGCCTAACAGATATGATGTTTGTGTAAACATTCCCGTAGGCCTCTAGGCCCAAAGTCATATTACTTAGCAAAGTCTCAATCTTGCCTTTTTATGTGCAGAAAATTGTTTTAAATTCTCTGGGGCAATTAGGCCCTCTTTCCACTTTTTTAGAATAAAAACAATGAGGGAAATGAATTTTATACAGGGTTGGTAAGGAAAGCGGAACAACTACACCTCCCCTCGACACACATGTGTCGAGCCCAAAGGCCTGAAGGCCTACGTTATTAACCGTTTTTGGAAAATTTGTCTTAAAATGTAAGATATTGGGATGTTATATATGTAATGAATTTTTCGAAAGTCATGGGAGAGACTTTACAAACTACAGATTAAAGTGTCTATGTCCTCTCCACTTCTGGCAACTTTTATATATATATATATATATATATAAACATACATACAAAGGTTGTTATGTGTTAAGTGAGCTTAATATGATTGTTGTCACTTGGGTTTTGAGCTATTTTTATATGTATTATAAAAGGTAAACGGTGTATGGACATTTTATTGGAAACAAATTTCCATTTTAAGCTGGCTTATCTTGATTGAACATTTTTTTGTAGACCTTAAACACTTGCGGATGTGTGCATACATGGCTGTGCAGTTGAGAACAGCCAGTCTACATGTGTAGGCAGTGACCATATTTCACATTTTCATGACCTATTCCTGCCCTGCGAACTCATTTGGGTTTTCCTCTGGCATTTTAAATGTACAAAACAATAGATGGAAGTAAATTACTAGATTAAAATTTTTTGTTTACATTTGACAAAATGAAAAGAATTACAAAATATAATTTTTTTTGGGGTGGGGGCGAGGGGTTGGGGTGGGGGGGGGAGTCTTCTAAATGTATCTAGTAAAGTCAGCATGAATTGGCCTACGCTATGCACAGGGCCAATTGTATGGTAACGAGCGATCACGAGCTAAATTAACTCTTTTGCTGCCATTAGAGACTTAAGTCGAAATTAGATGGATTATATCTGTTGTAAACTACCATTATAAAGCTGAATGAATACTCCATTAATTTTGAAAATTGCACCAAGGTCCATGCTGTTGTGGCCAGGATAACAGACCTTAATAAATTAATAAGTAGCTTAAAGCTGTTGAATGTAAATGTACTGTTTAAGCTAATCTATAGCAAAGGAAAAAAAGGAATTCAATTTAAAAAAAAAAAGTAAAGTATCAATAAAAATATGACAAGATAAGATAACCGGTCAAAAAGAGGACATCAAGTTACGTAGCTGGTCGACTACGTGCAATAAGGCTCTATTAATATTATTGGTCTACTTTATGAAACGAGGCAGTATTTAGCTGTAACATCATGTGAAAAAACTGACTGCTCTCTTGTTAGGTTTAGCTGTTTTGACATATCTTTGAACTAATGTAAAATCCAGTCAAATTACAGTACCATAGGCACACATGTGTGAACAATCGCTTTGAAATACCATTCGTAATAATATACATCAGTAATACATGACGATGTTGTTTTTAAAGGTCAGAAAAATGGGCGTGAAGAGTCGGTATGGACAGTGAAGTGTCAATGCATTGTGTACAGATAAAGCATGCAACAGTAAGCGTATAAAATACCACATGACTAACTGAACTGGTGACCTAGCCCACACACTTTCATCCGCGCCGTGGGGAAGAACGTGTGACTAAACCTCTCTAATTTCAAAGCAACGGTTGGTCTGATTTTTGTGCTACCCTCGAGAGTACAGCCCTATTTTTCAATGATAAGAAATTATTTCTAGTCAATCATCCTCCAAGGATATTGAAACTACTGATGTGGTAGATTTTTAGGCTCTTGCAGTTGCGAAGACTTATATTGACTCAACCACTGTTTGTGTTTTAAACAACGTGAAGTTCTGCAACCATTTATAGTTTAATACATGCGGATGCGAATTCTGCTCGGTATGGCACAGTTTTCGAATCGAGTACGCCCACTGAATTCGGTAAATGCTGTCCATAGCATGCTGAAGTTTTTTATGACCTTCGTTTTGTGTGGGAGGGATCGGAATTCAATCCACAATCATCCCAAAGGGATTTGCTCCTTTTGTTATTCTTATTGACTGATCATTAAACTATTCCATGGATATTGGGGCATATCAGACTGCCGGTTTCCAATTTTGCCAAATGTCGGACATCAGTGGTGGCAATTGTAAAAGTTTTGTTTATCTGTATTACCAGCAGGTAAAATATATGCATGTAGTTTAATGATTTGTGGTTAAAATCTGGGGTAAAGTCTTTGATCTAAGTCTCAATAAATAAGGTCATTTTCTTTTCTTGCATTCTGGACTAACGTATTATATGTACTTGGAGAATTTTGGATTTATCACATCCTACTGGAGTGGGCTCTAGTCAAGATATATTTTTATATATTGTTGTGGTTATACGAGATTCTGACTCTTCATTTTTGAAAAATGATAACGGAACATGTATTTAATGGTCGATAGGGCAGCAAATGCAATGCCATTACAAATCCTTTGAAATTACTAAAAGCATTACATATATGGTACTTTGTGATGGGAAACTTTACAATTGTCATTGTAACATATGTAATCTTGGTCAACAACATAATCTAAGGTTAAGTCAATTGTATCTCTTGATGTTGAAAATTAGCTTTATTGCGTTGCAGTATTGATATACTATTCATGTTATTAAGGGAAATAAATCGGGATAATACTGTTATACACATTTAAACTATTCTTAGAATATATTTATTCTGATCCTAATCCTTTTGATACAACCACCAATTACTTCAAATTGCAATGCGTAGGTGTTCCACACAAGGTTAAGCATTCTACTTGGTGTTGTAACAATCTTAATGGATTACAACGTTTATTATTTCCATGAAATTCAGATTCGCAGGTATGCATACACAAGCACACACACACACACACATATGTGCTACCTACGAAAATCATTAGTTTTGAAACGACTCATTAGGCGTATTTCATATGGTGTATGTGGGCGTTTAATTGAAATTATGCTTGAAGCTTCTTTTGCTCAGTCTTTCAATTAATCGAATTCTTCTCGTAACTTTTGCATAAAACACATTATACACGATAGTGTGGAAATAGGCGACCTCACATATAAATTTGCTCACCATACCAGGAGAGATGTAACCTCAAATAGTTGCCTTCCTATTATTGTTTTCCTTCTACGTATATTATTTGGAGACATATGAGTGTAGATCTCTCCATTTTTTTTTTTTTTTTTTTTTTTTTGCTTTTTTTTTTTTTTTTTTAACATTTTTTTTTTTAGGGGGGGTAGCAGATCGTAAATTTTACGGCGCCCATTGTTTAACATACGGTGTCTCTAAACTGGTCTCTGTACATGTTAATCTAAACATTTGGGAACACGACAAAATTCCCAATTCAGACATCTCATTATCGATTGTGTAAACAACAAAGATATCGTTTACCGTACATGGTGTCCCTCAAGTTACAAGGGCAAAATAGGTATTAAGGTCGAGTCTTTAGGTCAAGAATCAATCACACTTTCCATACAGACTACATATATACGATTACACACACACACACACACACACACACACATATATATATATATATATATATATATATATATATATATATATATATATATATATATATGTGTGTGTGTGTGTGTGTGTGTGTGTGTGTGTGTGTGTGTGTGTGTGTGCTTGTGTATGCATACCTGCGAATCTGAATTTCATGGAAATAATAAACGTTGTAATCCATTAAGATTGTTACAACACCAAGTAGAATGCTTAACCTTGTGTGGAACACCTACGCATTGCAATTTGAAGTAATTGGTGGTTGTATCAAAAGGATTAGGATCAGAATAAATATATTCTAAGAATAGTTTAAATGTGTATAACAGTATTATCCCGATTTATTTCCCTTAATAACATGAATAGTATATCAATACTGCAACGCAATAAAGCTAATTTTCAACATCAAGAGATACAATTGACTTAACCTTAGATTATGTTGTTGACCAAGATTACATATGTTACAATGACAATTGTAAAGTTTCCCATCACAAAGTACCGTATATGTAATGCTTTTAGTAATTTCAAAGGATTTGTAATGGCATTGCATTTGCTGCCCTATCGACCATTAAATACATGTTCCGTTATCATTTTTCAAAAATGAAGAGTCAGAATCTCGTATAACCACAACAATATATAAAAATATATCTTGACTAGAGCCCACTCCAGTAGGATGTGATAAATCCAAAATTCTCCAAGTACATATAATACGTTAGTCCAGAATGCAAGAAAAGAAAATGACCTTATTTATTGAGACTTAGATCAAAGACTTTACCCCAGATTTTAACCACAAATCATTAAACTACATGCATATATTTTACCTGCTGGTAATACAGATAAACAAAACTTTTACAATTGCCACCACTGATGTCCGACATTTGGCAAAATTGGAAACCGGCAGTCTGATATGCCCCAATATCCATGGAATAGTTTAATGATCAGTCAATAAGAATAACAAAAGGAGCAAATCCCTTTGGGATGATTGTGGATTGAATTCCGATCCCTCCCACACAAAACGAAGGTCATAAAAAACTTCAGCATGCTATGGACAGCATTTACCGAATTCAGTGGGCGTACTCGATTCGAAAACTGTGCCATACCGAGCAGAATTCGCATCCGCATGTATTAAACTATAAATGGTTGCAGAACTTCACGTTGTTTAAAACACAAACAGTGGTTGAGTCAATATAAGTCTTCGCAACTGCAAGAGCCTAAAAATCTACCACATCAGTAGTTTCAATATCCTTGGAGGATGATTGACTAGAAATAATTTCTTATCATTGAAAAATAGGGCTGTACTCTCGAGGGTAGCACAAAAATCAGACCAACCGTTGCTTTGAAATTAGAGAGGTTTAGTCACACGTTCTTCCCCACGGCGCGGATGAAAGTGTGTGGGCTAGGTCACCAGTTCAGTTAGTCATGTGGTATTTTATACGCTTACTGTTGCATGCTTTATCTGTACACAATGCATTGACACTTCACTGTCCATACCGACTCTTCACGCCCATTTTTCTGACCTTTAAAAACAACATCGTCATGTATTACTGATGTATATTATTACGAATGGTATTTCAAAGCGATTGTTCACACATGTGTGCCTATGGTACTGTAATTTGACTGGATTTTACATTAGTTCAAAGATATGTCAAAACAGCTAAACCTAACAAGAGAGCAGTCAGTTTTTTCACATGATGTTACAGCTAAATACTGCCTCGTTTCATAAAGTAGACCAATAATATTAATAGAGCCTTATTGCACGTAGTCGACCAGCTACGTAACTTGATGTCCTCTTTTTGACCGGTTATCTTATCTTGTCATATTTTTATTGATACTTTACTTTTTTTTTTTAAATTGAATTCCTTTTTTTCCTTTGCTATAGATTAGCTTAAACAGTACATTTACATTCAACAGCTTTAAGCTACTTATTAATTTATTAAGGTCTGTTATCCTGGCCACAACAGCATGGACCTTGGTGCAATTTTCAAAATTAATGGAGTATTCATTCAGCTTTATAATGGTAGTTTACAACAGATATAATCCATCTAATTTCGACTTAAGTCTCTAATGGCAGCAAAAGAGTTAATTTAGCTCGTGATCGCTCGTTACCATACAATTGGCCCTGTGCATAGCGTAGGCCAATTCATGCTGACTTTACTAGATACATTTAGAAGACTCCCCCCCCCCCACCCCAACCCCTCGCCCCCACCCCAAAAAAAATTATATTTTGTAATTCTTTTCATTTTGTCAAATGTAAACAAAAAATTTTAATCTAGTAATTTACTTCCATCTATTGTTTTGTACATTTAAAATGCCAGAGGAAAACCCAAATGAGTTCGCAGGGCAGGAATAGGTCATGAAAATGTGAAATATGGTCACTGCCTACACATGTAGACTGGCTGTTCTCAACTGCACAGCCATGTATGCACACATCCGCAAGTGTTTAAGGTCTACAAAAAAATGTTCAATCAAGATAAGCCAGCTTAAAATGGAAATTTGTTTCCAATAAAATGTCCATACACCGTTTACCTTTTATAATACATATAAAAATAGCTCAAAACCCAAGTGACAACAATCATATTAAGCTCACTTAACACATAACAACCTTTGTATGTATGTTTATATATATATATATATATATATAAAAGTTGCCAGAAGTGGAGAGGACATAGACACTTTAATCTGTAGTTTGTAAAGTCTCTCCCATGACTTTCGAAAAATTCATTACATATATAACATCCCAATATCTTACATTTTAAGACAAATTTTCCAAAAACGGTTAATAACGTAGGCCTTCAGGCCTTTGGGCTCGACACATGTGTGTCGAGGGGAGGTGTAGTTGTTCCGCTTTCCTTACCAACCCTGTATAAAATTCATTTCCCTCATTGTTTTTATTCTAAAAAAGTGGAAAGAGGGCCTAATTGCCCCAGAGAATTTAAAACAATTTTCTGCACATAAAAAGGCAAGATTGAGACTTTGCTAAGTAATATGACTTTGGGCCTAGAGGCCTACGGGAATGTTTACACAAACATCATATCTGTTAGGCCTACCTTTCACAGCGGCTTCTACATTTTTTAAACATTTTTTTAAGCTTAGGCATAGACTACAAATGTTCTACAATTTTTGTTCTTATATACCAAATTTGAAAAAAGTCTAACTTTCAAAAGCCTATGCATTTCTAAATTTTAAAAACAGTTTGTTGGCTTAGTTTATTAATATATGGTAGGCCCCGCCTAATAATGTTTAGATCTGACTCTTTGGCATTGTGTTTTAATGCCTTTTTCATATTTATCCATTGAAATGGCACTTTTGGAATGAAGATCTGAATAATAAATTTAATGACTGAGTTAGGACTTTAGTATTAATTATCATTTATGTTGTAGTTATTTATTCTAACTTGATAAGGTATTAAATTCATAGCTGTTACTTCATTACCATGCACCTACATCAGTGCAAGTAATATGCCTTGCCAAAGTTAGATTTAACTTTTCAATGGAATGAATTTTTTAATAGTAAAGATCGATCTGAATGACCAATTATCTAAATGTTCACACTGGCAAACGATTAGTTGTATCAATCTTTGTGAGGAAAAAAGTGACTAGTCCTTTTCATCTTGGAAGCGATCGAGTTGTTTCTGCCCATTTTCAGCGCACTGTGTGTTGAACGGCGCCGATATTACACCTTTACATCATGTACATTGTGGCTGTAACCCAAAATACAACATGAATACATCTAATATTGGTGATAAGACAAGAGCTTATGTGTATTGAAGGGTTCCAACGTACCAACATCCGGGTAGTTCTATGGCTGCCTGATGCGCATGTCACTAAACAGTGTTTTAAATGATGTGCACGGATCATATGGTAATAGACAAAGCCATGCCCACATGTAACATGGGAACGTATAACTAAACCTCACTATTATCAGAAGGGTGCGGGTACAAGAGAGTACATAAAATAGTTTGTATTTTGCAGAAAATGATTAACCGTTTTATTTGTAAACAATACCTTTTAATTTTATGCATTTCATCTACACTCTGGATACAGTCATGGTCATTAATTACGGTTTCCTTTCTGGTGTAAATGTTATCGGCTTCGTTGTAGCCCAAATACTCCCATAAGACATAAAATAAGAAAAAAACAGATACATTTAAGAGTGAATCCCAAGGACTTATCCTGATTGCAAAAATATACGGGCAAAATTATATTGTGTGTCTCACCCTTTTGCATGGAAATGAAACATGTAAACACTGGGCATTAACAGTTTTAAAAGGATGTTGTTAATGCATTTTGAAATAAACCATGTTCGGGAGCAAAAAATAATGCAACCTATATACTTCCTTGTTACTTTCGTCTCAACTACAAAATCTGTACAAACTTTTACGAGGAATTCAAGTATCAATATAATACTTTGTTTGCATTATTATGATAATATTGTAAGACAACTATGTTCAAAATATCTTGAAGTAGCTCAATGTCGTTTTTTTTGGATAATATGTTGATCAAAATTTCTTGTTGCCCGATGTAAATGTAATTGACAGGTTTTTTATCGGATGATTGAGCACTACCCTAATATGGGATGCAAACATCACCTACTTAGATCCGATCTATTTGATTTTATCAAGGATTAGAAACCCCGTATGTGCAGTAATCTCTATTACTCACGGACGTTTTGGTGATGCCGATGTAGACAATAGTGGCATGGAGCATAATGGGTATTATATCTTCACATGTACCCCATGTGCATGGCCGCAATAAAAGCGCAAGAGTCTGTCTGTCTCTGATCACTATCAAGTGTGAATTTTTTTCAACACAGGTAGCTTGAGAATCTCTCCAGCTTCTTGACCCCAATGACATTGGAAAAAGTAAAGACTGAGTGACGAGAGCCCAACCAAACACCTCTCTTATCTTGCTTGTATAGGTGAAGGTCAAGCGAGTTGCTTTTTGTGCATGTCTGAATAAAAATGATCCTGATTGAATTATCATGGTCATATTTATTATGTTCATGCTACAGTGATCATACTTCGAGACATTTAAGTTGATAATCTCCAACAGAAACTGTGGTGTGCGATATGCATCGTGAATAATGTTATACAGATCAAATTCGAACTCCCAAAAAAATGTTGTGGTCGATTTTAAAATCCATTGCCACATGCACAAAAAGTTACTAGTCTCCCGATTCCATTGGTGACTGTTGTGCCACCCTTCTGGAACACAGCACTTTCCTTTTAATGGTACATTTCTGTGGTTGTGTTTTTGTTTAGAAGAAAAATGTTGTCTCCATGTTAAAACATTTTTGCTGTAAGTATATTTATAACCTCTTATTTTCCATATTTTCAGTTTAAAGTAAAATGTGTCAGTAACATTGATTGATTGCAAGTATAGTGCAATCGGTATCTTTTGATGCAAATACCAGTCTGAAAAGTACAAATGAACAAAATAATCATCAATCTCTAGCATTCGAAAATATGAGACAGAGTGTTGTATAAGCAATTTTAAACAACGTAGAGCTATTGGTGTAATGTTCAAATATTCATTTCTTCTTGTTGCATTGTATGAAATGCATGGCAAATGATATTGAGTGACTAAAACAAACAATTCAGACATCATTCTGCACTTTCGTTGAAATTCCATCGTGAACTTTAACACAACATCCAAGAATATTATGTCCTTGTCATGATACAACCACTTTTGCGACCTGCCATAATTTCCTAAATGTGAGTCGGGTACCTCAACGAAAAACCTGCTGCTGCAAAATAGGTTCAACCGTGATCCACTGGTCATTTTGTTGACAACTGAAATGCGGAAGTATTTAGTGGCTTTGAAAAACTTGTCTGTTATATACAACGAACATTGGTCATCAGCAAGCTTTTCTACATAAATAAGCTGATGATATTCTACGAAAATAAAGCACCTCATTTTCAATAATGTAATAGAATTGTAAAAAATCCCAAGCGGAGGACCTTTTTTCCTTTTAAACAATGAAGAATCATAAGGACGGCTACAAAAGTAAGATACTCCAATGCAGTTAGTCAATTTAGCAGATAAAAACAGTGTTAATCGTTCTCCTGGAGATACGTTGTAAAAAAATAATATCAGGTATGATTGAGAACTAACAAGGAGTACATTTTCTGTTGCGTTCACCAGAGTGACGTCACAATACTTGCAACAGAAGGGCCCAATCTTTTTATTTAAACGGAAACTTGACAATATGTTTGCATTGTCATATGCAACAAATCCGCCATAGAAACAGTCAGTATATCCGGAAGTCTCAGGTACTGAATCCATATAATGATGAAGATTTATGTTCCAGTTTTATCTGCAGTAGTTTTTGTACATGCAAAGGAGTTGCCATGCACTGTGCACATGTTGCATGGTCCCCTGATCATTTGCTGCAAAACATGAAAGCGCTTACATTCACCCACAGTAATCTAAAACTGTGGATCAATGTGAATCTTAAGTACAATAGTTTATTGTACCTAGACATAAGCTTTAATATGATGACAATTTTGCGCAGCCAATCATTTAATCAGTATCCTTCATTGGCAGCTCTTCAGCTCGCCCACAACAAAATAAACACTATTCTTCACAACGCGTTTTATGGACTAGAGGAACTACACTGTTTAGTCCTGTCTGGAAATGAAATTAAAGTGGTCCATTACCGTCATTTTGTAAGTTTGCATAGCCTTCGGAGTCTTATTCTTTCGGATAATCAAATATATTTTATCAGAGATTATTCATTTGCATACCTTTATGAGCTCGAAATATTAGATATTTCATTAAACAGTTTGTCAGCAAGCAGTACTGGTGTATTTTATGGTTTAAATAGCTTAAAAAAATTAAATATCACAAGCACTTTTATTTTACGCATTGGCACGAAGCTTTTTGATGGTCTAACAAAATTACATAATGTTTATGCAGATGATCCAGTCATTTGTTGTATAAGAGCGTTAAGTCGCTGGTGTCATCAAAGAGATGCTATGCATACAATATGTATGCCTCTTCTTCACACAAAAAGCATCTATATCTATACCTCACGGTATTATTAGGTCTGTTATTTAATGTAATCTCCATCTTTTGTATAAGTAGTGTGCGCATAAATAATTCTGGAATATTTCGGATTTCCCTTACCTTACTGGATTTAGGAAGCTTAGTTTTTATTGCAGCATATCTTGCTTTAAATTCCTATTTTGGCAAAAGCTTACCAATGCACAGCCACGCGTGGAAAAGTAGTTTTTCATGTAAAGCTTTATCCCTTTTGATCATAACCTGCATATGTGGATCGATGTATTTAATTTCTCTACTAACACTTGACTATTTTATTAATATAGTTCTCATTTTTCAAGTCCCGCCTTTTAATGTAAAAACAATTTTGTTCTATGTTGTATCTTATTTGACAGTTATTATGGCCCTAAATTTGCCACTTGCTCTCCAACACCACCGATATTCTTTGCAAAGTATTTCTAAACGTACAGCCTGTATTCCATTTATTTCCTCTGGTAACAAATGGACCACAGTGTTATATATTAACATGGTAACTTCTATCATTGAATGCATGTGGTCTATTGTTGGACATATACTGTGTGTTGCTTTCCTAAAAAGTAAAGACACATTGTCTGCTAGTGCAAAACGAAATGCCCGAGTTTGTAGAACATTGATTGTTAATTTGTTTTTTGTTGCGTCGTATCAAGTTGTGCTTACAATGACAATTGTAGATGCTTATCTAAGGACAGATTATCTGCCGGCACACATGCTGTATTTCATCATAACCTTGGGTCCTATTGTCAACCCAATGGTGTTAACTATGAGGACATCGGAGTTTCAGAAATATATCAGCAGAATTTTCATCATTCATAAGACTGACAAAAGAACTGCCCGAAGCCATTATAAGTAGTGGGTCACTGTTGGAACATTTTGTGCGCTTGTTATATGTGTAGACTGTCCCTATTTGGCTTCAATCTGACACAGCCGGACTTGTAAATGTATAGAGGAAACACATCAAGTCTCAAGTGGTTCAGATGATCATTGTGATAATTGTTACTTGACTAAACACCCTTTTCCAGATACAACAGATAAACATTTATAACTTGTTATGATATGAACGCCATTTCAAGCCCCTCACAATCTTTATTCTTGTGGTTATTTTTGACATCAAATTTTCTACGGTGGCTACGGATAGTTTCCTGCAGTCATGCTTTTTTCAGGCAATATCGGACACATACATATACTATCCTATCCACATTTGCTAATTTCTTTTGGCGGCATTTCAACGGATAAAGACCTTTTCATGTGTTCATGTATAATTCCTGTTCCTCTTTTCGTCTCCTAGCTATGTGGAATACACAGCAGAGCATTTATAGGCTCGACCATTTTTGCCACTAATGCATTGTACATTATCCTTAGGACTGACCTGATTAGAAGACAAGTCAGGATGTGATGACATTTCATGTGTTATTTTTATTCTTCTTTTGCAGGCTAACTAAAGATAAAAACACACACACAAGCACTATAAGCACATTTCTCATATGAATAAATTTCTACCAAACGAGGGCACAAGTGACCACCACCAAAGGCAGAGATTCA
Source organism: Hermodice carunculata (assembly GCA_964020975.1). Lineage (NCBI taxonomy): Eukaryota > Metazoa > Annelida > Polychaeta > Eunicida > Amphinomidae > Hermodice > Hermodice carunculata. Next base: position 49,595,442 of record OZ026618.1, on the reverse strand, counting down.
GGGATTGCAAAAACATCAACTTTCATTTTCCAATCCCAGTGAGTAGAATAAATTTCACTCCTGATTTAAGACAGGAAGTCACCCGCAAAAGGCAACTTCTCTCAACCGTTCAAACATTTTCAACCAATAAAGACGTCAGTTTTTCCAACACATTTTGGCATGTCTGCTTAAAACCCAAACTGCATAATTTGCGCATTAAGATAAAAAGAGACATGGTAGAACGGACACTTTTTGGTTCTCCAGACTTGTCTATCACTTGAGTTGACATGAAAGGAAAAACGCAGGCATACCTCGTTTTCGTCATATTTATGTACTGGAACATTACAAAAATTCTCTAACTCCATTATAACTATGGGTCGGAGAACAAATACCGCAGCACAACAGGGCCAAGCAAATATTTATCCAATAGTTTAGAAAAAAAACATTATCCTTATTCGTAACTTTCAATCCAACAATGGGATCAAAGTGAATTATAGCCAAAGGTAGAAATGCAAGAAATACCAAACCCCAGTAACATTCATCTCCCAGTACCGATGTAAAGAAATAACTATTTGGCAAGTATATTTGGTTATAACTATATTTTTATGCAGAATTCTTGTAAAGACCGCACCCTTACAATAAAATATTTTCAGTTCCCCTCAAACATACACATGCACCACACAGTCTTGACCATGATATAACAGTGGTATACAAAAGATGAAGACAGAAGAGTATTTGACTCATCACTGCCTAACAAGAGTTTGTCAGTGGCTTCACAATACCATCGCAGCTGACCATGTGTTCTTTTCCATGTGTTCCTCACATTTTCTGTATACTTTTTTGCATGTAGGTTGTACAGGCCTGACCAACACAGATTATACAGAAACAGACCATTTTTGCTAACCAGTAAAGGCCTTTCAAAACTATTGGATTTTCAACAACAGTATCGGCGCAAATTTATGGTGAGAGGCATTGTGGAAGGGATATTTTCGTCATTGAACTCATTACATCCTTATGACGCTTTTTTATGGCAATGCCTAAATTCCATCTGCTAATCGTATGTTACCAATCTCGGGATTTTTTTTTTTTAAATTTGGGAAGAAACTTGGATGGAAGTTCTTTCCAAATTATATGTCAATGGTCAACAGCATTCTTTGGCACGCTCTGGGCGCAACGCGCCCAGACACGCCCAGAGCGGACCGAGGAGAGCTGTTGACTCGGCCATCTAACTGGCTAGAGTAAGTTAAGAAATTATTTGAAAGTAACATATTACTGTGCCATACGATATTTGTCTTCATGGGTAATAAAAAGAACAGCATATTCATGCATTTTTCTGAGACAATGCTCCACATTTTTTATCAATCTCAAATGCATTTTAGAGGAGTGAGCACTGTTTAAGAGGTATAATTTAGTGTGCTAAGACTATCCATCCATTGAATGTAAATGTACTTTATCCAAAATGCAAGGAGGTGTGTTCTTCAAAAGACTAGGTATATGACACCAGATAAAATTTGGGTTATAGCAAATATCAAACACAGCTTATCTGTATTTGGCAGGCCCAACGCCTTTTTGTGAAATTCAAAAATTCACAGAAAAAAAAGAAAACTTAACTGCAATTTGAGACAATGGTTTGCAGGAAAGAGATTGCAGGGGGAGAACAGGGGACCATCAGTGGTCCCGAAATATAGTCCCAGACGGATTGTTCCGGAATGGTTTTCAACAATGCAGACATGCTACATTTTTTCTGGCGAAGATGTACAATACATGCGTGACAGCAGTTTATATAAACTGTCATCCAGCAAGACATGACGAAGAACACTTTTCGTGACTGACACATTGATGTTGACAAGATGCTGTGGCATTTGGTTCAGAGTTTTCTTTCGCATCAAGAAAACCCAACCTTATGGAACTAGGTAGACGACACATGGTATTGTCCTCATCTTGCATGACTGTGGCATTGCTTATCTTGATGTACATATAAGCCCATGTATTTTTTAATCAAAGATTCTGTCATACAAGACAGGATAAACGTTTTGTTTCAAGTTTTATGAAAGGAGGCAACATGTGGCATTAGGTCAGTTTCAGGGGGAGGAGTTGGTGACTCCCAGTAACTGAAAATTTCCAAAATGGGCAAAGAGTATATATGGTTGGCATAACCCTCTGCCAGTGATGTCTGTGAAATGGTATATATAATGCGCAAGTTAAAATTCCAAATAGAGTATTCGCAATTTGAGTTTAAAACATGAAAATGCTGGTCGGCATTATCATATAGGATGAGTAGGATATTGCGCTGTACTTGGAAGTCAGCACACTGAGTCACATTTCCAGGCTGTATTCTTACAAGCAGCTCAACCTCCTTACTGGATGAAAAACAAAACAAAAATCACGGCCATGAAGATTTGGTTGTAATTTAATTAGTTTGCTCAAAGTGAGAGTGCAGGGCGATATATACCAACATCAAGGTAATGGTTTTCTTTTTAAATACAAAACCAGTGTACTGGTATAATATTGTTGTATTGGGCACACCAGAAATAGCAAGGGAGTTTCTTTAGATGAAGGTCTTCAAACTTGAAACGAAACTGAAACGTATGTATATCATTCTTGTGTAAACGTTATTTTTGCTTGCACAAATATCAGAATTTTGGTCATTTTTAGTGATTGTGTAAAAAGGAGTTTCAAGGGTGGAAGTTTTGAGTAGATCAAGTTGTTTTAAGTTTCGCATATTTTTTAGATATCTTAATTTGACTGTCCATTTAAGTTCCTTCATCTATACTAGTTTGCCGAAAAGGCCTTTGATACATGTCATGACAACCATCAAGTGTAATGTGCCAAAATACTTTAAACCATATATTTGTGAAGTTTTTGTTTCTAAGCTAAATTGTCATTCAGCTGAGTTTATCTTATTATCATCAGCATGCCGTTATTGTCCCTTGACCAACTGGTTCGATATTCCATAGGGAAACATCTAGGGATCCCTAGGCCTCGATTTGTTCAACAGTGTCGCTGCGATTTTTTATACTTTTAACTAATTCAGTTGTGTGTTTTGGTATTGTCAACATCTACTACAAAACCATCATTTAGATTGTGCTAAAACGTAATCGAAAAGTTCCTTGTGTAACGATAAATCAAAGGTGTACACCAGGTGGCATTGGTCACTTAGGTTTATTCATGGAAGGTCAGCTGAGCATAGGACTCTCACACTCCCTTAGTTTAGTTTATTCGATGAAACCCAAGTCTCATATTGTTTTACCTAATATGAAAATCATTTTCAATGTTATTTTTTTACCACAAACTGTTTGTGTCCATGCTGTGTATGCTTGAGCTAAAGATACTCGACTCAAAGCCATTTTTAGGGTGTTTTTCACTCCCATTTCGCCTTGCAAGCCTTTGCCGCAGCGGTCAGTCTTGACCTGGACTTCAAACTCATCAGCTTGTGTCATATAGAAAGTGGTCATACCAAAAACCATATCGATAGAAAAAAATGCACACAATAATTATGTCATTGTGTTAAGTACGGTAAAACATAAATATATCCGTGCGCTTCTTAATCAAGCATATATCGCCTCCATGGCGTCATAAATAAAAAAATAATCATTTATGCCCTAATTTTATTTGGTTCAATGTCCTTATTTGCGCGACAAAATGATGAATGACTTGCTCATGTAAAACCTTATTGCTTTGTGAAAAAAGTTATGCTTGTCTGTAAAAATACTGATTTTGTTTTTTATTTTGGGGGGAGGGTATCTATAATTAGATATTTAAATTTTTAGTCCGAGCAAAACTTCGTCTTTTTAATTGTTAAATGAACAACATCTGGAAAACCCACCCACCCACCCACGCACACACGTGCACACACACACACACACACACACACACACACACACATATATATATATATATTTTCCCTATAAACAAGAGGTACACGTACAAAATGAAAGTAGACAGTAAGACTCATACACATACAAATGAATAATAAATGCTATATATTAATAAAATATTTATAGTGGCCTCCCTATGGCATGCTTAAAACAGCAGTTTGCACTGACATATTTTCAGCCTGTGTGTAAAATCTACAGCACAGTGCATAACAAATGGATAGAGTCAGAGAGCTCTTGCCGTGAGAAACATTTAAATCACTGTCATGAGCAAGGCAAAGTTCCTTGATATATTGCGCGATACATAAAGTTTCTACAGTACCTCCAGATGCTGTATTTACACTATTCTGAGCGCCTTATAAACAAGAGCCGAAACTTGACTCTTTCACATTGTGTTCGCTTATTTGTTATTTTGAAGAAATCATATTCACGGAATTGCCTGTAGCTGCTCTGCTTCCATCGAGAGCAGGTTGCCCATATATGTTAACTATATTATTTTTACTATTAACCCCCCCCATGAAAATACCTTACGAAAACTTTGCGTAATGAATATCGATGAGTACGTCTTCATGAATCAATGACAGTAATACATTATGACACCTGTATGAAGTCGCCAAACAAATGGAATGGCCATATTACAGGCTGTATCGAAAATACTCTATTTCTTTTTTTTCGAAAAATCCTAAATTTGGTAAACATATAAATGCATACAGTATGTTTTGAACAATTAATACCTAGTGTCTGGAAGATATACCTGCCTGAGAAATCAAAATGGGTTCCTGTATTTGAAAATGTTGGATGCTTTTGTCAATATTGTCAGCATATGGATTCTGACCAATAATGTTGCCAAGATGTTCGAATTGATTTATCTTACTTATAATATTAGAACCATGTAATGAAATATCAGGATATGCATCGGTGTTACCTGAAACCATATGCTTGGAATTAAAGGATTCAAGAAGTCATTATATTCATTGCCAAATTGTGAGCAGAGTGCAAGTATCTTTCTCACAAAAAGAGAGATCAGAACTAAGGGAGATACATCATCAGCGTATGCCAATGTTCCTGTAAAAATGTGTCCAATATCACATCCAAAACCGGACTTTTTCAAATGCATGAGTACCTCATCTATGTATATGACGAATATAATTGGCGAGAAAGCCATACATTGCTTTACACCATTGGTTACCTGAATGCATCCAATACAGCGCTACCCCCAGGATATGTTAACTATTATTCGAGCATACATTTCCAACAGTAATCTAGCTATCATTGAGCTTATATCTCTCTCCAACAATAAATTTAAGAGTTCAATAAAGTGTACCCTTTCAAACGCTTTTGTGGCGTCTAGAAAGACATAGAATCTCTGCATCTGTATTATTGATACTATAGTATGGGGAATATGTATTTAAAAAAAATGTACACTGTGACATTGAACTTCTAGTTTTAAATTTGAACTAAAGCTCCGAAGAATTTAAGACATCCTAATATTCAGTTTAGATAACCCAGTCCAATAACTTACCCAAAACACTGAAGAGCGCGATGCCTCCATAGTTGTCGGAATCACATGACGATTTTTGCTTGTTTTTGGAGTATCAAATTCAAAGAAAGTTTTAAGAAAGCATGAGGCGAATACCCATGTCTAATCGTCGATCAAAATAACAAGAATAAGTACACTTTCAGTTTGCAGTCGCATGCATAACATGATCCAAGAAAAGTCCCTGGCTGCCATCATGTTTATTTAATTTCGAACATTTTATCGCAGATTGATACTTCTTTTGACTGACACTGTAGGCCAAGAAAATTTACTGCCATCCCTGTGTTCAGTCCCCATCTTCATATCGATTTTTACAATTAGGTTATCCATTTTATCTGCATCATAGGATACCGAATCGTACAAGGTTTTAAATTTATCTTCCAAAACGCCTGCAATATCATCAAGATTATTTCATGATCAATGACGCCTGACCTGGAATGTGCTTTGGTTCTTATTTTTTTTATAACCGCCCCGAAATCTTTATAGGGACTATATGTCTTAGTATTTGCCAGCTGATTGGCGAAAAAAATATTATTTTGATACAAATCTTAAAGCGTAATGATACTTAGCACGAGTTCTGCTTGTAATGTCTCCTATCGCCTTCGTCCTATGTAAACTGTTATTTTTTCAAATCTGTTGCCAAAATAAAACTTGTTTTCTGTGATTCTCTACATAGTGAGTCCAACCTAGGAAAACAGTGGACTGCTTTCGATCTGAATAAAGAATATGTTTCAAACACTTGTCAAGACATGCATTTATAATAGCACCATAAATACACTGGATATCAGAGTTAGGTGCTGGCTATCCAATATTTATTCAACCTAGCCTTTCATCAAGGGATGGTTTACAGGTTAATGCAACGTGCCAAGGAAGGATAGGGTGTCTCTGCTCTGGAACTGTGTCAGAGTACACTCCAGGTACATCAATCAGAATTGTACTTACGAATATTATGCATGTGAGCCAATTCTAGTTGTCATTCATCATCCCCTTTAATATTATTTGGCTGCAATTAAAATAACAACGTCATTCTTCAAGGGGCTTCATAAAGAGCTTTTTTCCACTGTAATTTCCTTTTTGTTAAGGGCCATAGTATCATTTGCATAAATATTCATTATTCATTTCGCTTGACATGATTGCTTTATGTAGCTCTGAATGTGCTATCAAATAAAAGTGTAATTACTACATTTTATTTACAAATTGGAAAAATTTGATTTGTTAGAATGTGATCCTGCAATATGTACTTTTTTTTTGACCTTCTTAACTGGACCTCCTTCTGTAAATTTATTTGCAGTTTCTAATGCTTTATGTGGTGGTGCTGTAAATGATTAGGGCATGTGTAAAGCACTACAGTAGTGAATGTGAACAAAAGTTTACAGAGATTCAACTTGAAAAGGCAAGCCAGTAATGGCATCCCAAAGAGGAAGGAAGGTAACGGGGCATGTGCAAGAAGAGTCACCACCAGTTCCATAAGAACCGAGAGATGGCGCCACAGGACCGTCAGGTTTTTCAGGAATGAAGTGAGTGAACTCAACTTGATTTCTTGGCCGTTCGACCCAGAACACAGAGGTGTAAGCAAATAAAGGTCCAGAGGTTATGTGACGTAAGTAACGCTTGTATGTCTGCATGTTGGTTTAAACATATTGTATTTAAAAAAAACAATTGGACAACAGGCTCACCAGCATGTATAAGGGCCTCATATTTGCATATTAATATCAGTGAACTTTGTTGCTACCGATCACTCTTCTCTGGGTTGATGTTTACTCCAACCGTTCATTAACATCAAGAAAATTGAATTATATATTTGATCATATGGCAGTTGGTACGTATGCCTGCCCCTTGCCATCCAATATATACATGACACATTCCGACACACAGTATGTATGACTCTGTTGGGGCTGGTTTTAGATATTGGGGGCATGTAAAAGTGTATATGGGGCAGTTAGAGAAGTGGTAGGCCTTTGTTAGTAAACCAAAACAGACGGTACTCGTGCATTACTCCAAGAAAAGAGCGAAATTAAAAAGCAAATATCTATACTCATGCTTCCATATGTTCACAAGGGATGCCCTGGCGAACGCTAGTGATTACAGCATGGGTTGTGCTGAACAGTGCAAATCTTTTACCTAACATGTAACATTGGTGATGAAATGTGCATGTTTAGTTTGCTGACGGTTTGATTTTTATTAAACTCAAGCACATCTTGTGTTTTTACTTTATGATCCTTCTACGTTAAACCGACCAGCGTGCTTCTGCACATAGGGTAAACAAAGAAGGGTATGCTTCCCGAATTGAACCGAAAAAATCCTGTATCCTATGAACTGGTACATTGCAGGTGGGCACTGTTGAGGACCCATATACCTTGATTTTTTCAACAGGTGGTTCTGCAATAAAATCGGTTTTTCATATAAGTGTTAATAGGAATGCTTTTTTTTACCACAACTATCCCTTAGATTTTACTCATACTTGTTGCAAATATTTCTTGTGGAAGTGTCAAACAAAGCACCTCACTAGGTGATATTCTGTAGATTACTAATTTTAAACAAATTTGGAAAGTTCAGATATTTATGGGTTAATACATTTCCATTCATTACTAGAAAAGACAATGGGGACTGCAAAGCATGCTCTCCAAAACCATGGGCTAGATAGCTTCGGACTTGACAGGAATGTACCTTGTGGGTGGGTGTCTAGTATTTTATAAATAATCGTGTTTCAATGATTTTGATATCTTAGGATTTTTTATTTTTTTGTTGGAAAAATCTGAAAATCTCGTTTCTTGACATCACTCTGGAAATTGCTATGAAACTGTATGGAGATAATGCCGACTATATGGGCGAGATTTGTACAGCGCATGTGTGACCGTGACCTTATTCCTATTGCCATAGGGCTGCTTGCAGAATGTTTCTGTGTACTTGGTACCTTGGGATCAATTTGACCCAGGATATGATGTCGACGTTTCATTACACAGTTCCTTGAGAGACCTTGATTTCATTTCTAAGGCTACACAGTCGTTTGTGCACCTTTTAACTGTGCAAGAGAATAAAAATATAGGCAACTTTGAACCAAAAAACCCAAACAAACAAACAAAAACAAAGCATGCAGAAGGGCAGCTAGACTGCAGTTCCATGGCTGAAATATATTTTTCTCACGTCAGTCAGAATTATGTTGGAACTTCCATCCAGAACGGAGGCTCCTTTAAGCCTTGCCAATCGTTATGATTTTTGTTGTCGTGTTTTCGCATTAAATATGGGGTAAATTCGTCATCCGTTGGTTTAAATGTAACTGCAGAGCAAATCCCATACTCTGAAAGCTGTAATAAACTAACATCGCGCCTTTGGGGCTACAACCATCTTCATGTGGGATATTAACTGAAGTTCACTGTATATACCATTTGATCAGCAGTAGTATCCCATGTATTGTTAGTTTCTACAGTTGACGAAGAAGAGCATACAACACCAACTATGGTGTTTTTTTGAGGCAATCTTTTTTAAATGGCTAAAGTACTTGCCAGCAAGACGTCTGGTTAATTTTCAAAATCCCTGCGCTATGCGCTATTACATCGTTATCGTCGAACATTTATTAACAACTCCGTCAAAGTTCGACAGGTCTGCATCACTATGTAAAGGAAACCAATTTACTGTTCATTCAGTACTACGGATATAACGTTACATAAAATTATGTTCTCAAGTACAGGTACATTGTAAACAATATGTTTCAAAATAACCTCAGAGTTGCCAACATTCAAAATGCAATTTCAGGGACATTAAAGTGATAATGTCAGGGACACAGCATATTTAACAAAGAATATATAAGAAAATACTCAGTTTCAATGCGGGACAAACACCCTAAACTGGTCAAACTTTAAGCTAATTTCAGGGATTGTCCTTGATGATGTGGGACAGTTGGCATCTCTGTAACCTTCGACTGTGTTGACATACAATTGGACACACAGTTGCAGAGTGGTCACTCATGGAACACAATTCGATGGATACGCTACTTACTTTCTTTATCACACAAATTATTCATATATAGTTATTATGCACCCTGTGGACCTAGAATATCGACGCACATGATCGTTAAGGTTGCCTCCACAAGGCAGTCGAGGAGTGCGTACGGCCCTGAAATATATTTGAACGAATGAACAGGCATGATAAAGGTAACTAACGTTCTGTTGTGGCTATATTTATTTTAAATCCCCCTTCAAAAATAATAATTATATTTTACGCATTAATATTTAATTATTGACCTGATGGAGACATCTGGATAATACATCATCAAACACCTAAGCACTTGTTCCTGTAGTTTCTCGCTCACACAGAAGCAAGTGTATTGAGACTTGCGCGGAAATATGGCATGTAGCTGCAATAGATACAGGGGTTAACAAAACAGCTCATATGTGTCAGGAACACCCCCGTGGTCTGGGCAGGAGTATTCACCGAGCAGTCAAGCACACCAGTTGTGTGCCCGAGCATATGGCATGTGCTCTCAAACCCAATCCAAATGGATATGATCGTTGTTATCAGTGCAGTTGTAACCAGCTGGGCCGATGCAATGTCAAGCGTCCTGCCATGCCTACTCATTGTAGCATGTTGTTCCCAAAGTGTTGTAAAATAGTTACATGAAAAAATACTAAGGTGACAGCAGACGTGACTAGAAAGCCTATAACACCATGCGGAAAGTAAAATTTCTTCGTTATTGGTCCGTCCAATCGTTAATAACATTTACAAGTGTTATTTCTCATTAGAGATTGGAAATACAAAGATCGACTACAAATAAATCGACTAAGGTACATTGGAAATGTTAGAGCTAAACTTGCATTTAAATTTATCATTTGGCCTCTTTATATTATATACACGAATGGCTTGCGCACTGCTTAGAAACGGTCTCCCGCTATGAGAACCAGGTTGTATCAAGACAAGAATATTAATCCCCTAAAAACGCTTTGACTGTGCCACGAGGCACACACTAAAAAGGTTAAAGGTATGATACCCTGTGTAAAGTGATGCCAAACACGATTCCATATACAAGTAAATCCACCAGGGTCTGTTGGCGCAGTAAAATCAAGATAATTTTTCTCAGAATCTATTGTTACTTTTACCGAGTATTATGATTGGAAATGAATTAAAATAGAAACCGACTGATACGACTACATTTGCACTTTCCTGATATCTCTGATCCAAATTGGAACACCAAGAACCGCACTCGATAGAGGTCTTTGTGGTATTCTATTTCCTGAACTGGGCTTCAGCTTTGCTGTGTTTGTGGTCGCCACCATTGACAAGCTATTTGTGCTGGCGTTACTAACTCAATTAGTGATTTCAAAGATAATGTTCCTTTCCCGCTACCCTTTAAGCTATCCATGCCATTGTTCAGAACTAGAGATATTACAACCAACCTTGCCATATCCACCCGCCGATAAAAAAATACTCCTGTCGGTATGCATTCAAGTTTGCATTTGGTGGTTTTAGCGTCCTTAACGGATCCACAAGTCTAATCCCGAGTAAATCACAGGCAAACTGAGGTGAAAGGAATATCATTGTTCTATTAATGCTAACTAATCTGATGCGCAGAGTCATACCCAAGGGCCTGTTACTTGCTGTAATACATTTGATAATAAAATAATAGAAAAAAACCACGTATGTAGAGCAGTCAGATTCTGGTTAATATATGCATGCTGACTTCATCTGATCCAGCGATATGAATGGTCCACGCCCAATTACGTATTGCACAAAAAAATGCAAAGTTGTTATTCTAGTTTGTAAAGCGATGTCATCAGCATGTACATGTTAATTGCACAATCACGTAAATTTAGTACATTATAAGAATACAATATATATGTTTTTTTTAATTGGAAGACGAGGAAACAATAAAAGTGGACACAGGGGGTGTGGATCAATCAGAAACCCATCAAACCTGGTACACCAATCACACAATCAGTTGGAAAATCCAGGGAGTGATAAACGTTCTGTGCTTTGAAAACTGCAGTTGTTTCGGTAACAGAAATGTAATCTGCACATTTTGCCTCTTTGCGGTAAGGTGGTTGACTTTTCTTACATTTGTTGTTCTATGGGGGCTGGTTAAAACATCAGTGACGTCAGCAGCAGTCCTCATGACCCGGGTCATAGCCGCTCCACCAATTCTTGTGCCACTTAACAAACAGCAGTTGCTCATGAACAACAAACCACATCACTCTGAATATCATTTTATGGGCTTAATACATATGATTCGAATTGTCGCGTTCAATATTCGAGATAAAGGATGGGCAGTCTTGGTGAATGTCATATGACAATTTCTTCGGCTCCATCTCATATGGTCATGACAATATTCATCCACTACCCATACGGTATATCACAAAAAATGTTCATGAATTATGCACACAAATCAACAATGAATCCAGAGTCATAGGGACTCAGATAGTGATCTGCCAGTATATTACGTCCTGCAAGACTTCTATGCCATCAACGCCAGAAACCCATTACACGTCTGTTCTATATTCTCGAAGCCCTTTGCTGTAACTGCATGTGTATTTTTCAAACATAAATACAGGGAAGTTGAAAACTTTCGTTATTTGATTTGTCATTTTCATAAAAAGACCCTTTTCTTATTGCAATGGTACACATATAATTCCCACCTGCCTACTAAGACCACAGTACAAAAATTGACATTAATGCGCATAACCGACAATTATCCTTTCTATTTCCGCGCATTTACGCACAAAATGTTTCAGAAATAAGAACAAGTGCAAATAACGACTACATTTTATTGAAACTATACGTGATCCTATCGGCAAGGTTCTACTGTGATTTTGTATTATTTTTGTCTTACAAGCAAACAATTCCATCAAGTCGCATGCTTACATCATTATGAAGGTTCACGAGACGTTGGGAGAAGTTTTTTTTATTTCATCAGTGAACATTACAGTACTTAATACATAGATTAACAAAAGTATGAAACACATACATGCGTAAATACATAGCCATATAGAAGTACATTAACGACTACATAAAATTAAAACTATATGTGAACCTATCGGCAAGGTTCTACTGTGATTTTTCATTCCAAGCAAACGATTCCATAAAGTCGCATGTTTACATCACTATGAAGGGTCACGAGACGGTGGGAGAAGAATTTTTATCAGCGAGCATTATAGTACTTAATTTACATAGATTAAGAAAAAATATATAAAATACACAAATACATACAGTTATGCTCGCATTCAAGTTAACAAATGTAAAACGCACCAACGTTTCCCAAACGTTTCCCAAACACTTTCAGTGAAAGTCAAACGTTTTGCAAACTCGTAGCAAACACTTTGAAAACACTTTCCAAACGCTTTGCAAACGCTTTGCCAAACGCTTTCAAACACTTTTCCAAACGCTTTCAAACACTTTGCCGAACGCGTTTGGTGAAAGCCGAACGTTTTCAAACACTTTTCCAAACGCTTTCAAACACTTTACACTTTGCGCCAAACGTATGTGATACATGTACATGTACACTTGGTAATATAATTCTAATGACAGGAATATTTTTAACAAGTGTCTAAAAAGCTTACCAGCACCTAAAAATCCCATTAACATATGCATGCCTTCGTTTATGGATAAGCCAAAATGCTCTACGATGTATATTTCACAATTAAGTTGAAATTATGCTTTCTCAAAAAAATCAGTTTTTTCTAACAGTTTGTACATGTATCACGTACAATGCATGTGAATATATTGTAGGCTTTATCATTGTTTTCTTGTTTGCGTGACAAATTGCAACTGGTTTATGCCTGTGATACAGTGGAAAACGAGGAGAAAGATGAAGTATTCATGACATCTTAAATGAACAATTAAGTCTTTAATTAATTTTAGTTGAATTAGACACTTGGGTAAACGTATTTGGATCGTGTTTTATATAAATATATATAACTTATAATGCTGGATAATTGCACATTTACATGTAGGTACATCATATATTGCTGGACCTGTTGAAAATACGTGTGGAGATTCTTCATCATTTAAATGGAAGTGTTTGAAATGCATAGTATTTGAATGTGTTTGTGAAAGTGTTTGGAATCGTTCGGGTAATTGTTCAACACATTTGGAAAGTGTTTGAACGCGTTTGGAGAAGTGTTCGGTAGCTTTGTGAAAGTGTTCCAACATTTTATAAAAGTGTTTGAGATTTTTCCCAAACGCTTTCCAAAAGCTTTCCAAACACATTCCAAACGTTTTCAAACGTTTCTAAACACAAGCCAAACACCAGCAAAACGCGAAAAAAGCGTTTAGCTGTTAACTTTTAGCCGGGCGTAACTGTACATAAATAAATACATATGTACATACATACATACATACATACATACATACATACATACATACATACACGCTCCTGCTGGCCTTGCCAAATCTTCTGCAAAATTCTTCAGCGCTTTAGTGGTTCAAGTAAGAGTCTATTGAAATCAAAATAAATGTCGGTTTAACCTTTAACCAAAATCAACAACAACGAATCACAAAACTCTCTGACAAATACACTATAATCCATAAACTTTTTGTGTGCTTTTTTGCTTGCAGTGTTCCATAAAACCAATTACTCTGAAGCAAAAATGACCAGGAGCCCTTTTAAATATATTCAATCGCAAGATATCTTACACTGACCACGGAACTGCATTTCTGTTATTTATACACAACTTTCACTCTTTATGCTCTGAGACGAGGGCCATAACTACTGAATAATATGGATATTATTCCTGATTGGGAAATACAGAAACGTTGATGGCCTGTATATATGGGGCAACTTGGCGCCATATAAATGTAATATGTGCAACAATTGTGTCATAATGCATATGAACCAATTCACAACATAGCTGACCAAAATAATCGTCCAAACCAGGGCAATAAAGCCTCTTTACCTGTCGTTCCTTACAAGTTCCCAAATAATGTATCTTTTATGTCCCAGTATTAAAGAACTCAAACCCCCCCCCCCCCCAAAAAAAAAAAAAATTCTTTAATGAGTGTATCCAAATGCTGCATTGTTCTTCTGTAATCGCCACAATGTACTGTATTGACCACTAAAAATCAGTATACGGAAGGTGAAGTTACAAACACTAACAGACGTTGTGTGATAGCAAGATGTAATAATGCACAACGAAACTTAGTTTTAGCGATAAAGAGTTGGTGATGCTCTCTGTCTGTTAACGCATAATTCCAATAAAATTTGGAAAAAAAACCCCAACGGTTTCGAGAACAACAAAACGCTTTAAAAATGAAATTTAACTTGTTGCAAAATTGTTCCCACCAAATCAAATTGCGCTTAATACTTTAACTAGCATTTGCAATGAGGGAGGCGAATGGAAATTAAGAACAATAATTTCAAAAAGGAAATTGTTATCATATTCCAGCAAACATCCAGAGTTCAGGTGGTTTAATGAAGACGTCGTCGTTTGTTTCTGTCTCGTCTTGGTCAGGTTGGTCGCTGGCAGAGACAAAACAAATGACGTCGTTCTCATTAAAAACGTGTTCTCTAGGTGAGCAACGATGCAGTACTTATGCTGCAGGCTTTGGTCATCTTTATGTCTTAGCAACACCAATTTGCCATTTCTTCTTCATGATGAATTCAGGTAAACTCAAAGATTCTGTCGTTTTAGAATGAGCCCGCAACATCTCTATCCAGTTTCATAAACTTCACACAGAAAGACAGAGTCTTTTTACACTTATTATCCACCTTTTTATCGCAGCTTACTTGCCAGTTAGCTGAGCTCATCATACGGTTACCCATATTGTGCTGAAATGTGTCGGAAATGTATCTTGTGGAAACGTAAAACAAATTTGTTCACTGGGTGATGATGTTCAATATCCCGATTCTTATCATAATTTTATACGTCAATAAGAATTACAAAGGTAATTCACATTTCTGACTTCTCCAAAACCGTTTCACAGAGCAACTTTAAACTTACAGGAGAGTTTTTGTTTATGTTCCATTTTTGACAAAATCATAAACAAGAAATTTCTCAGGAGCTCCGACCAATTCTCTTCGTAATTGCACAGGGACACTGCTAGGGACTCGTGCACCTCAACTCGCACACGAGATGGCGCTGCAATGTTTATAAGAATTCTTGTGATTGCAGTCGTTCTGACTTTTTCTTCAAAACTCTCTCTCAGCTTGTGTTGAAACTTAAAGGCAATCTACCTTGTGGAAGGGTCAAACAAACTTGTTTATTAGGCAGAGATGTTTCGTTTCTGGTTTTTGACTAGTTTTTTAATTCTAGTACTTACTGCATAATTCAAACTGTGCTATTGATTACAATGTAAGTCCTTCACATTTTCGAATTCTTCCGTAAACATGAGAAACGTCGAACGTGGTGATATATACTCTCAGCAGACCCCTTCCAAGCTTTTTAAATGCCCCTTTGTTTGGGCTTTCTAACGATTTCATTTAGGAGAAATAATTTTGGCAAAATCCTGTAAAAATGTGTGGTTTTTTTTTAAATTGCACCTGGAAAGTAATGTTTTCTTTGAAGTTGCATAGAGGGACGTTAGGAGATTACTGGACCTTAATTTGTTCAAGGGGTGGTGTTCTAACTTCTTTCTTGACGAGTTTTTATGCGTTTTCATTATTTTCAGCTTCTGCTAAGCTGCATGTTAGAATCTGCTCATTCCTGGTGCAAATATATCTGGACTCGAGCTGTAATAAATGCTGTTGATTATCATTAACAACTGATAGAAAAGTACCTATGGGTTTGTTTTGAAGTCAGTAAATTTCATTTTCAGTGATTTCAACAATCAAACAAACCTATTGGCTCATATATTGGGGATTCTAGGTCCATGGGTACACTGTAATTATTAAACACTTATAGGAAAATACCATTGCTTTGGTCCAGTGCCATTCATTTTTACCTTGAGAGAACTTAAAAGGTTAAACTTATTTAGTATGTTGATGCTGTCAATTTTTGTTTGGAGAATGATGACTCCAGAACTGTGATATTGCAATCAGAAATCATGGTTTGTATGGAAGTGACTTTAATATTCCGAGGGCTACTTCAGGCTGTGCATCCAAGATCGACTGAACAGAAGACAGTCATATTCCTTATCATATCTTATATTGTAGCCTTTAAAAGGTGCAAATGTATGCGTGTTTAGAAATATCAAGATTTGGACCCACATTTAGGCGCCCCCTCAACAAATTGAAAATAACTGAAATTGAACGATGCTCAATTTATTTGTGTGTGGGTGGGTGGGTGGGGGGTTACTTCCTTTTCTGTGAGTGGTCAATTCTATCAGTATCACAAAAACTTCAACAAATAATACTGCTACGCATAGGGAGCTATCTCTGAACAGCCAAACTGTCTTGAAATCTTTATGTGTGTCGTCTGGTAGTTTAAAAGTAAATTACATATTTTTTTAAGACGTAAAAATTCAACACACTTCTGAAGATGGCAATGAAGGTAAAATACTAGTACTTACATTTGTTGAAAACACTGAATTGATAATTGCACCATACAAATGCATTGATTGAAAAAATCCTATTAAAAGTTCAGATAGAGCACTAATTTTACATAATGTTCGCATTTGAAGAAAAACTACGCATTTTCAGAAAACCTACTTTTAATTCATATTCTGTTGCTCATCACGGCCCTGTGTGAGGCATCAGACACATGTGTGTTTTTTTGTTTCATTGATGTATTTATCAAGAAGAATATGGTCTGATGATATTGTTTCAAAAACTGATGGCTTTACTGCAGTTTTATTGTGTTTATACCCATCTAGTCTGCAACCAACTACGTGTGTGTGAAGGATTTGCTCATGATGCAACATCGGTGATCAAAACGCTACATCTACCATTCTAGGACAGTTTGTGAAAGAAGCATGGCGTAATTATTAAAATTTTAAACTGGATAACTGTCTGCAATCCAAGAAAAACGAACTTTAAACCCCATATATATGTATATATATATATATATATATATATATATATATATATATATATATATATATATATATATATATATATATATATATATATATATATATATATGTATGTATGTATGTATATATGTATGTATGATATATATATATATATATATATATATATATATATATATATATATATATATATATATATATATATATATATATATATATATATATATATATATATATATATATATATATATATATATATATATAAATATATAACGTATAGATACATATTCCCGATCCAGTGTTTTACCATATGCATGCATTAAATAACTCCAGCAAAATACAGACTAAGTAAACTTACTGCACCTCTGTAACCACCTACAAAAAAAAAAAAAAAAAATCTCAACACAACTAGTTCCAGCCATATCTACCTCAGAGGTAAGAGAGCACATATGCACAATGGGCCATCCTCAAAATGGTTTAAAACACTTCACGCTATGAGAAGAACCCTCTGACTCTTAATTGATATTCCCTTTAAAACAGTAAATGCATTGGTACATGTAATGCATCATTTACTGATGTGTACTTTTATGTCTTTCCATCTTTTTGTTTTTCTATACGTGTGTAAATTAGTATGGTGCATATGTTTAGACTACCTGACATTAGGTGCATGTCAATAAATTTTCTTAAGATATATTTATGCTATACTCAGCATGGTTCAAGACGGTATGTATTGACAGGAACAGTCCGTGTTTACTTACTTAAAACCAAGTTCACTTTATGAATAAATCCTCAGCGCGGGGTTTATGTTGCCAAAAAAATGTGATACAATGCAAAAAACTGCTCACGAGTTGAAATATCCCGTGGCTGAGCATTGTGGTGTCAGATGGCCGACTAACCCAGCAAGAAGAAACTAAACAAAGCACTGGGGCATGACAATAATTTCTTGATTATATCTGTTTTTTCATCATCTAGCTGAAGTTTCTTGGTATGCCCTGGGAGACTTTCACATTTCTTCCGACACCTTCTTCTGATAACACGTCTCTGTGAACAAATTAGTTAGTCAACAGATATCCCCAGACACTACTTGAGCATGGCACGTTTCAGTTGGTAAGTGCTTCCATGTCTCTCTTCCCTTGATCTTGTCTTTGTGAGTGGGGTAGGGCTGGATAGAAATAAATGCCCCAACCTTTCTGTCCACTGATTATTTACTTTTCACATACTTTTGCTGAGATAAATTTTTCCTTACATGCTGATAATCTGAGCACGTTAGCCAGTGGTACTTGCTGTCTGTTAGGCCACATGAACGCAATGATGCTAGCCCCATGCATAGCCACCTGGTGTCACGAAAATGTCTCAGACACAGCCTAACCGCTGGCTTCACGAGCATGGCCAGTAGTCGTCTGCATAGCCAAAGTGCTGGTGTCACGTAAATGTCCATTAGTCCTTTGCACAGCCTAACCGCTGGCGCCTCGAGTATGTCGAATAGTCCCATGTACAACTTAACTGCTGGTGTCACGCAAATGTCCATTAGTCCCGTGCCCAGCCTAACCGCTGGCGCCTCGTGTATGTCGAGTAGTCCCATGTACAGCCTAACTGCTGGTGTCACGCAAATGCCCATTAGTCGCGTGCACAACCTGACCACTGGTGACTCGAGCATGTTGAGTAGTCCCATGTACAGCCTAACTGCTGGTGTCACACAAATGTCCATTAGTCCCGTGCATAGCCTAACCACTGGTGCCTCGAGGATGTCGAGTAGTCCCATGTACAGCCTAACTGTTGGTGTCACGCAAATGTCAATTAGTCCCAAGCACAGCCTTACTGTTGGCGCCTGGATTATGTCGAGTAGTCCCATATACAGCCTAACTGCTGGCCTCAGGTGTATGCAGAGTGGTCCCATACACAACCTAACTGCTGGTGTCATGAGTATTTTGAGTGCCTGCTCATCATTTCCTAGTTACAATGAGCGAATCTTCTTCAGCAGGGCAAGAAAAGCACCATCATTACTACACCTTACCCTGTCTGCTATTTGAGAATATGAGCTTTCTTTCAGGGTCAAAAAAAAAGAGTCTCTGCAAACGGATATCTCCCAAAATCGTGACAAAAAGACCTCTCAATAGCTGGAGATCTATTCAGTGGTCTTGCCAAATATAAGCAGATCTTCGTGCATTGCATTGGCATGTGGCCCTTGTTCACACCTTAGCCACTCCAATGCTTCCCAGTGGAGATATGATCTCCTTTACCTAATTAATTAAGCTAATCATCTGGCTCGACGGTGTCGACTGCAATACACAGTAACTCTTAGAGTGTCCCCACACAACTTGGAATACACACTTCATTCCGCGCAATATACACGGTCAGTGGTCCATGTCAGTGAATATTCACATAAATGTTAAATTTAGAGACAACCTTTAGAATTTTAATTCACTGGGATTTCACATGCTTTAATGGGGAGAGTGTACGTTCATATTCCGAAATCAGTTGTGCCACAGTGAAGTAAGTAGCACTGTCTTTCTCTGTGAATGCTGGCGCTACTCTATGTGACAATTTCAAGATGCCTTCAATTTTAGGAATTAGAAACAAAGCGCAAAACCCTTGCCTAAAAGCATTCCAGCTAAGGTGTAGGTGAGCCGGCATTGTAATTTGATGGAAAAAACTATAGGATTCAAACATATTCCATAGCAGTGTAAAGATTAGAAAAGAATAGCCGTTCAATATTGGCATTGCAAATAGAAGCCCCTCATTAAACATACTACAACTGTGATATGTTATGTTTTATTATCAAGCATTTACTGCCATCCGATTCCTTGAAACGTTGATGAACTATTTGTCTCTCTCTCCCCCCTCGCTCTCTCCCTCTTTTATATATATATATATATATATGTATGTATGTATGACGCAATGAGAAATTAGAGTATTACTTTCAATTTTTAATGGGGGCAGAGATGAGTTAGGATACCGCATAGTGTCCCATTGTGATTGTCTGTGTCTTTGTGTTATCATGGTTAATGTATATAAAACAGCACCTAAGCCAATTTAAGTCAATGATAAGATAAAGTAGCAGTATCAATGGTGTACTTAGAGGCTATCTTATCCCCAATTCAGTATCCTTCCCTGTATGGACCCCTGAGAACCTGTACCCTTTCCAAACACGTAGGATCAAGGGAGGATACAGGCTAGAGGGGGATCCATGAAGTTAAGGATACTAAATTGGAGATTGGAATTGGAGGATGATCTATGTTTTTTAAATACAAGTATGCATGACGTGGTTCTACAAGAAGAAATGAAATGAAAAAAAAAGTAAATGCATCTCATATTCATGATTTTGTCTGCCAAAAAGTCTAACAGCCTTTCCCCTCCATTACCCAGTGCTGGTCCGTGAAGGCCAGTGTGGCTGGTTGTCAGGTTAACAAAAAATAAAAAATAAAGGGATCATTCTCATTGGCTAATGAAGAAAAGGGGTGATATCGTAGTTGAATGTTGCCAGCGTAACACTCTCTGACATTCTAATAGGACAGTTTCAGTATGTGTCCTCTTTTGGATGTGGTTACGTCCCTCTGAACACACTCTATGCGAGAGGACTAAATATGCAATACAGAGGCAATTTTAATAATATGTTTAGAATAAATATTAATATGGCAGTATTTGAGGCACTGAGTAGTTCATAGTTGGTATTTCCAGACAAGTGTCTTCGAGAAATGGCCTTTTTCACATTTAAATTAGATCTTAGCAAGTCAAAATATCTTTATTCAGGTTGTAAATATCCAGGGGTTTTAATTTTGAACTTCAGTGAAAAAGGCCATGTGAAAATATATATGTCACTGTGAAAATCCCCACAGAGTACATAAATTTAAGCGTGGAAAAGGGGAAATGATGTTTGCAGACTTCTGCAAGCTTGGTTTTGCAACTTCGGCAGTCATCAGTGTATTTGTGTCTTTGAGCTATTAACACTTCCCGAAAAATAGGTTGGAATTCAAACAATTAAAAGTGTGGCCCACCTGTAGTTGTAGTATATGGTGCATGCGCAAACAGAGGGTGCAAGTCTAATTATTTTAAATACAAATGGCACTGGTAACACAGCTCATTCTAAAATGGACAAATCGACAAAACAGATCCACGTTGAAATATTATACAATATGACGAGAATTCAGTTAATATGACTAGAATTCATTTAATGTAGCAACAGATATGTGTGGAATGAGACATTTTTGTAAATGGTAATACGATTCACAAAGAACATCAACATAACATGCACAGTATACAAAAAGACAGAAGAACTGTAACGATTATCCCTGGCTAAATGAGTGTTCAATTATTTTTTACCACTGCACTACACCAACGCAGGCCTTACTCTCCCCTATCATGATAAGACATTGTTCTAGACCAGTCCCTGGTCTACGACTAGGTACTAGACTGTGATGTCAACACACTCCCACTTCAACTGGTCACAATTGTAGCACGCATGTTGAAAAAAATCGTCTGCTAAAATTCATTTTATAATTGGATGAACTTGTCACACACTCATATGATGCTTGCAGGAAAAACTCAGCATAATCATACGGCCCAGGGCAAGAGCTTCCCTTGGTTTGGCCTAGTGCGCCATGAGTATGCCTAGGAATACTTTTGACTCGTTCATAATCCAAGGGAGACAGGTCAAAATAGGAAGACAGCTTCACCTTTAATACTTGAAATTGCAAACACCTATGGTCATATCTTTCAAAAAGATATTTCATGACTCATTTGTATCACATCACTGATATGTTCGTGACTTAGCCTCCAATTTCTTGTCTGTTATCTGTGAACTGGTACATACCATATGAAGCAAAGTGCCTTCTCCTTTTCCAAAGTCATAAAATTACCATTTGTCTGGACAAATGTGCTCAATCAGGCATAAAATTCACTGCATACATACGCAAATGATTCTTGACTTTAAGCGAAACAGTCTCTGGCAACATAACCTATGTAACGTTACAGAGGCATTGGTACTCCTTGCACCACTCTGCTAATATTTTGAGTGGCAATTCTCTGTTTGATGTCCGTAGTAACCAGCGCGACAGTTTTTTTCTCCAGTTTCACCACAATCGACTTTACTTGTTGCAAATACACTCCTCTGTTACAACGTTGTTTTCTCTAGTCTAAACTTTATTGTGTACTTTAACTTCGCCTCCTCTGTTTGAAAATCAGTCGATGAGTCTCAAACTGTGCTAGAGGTAGCAAACATAGCTTTTATTTTGAATGTAACGAATATATACATATATGCTTGTTTAAAAAAAGAATAAAAATGGCAACATTCGAATTTTGTAATTGATAGGTAAAGGAAAAAAGGACAACAAGACAATGGAACATCAGACACGTCACAACTCATAGAATCATCGCATAAAATAATCACACATCAAACACCACATTATGCTGGTGTACCACTGCTGCAATATCATGCTTTTATCGGCTGTTGACGTTCCATTAATAAGCTCAGATTCTGTTATGTAATATCATGTTATTGTATGATATCAGCGGGCATGCCGTCATCAAATACAGGCCCCTTATTGTGAATGTAAGTTTACTTTGTCTTATATTGCCGTGAATTTAAACACATTGTTACTTCTAAAAATACAATAAGCAAGAAAGGGTGGTTTTGATAAAATTGTTATTTTCATTATTGTCCATGTGTCGGCTATCGTAAAATATAAGTATACTGCTTGTGGTTGCGTTTGTCACAACTGAATATCCCTTTTTACCCCCCCCCCCATGAACGGTATACAGGATTCATCAAGTCTGTCAGTCCTTCCGTCCGTCTGTTACACTGAACGTGTAGCCACAACTGGTCTCACATCTTTTGTCACCTTGATTTAAAATTGTAATCGTTGAGCGGCATAAATACAGATCCTTTGTTACAAACCCTCATGAAATGCCGTGTTCATGAAGTATCAGTGTCCCTGCAAAAAACGTATCACTCAACTGAGGGATCACTGACCGAATAAAGAGCCTTTAATTTATATGCATTTCTAAATTCTAGAGAAACTAACACTTAACGTGAATAGATGCAGGTTGTTTTAACAGATTGGTCTCGGAGTGCTATCTCCTTAAATATGGACCCTCGGTGTAACCTTGAAGTGTTCATTTAGAAAACTGAATGACTAGGCCAAATAGATAAAAAATATTTTGGTTAAAGTGAAATCATCGTGTAAGGGTTGATGGGCATAAATAGTGATCCTTTATTACAAAACAACATAAAATGTCGTGTTCCTGAAGTATCAGTGTCCCTGCAAAAGACGTATCACTCAACTGAGAGATCACTGACCATATAAAGAGCCTTTAATTTATATGCAGTTCCAAATTCCAGATAAACTAACACTTAACGTGAATAGATGCAGATTGTTTTAACACACTGGTCTCGGGGTGCTGTCTCCTTAAATATAGACATAAAATGTCATGTTCCTGAAATATCAGTGTCCCTGCAAAAAAACATATCACTCAACTGAGGGATCACTGACCGTATTAAGAGCATTTAATTTATATACAGTTTCAAATTCCAGAGAAACTAATACTTAACTTGAATAGATGCAGATTGTTTTAACACACTGGTCTTGGAGTGCTGTCTCCTTAAAGATAGACCCTTGGTGTAACTTTGAAGTGTTCATTTAGAAAACTAAGTCACTGGGCCAAATGGATAAAAACTATTTTGGTTAAAGTGACATCATAATGTAATCTTCATTCTGAGCCACAAGTAACTTGCGTTCTGCCTCAAAACCAGGTTTGTCCAGATATTTCATGCTGTTTCATTTTATATATAAGCTAAAAATTGTAATTCATGAGAAAATGTTTCCTCTCCAAATTGATCTTATTTGATGTGTACATGTAAAATGACTGTAGAGTCTTCAACATTCGCGTATGTAAAGGATGTGGGTTCTGCTGATTCGCTGTTTTTAAGTTGAGAAGTACAAATTTTAGAATCTTCTCAAATACAATAAAACTGAACTTAGCACCCCAAATATACCATGACAGAATGGCTGTTCTTTTTGG
Organism: Hermodice carunculata; assembly: GCA_964020975.1. Classification (NCBI taxonomy): domain Eukaryota; kingdom Metazoa; phylum Annelida; class Polychaeta; order Eunicida; family Amphinomidae; genus Hermodice; species Hermodice carunculata. The sequence goes on along the minus strand of OZ026618.1, from coordinate 49,571,142 downwards.
AGAACACACAAACTCAATGTCGCATATGTGTTGCTGTGACCAACAGAAGACTAAATCCGATGACCTTTCTTAAGTCATACATTCAAGGACCAGACATGAGCCATATTCCTAATGCCGTTTCTGGTGACTAAAGAGTCAACCATCTCATGCCCTGAACACAATGGTTATTGACCCAAACAAGTTCATGGGCCATAATGGCTCCCACCAAATGATATCCTTACAGATATGGATCAATCTCGACAAGGCCACATATTTGCCAACTTTCAGCTGCCAAAAACTGCCATCCCATTTAACATCAGAATGTTATTTTAGCATGCAATAATCACTGCAATTCAACCAGATTTGAGATTTATTAAGTGAACATTATGTTATGCATATTCCTATGATAGAGCTTTATAATCCGGAATTCTCTCCAACATATATGGACACAATTTCCATACGGTAAATACAGTTTACAGGTTTGCATTTATATTTACATCATTACTTATCCATATACATTTACACAAGCGTAGTGAGACCTTCCCCTAGTGACACAGGTATATATACAGTTGCAGATCAACAGGATCCACGTCAATGTGCATGTGTATTGAGCTTCTGTCAGTACTGCATTTGCCCATGTAAAATATTTTATGTTTTCATTTAAATTGTTCTCCTTTAGCTGACAGATAATAGTTGCTGGGGTTGTGTATGATATTGTGTTATTTTTGGATGTCACCTCACGTTAGTTCATATTTTGTAAAACCTGTGCAGGTAAGAAATGGTATCTGCAGCATACAACTCTCTCAAGAACAAAGTTTTCGAGTAAACACGATATTCCTAATGCTTATTAAGCTTGACTCATTTGTTATAATTCAAATTTGGTCACGTAAATTAAATAATCATACATAGAATTCCAAAACATAAAAAGAAATTTCTAGTTTGATTATATAACAGTATTAAAAACTTCGTGGACCCTTTTAAAAGGCATTTTTGCCGTCAGCGAACTTTGAAATGTATATTGCAATGACGTTAATGATAGTTGGTATAAAAAGTTCTATACAAGCCCCAACACTTGATTGTAAAAGGAACCGCCTTTTAACTCTTTTTTTACTTCAGTGAGGAATGAAAATCAACTTACTCGAAGATAAACTGCAACATAAAAGATGCACATTTAATTGCATCATTTCAGTTATAATGTGCTTTCCCGTTTTCTAATTTGGAAGATTTACTACAAACACGTTCCCACTTAAAGAGTTGGAGCCCAAACGCACATAATCTAGCATTTTTCCTGACAAAAATGTAAGTCAGCATATTTTAAATGCACTTTTGAAAAAAAAATAGAATGTACAAATGATGTAAAATTTGGTGGAAATGCATAGAATGCGTGAGACATTAGAGCAGTATTTTTGGATAAATGGATGGACCAACAGATGGACCCAAAGGACACAGTAATGACCCATTAGGCCATATGACCAAGATGTGAAAACAACAGAAATATTATCTAACTGTTGGGGTTTATTTTCCAAATCGCATTTCTTTCAGAATTCTACATATATATTTCCATTTCTTTAGCCTCTCACAAATGTTCAAACCCATTCATGTACAGGTGGAGAAGTAAACTCAAAAATGTGAAGTTGGATACCAAACAAGTTATTGTGTGTTGCGCATGAGGTGTGCCATGGAGGGATTGATTATTGTATGACTAATATTACTTAATTACGGTCACAGGGCGTCCTTTAAGGTGAGGGCCATTCAGTTTCAACTGCAAAGGACAAAATACATCTATAGGTTGTTTTGAACACCTGTTTTGTAAGCATGATATGACACCATCTCACATTTTTACCACAAATATGTACATTTCATGTGAACTGTGTAAAGAAAAGCCGTTTAAAGTGCCAAAATTAAAACCAATTCTGTATGTAAACACCAACCAACACCCATCTCTACATTTCTACGGTCTGTGTCTGTCACATAAATTATCTGATTAAAACCCTGTAGCCTCTAACCAACACTTAAACCATCTTGCCGGTAGAGCAGAGACTCCTACATCCATAATGGATTGAAAACAGCTACACCATGACGTTTAACACTTAACTCAACCAGAATAGCGTCTAGAATTCCCTTTACAATCTGGATGTAATTGTGTGTAAATAGTGCCATATAGTTATGATCTATAACAAAGTTTTGCTCCTGCAATAAACCTGTACACAAATAAAATAGCGGTATTATGACTGCATTTTGTTTTTCCAATGGCATAAGCCACGAGGCAAGTGGAAGGAGGCAGCGCTGATAAAAATTAACCACCTGACCTATTCTTCCCTACTCTACGGTCACAGTAGGTCATGGGATACCTATTGATCAGTGCTATTGTCTGCTACATCCTGTCCCTGGACATATGCGGTTATGTTAATCACAGTTGGTTGCAAACTATGTATTTTAGCATTCATACAACCTTCTTTTGCAAATGATCAAGTTGCTTGCTTTCTCAACCAGAAAATAAAAATGTATTCATTGAAACAGACGAAACCCAATTTGCCACCAAAACACCAATTGCTCTTTTCCAAGATTTGGCATCGAGAATTGAAACATGTAGGTGTATCAACTGTTTATCTTCCTGGTCGTCAAGTGTTACCATTTATATGTTTGTAGCCTTTATCAACAAATGGCACAAGGGCCCTTTTTGGTTCAAAATTAGATAGTTCAGAAAAAAAATCATCACGCACCTTCATAATGCCCAACCTATCAATAAAAGTGAAATTATATACCACACCAGACAGAGATTCAATTATTACTGTAACATTAACATTCAGCTTTCAATATCAATGTGAAGAAACAAATTACATTCCTGACTTGAGACAGTCACACATAAAAGGCAACTGATGGTTTTAAACAGGCCCCCTCAACTTTCAAATATTCTTTTTTAACTACAAACAAAAGCTCTTACTAAAACATAAAAACTGAACCATTTAAAATCCAAAATAAGCCACTTGCGCCAAAGATAAAAAGAACGTAAGCCAAATCTACTTCACACTTGGTCGTAATTTACCTCATGATATTCTTGACCCAGTGTGTTCTATTGATGGCGCTTGGGTTTCCTTTTTTGTTTTTTCTTTATTCTTTGTTGTTGTTTTTTTTTTTTTAATAAAAACCCTTCTTTTCTCAAACCGCTTTACCACCATCACGAATTGCTTCAACATTGCATATAGAGACAGTTTGAAGTGCCCTCATTCAACATGGAACTTATAATTGGGTGAGTGTCAAGGTCCACTGAGGATGGGTGGTTCACACATATTTCTTGTTTAATAAAGCCACAGCATCGAATGATGGGCGACTGATGGTTCTATCTGTGAAATTTCATGATTGACAATGAACTTCACTTTGGAAAATCTGAAGTAGTCACCATAAATCATGGCATTTCGTTGCTAGATCCCAGAAGTAGATGTTGCCACCAATGTAAGCATCTTCAATTTGATATACCCAATAAAAAGGAAAAGAACCATGGCAGATATCAGATTCCATTATTATAACGGTGATTGTTTCATTGTCCAGCAATATGCATAATTTACCGGATTATACAGACTATCTGGAGGGTATGGTTCTTAGATAGAATAGTTATTTATTTGAATGGCTATGTATTTGCTGAGCAATTGGCACTACTTTGCAGCATCTTCACTCTTTTGCCTTCGCTAATATTTGTCTTAAAATGTAGGCTAAGTTAATGACTTTCATTGGTATTAATGAACGTGTCTGTTCTACTTGTGAATGAATGAGAAGGTAAGATCTGAGAAGCGAAAAGCATATCCAGCGTAATTCTATTTATTTGTAGTTTTGTTTTTATCTTGGCTGACTTGTCAGTCACCACAGACTAAGAATTCTGTCTGCATCCGTCATCTGTGTGTGCGTTCTTTTGTCTGTTAAACTTTTTACCTTTTCAACCTCTTCTCAGAAATGGTCCCACAGAATGTGTTGCTTTACCACATGGGCGTTTCCCATGCACTTCTCTAAAAGAATACAAAAGAGAATATGATGGGTTTTTTTTTCTTGTCTGTTATGAATTCCAATTTATGTTACAAAAAAATGAAAATAATTCTTCTGAAGATCCGCCTCACCAATTGCCTTGATATTGCGTGTGGGTTATTTTAGCTTCATGTAGCTCATATCTTTTGGCCAACAGGTTGGTATGGTAATTTTTGTCCTATTTTCTACAACTTCAGAACAAGTAACCAGACTTGTATGATTTTTTCAGCATATAACTTGTCTAAAGGGAATGAAAGTTTTCTGATATGATGAGGATATGTTATTTTTTGATAAAGCCATTGGATATATGCAACTTTGCAAACGTGAGCGTCCATCTGGTCTCTAGACGAATGCTTTAGCAACCGATATTAGGCCAGGTCCTAGTCAACTTTCAGGCCCTGGGACTCCTAAAAAGAAGACCATCAAATATGTTGTAGTTGGTGGGGGCAGATTCAAGCAGACCCCATTACTCGATACACTATTAGAGCAACTCATGGAGTCATTCAACTTGTCCTGTGGCCTAAAGCCTCGACTACTCAAGCTGTCACTGATGATGATGATGATGATGATGATGATGATGATGATGATGATGATGATGATGATGATGATGATGATGATGATGATGATGATGATGATGATGATGATGATGATGACGATGATGATGATGAAGATATACATCTTCGAGTGGGCAACTCGGAATTACCGTATGTACAAGATTTATTGGCTTGATTGTCTGACTGTGTCACCGAGCTCAAAAAAAAAAAAAACTAGAGACTTAGAGGAGGCTAAAATACGTCTCTGTTGAACTTCACTTACTCCCACCAGTTCACCTTTCACAGAGTTTCTAGACTGGGATCAAACTCGCCAATTACAGGAAAAGGACCTTACACTACTTATTGTCGTCAAACACGAATAGAAGGTAGCCTTAGGAGACATCCATCAATGGGCACCCATCACTGCGAACTTAGGTGTGGATCGAGAGTTATTAAGAGGTAAGTGACAGCCCTTTGGCATCCCTGCTGCACTAGTAAGACTGCGCAGCGGGGCAAGAAGGGGCAGCATGCGTAGAAAGATACAAGATAAAGATGCCCATAAGGCAGATACCACTTCTCGAAGTGAACCTGGCAGTACTCTTGGTGACCTCCAGCTTTGGTCCCCTGGGCAGCCCACTCTTTCTACGCCTCGTGCATAGGTGAATGGCACAGAAGATGGTACATGGAGTTTGGAATCAATTAGTCTTATTAGTGGATTGTCGGCTCTCTCATCTGCTTCTCATGCATCTTGGCTGTCAGATGTTTTACAGAACCTAGCATCTCTGGATCTTCTCCAACAGGCAATGGATCAAGCAAGCATCGCCAGTTCTGATGCTGGTATTCATCCTGAACACTTTCCAGCCCTCCATGTGGTGCATGTCATTTTGGCTCATTTATAACAACCCACTCCACCAACAACACCGCCTTTGCCACCACCCAGAGTTTACGACTTCTTGGAATATGCAGTGGATTTTACCTCAATGTACACCACCTCAGCCTCCACCACTACCTTCTCCTCCACCCTACATGCTTGTGGCCTTAATGGATAGAGTTGGGAATAGTCAATGCTCAAGCCTCCAAAGCCATACCGTTACAAACTTCCATACCAATTCTCACAGTCAAAGCACTAGCAGCGACTCTCCCAATTGTCACGACTTGGCAATATGTCAAAGGCATAAATTCAGCCACCTTAGACGTTGTTTACATGGATGCGACACCAACACAGCTGGGAATAGTCAATGCTCAAGGCTCCAAAGCCATACCGTTATAAACTTCCATACCAATTCTCACAGCCAAAGCACTAGCAGCAACTCTCCCAAATGTCATGACCACGCATCGGGTTAATATTTTCACAGATAATACTGCTGTAATGTTTGCGTTATACAATATAAATTCCACTAATCGGGACATTCAAGCCCTAATTCATTATGCGTGTATGTCACAAAAACAGGAATCATTTACCATTTCTTATATTTGTTCTTATAGTTATCCAGCAGACGTCCTTTCTCGTCAACCTATGTAACACACACACACACACACACACACACACACACACACACACACACACACACACACACACACACACGTATATATATATATATATATTATATGGTTCTACACAGGAGACTGTGCCTTACGGGTATGTATAGATTTATCAGATGTAAGACTCTTCATTCACCTGTTCCTTTTTCAGGGTGCTTTACAACTAAATTAATCTTAAATCCTGATCTCGCATTGGTCAAATACATGTATAAATAGACCTCAATTTGTTCTCAGCACTAGTTGCTGACTTGATCCTGTGTATGGAAGGATAATAAAGAAATAAATATAATTGATTTGTTTTCATGTTCGAAACATTGATACATTTAAAACTGTATTAGAACATTATCAGTTGGATATGATAAAATATGCATACAGGGCAAACAACTTGTTTATATTTTTTATTTTTTTGTGCTATGCCTATGGAGCACAATAGCGTAGCTGTACCGCAATAAATGATCTTGGTTAAAAACTCCATTCAGAGGACACTATTAATCTAGATTTGTCCGGAATTGGCCATTTGGTTCGATCAAGTATGTAGACTGTTCAGATGCAAATTTGTGAGTCAGTTGTCAGCGATGATAAAATGAATGATTCATGTTCCTGTTAAGTATCCACGATAGAGGAACCCAATGATTATTTGATACATACAACATTAGAGTCAAATCTACCCTTATTTTTTGTGTCATAGAAGTAGCGGACATACTTGTATTGAATTTTGTTCATCTTACAAACAAAAGCATTGATGAACTGGCATTCAAGATATGTTTCCCATTAAGCTTTAATGCATGAATTATTTTGGCTAACTACCAACTGACGTCCAGGCAGGGGTAGCATCCGTCACAAGAAATAAATTAACAACTCAGTTAAGTTTATATGCATGTCTGTAAGAATATCCCTCACGATTGCACTATGCAGCTGAAGTATTTGTGTCACCGTGGTCGTGATTTAGAAAGGACATGATAAAGGCCTACCCAAGGCTCTATAGAAAAGCATATTTAATTTTTTTCTCCACTGAGTATGAAGAGGCCTAGGTTGAATAAAGTTTCTGTACAATAGAAAAAAGGATGTGTTGGGCCAACGAAGCAATTGGTCTCCTGTATGCCAACAAGTCATTTTCCTTGACAAGTATAGTACTAAACTTTATCTTCAAGCGTCACTTGAAGCTGTATCTATGACCATGAATATATTGGATGCTGCCTCCGCAGGTCTATCTGATGCCTTGCTGATACTATTTACGCCTATAAATAAATACGTTGACAATAAAAATTTAGAATAGAATATTTCAACTCTGTTTTTCCTACTTGCATTTATGTTTTCATGTGTGAAGGCTTGCGAGATTGAAGTTAATTTTGTGTGCATCCTTTTGTTGAAAAAAGCAAGGAGAGCGGATTATAATTTATTATCTTGACTGAGTGGCGAGCAGACTGACTGTTTTGTTCGAAAGGCCCTGGCCAACGGTGTCATGTTGATCATGTTAATTAATACAACAGCACAATTGAAACAATAATCAGCCAGTGACGGGCAGACCCTGGCTAGCGCCCACATCAGTAAAGCCAATAGCGAGTCAAAGGGATGCTTTGAAGGTAAGTCACATGCAAATTAGATAGAAACGTGTCAGGGACCAACATTTTATTGTTCTAAAAATAATTCAAGTTGTGCCCAATACCGCTTCAATTTGGGTGGCACAGTGACTCTGGCCCAATACTCCTGGCACCTTGTGGGAATGGAAATGTAGTTTGTCTGGGTATCTATCACGCATGTTAAATATTCACGCATCATCAATATTTTGTTATGGTACTTTTATATTCATTTTTACCTTAGCTCATTTGTCAGTTAAGCTTAAATAATGGGTGGTCATCTGTTACCTGCCATGCGTCCATTCTCTCTTCATTATCGACTTCTCCAAAACGCCTTGCCAGATTTATTTTACATGAGTCTCTCACTCGAAATGCTGAGCCAGGAAGAAGATTGACTGCCAACTAGCAAGCCTTGGTTGCAAGCTATGCCTCAGGCTGTGACGTCAACTAGATAGACAAAATTTAATATGGCAGCCATGTTATTAGCTGGTATCACATACAGCTTTTTTTTATAAAAAAAAGTAGTTCAAAAGATGTATTTTGATCTCTCATTGTTACATATCATCTTTTTTTTCCAGATATAAAGCGACATAATGATATTTGTCCGGTCTTATAATAGGACCATGATGATCCAATATGTTCATTTCATTTCTAACCTGTCACCCAATGCTGACTCAAACATCCAGCAGTCATGTACATATATTTTGATGAAATTATGTACAAGCAGGGTGATGAAAATGTATTTTGCCATCCACTGCAAGAATACTTTCCTAATACGAGCAATAAGATGTAGGTCCAAATAAGAAAGAAATAATCTTGTGACCCGACTTTGAATTTCAACCACTAAAATCTGCCATCTTGCAAAAAAAAAAACAAACAAAAAAAAAAAAAAAACAAAACAAAACAAAAAACAACAACAAAAAAAAACTGATGTTTTTAACAAAGCTCCACTTTTGTAACATGAGGTCTATTCCCGGCAAATTGCATATAGAAGGCACTGCCAAAGCGTACAGCCCCATAATACAATGGGGGTGGTGGGATAGTACCAGCCATGTGCCCACCTTCTTTCAACTATGAAACTTGGTATTATCTCTGTTATTAAAGAAAAGGTTTTATTTGATAAGGTGTCCTAACCCACCATTACTTTTGATCAGATTAACTGTTCCGTTGTTCAAATTAGACCACTAGTATCTTGGACATATAACCCACAACAATCCAAACCTATACCCTCTTGAAAGTGTGGACACGTATTGTTTTAGTTACAGCATGAATGGGTCATGAGTCTGTTTTACATTAAAATGCCAGAAAAGCAACTGGTCTGTGGGCATTCCAAACAGGTATTTCTTGCATCTTCACTGGGGTGTTGAGTGATAGGAAGCTTGTAAAGTGACCATTAATCTGGACACAACAAATGCAAGGACTGTCATATAAGTGATAAATCCCTTATAACACCACTTCCATGTGATCAGAATCTGAGAGGTATATAAACACAGGGCTGGTCATATTGTGTGGTGCCATGGCCACAGGAGCTCTGTGATTGGCTGTTCACTCAAGACGTCTACCATTCATATGGAAACGAGAACCAAGCGTTCACCTTGCTGGATGCTGAGTCAGTATTTTAGCCAGTTTTGCATCATCATACACAGAATGATGGAACAGCATGCAATACAGTAAGAATTGATACAAAACTCATGAACCCAGGATTGGGCAGGGTCATAGGAAATAAAATGATCCCCTATTTTGTCATAATTTATATCTAATTTCAGTGGTAAGCACATCAGAAACTGTTATTCAATATTGTAACTACAGAGAAATACCCAAACATGATATGTTCCAGTAAATATACTAACAATTTGAGATGATTGCACCTTAACACTCCCAAATAGCATGGATCATGATGCAGCCTTGCTTCTTTGTCTACATAAGCACTGCCCAGCTATGCAACTGAGAACGAGGCTGCTGTTTTGACCCCTACTCTAGCATTTCATTAAACCTAGGTAAGCATCTCGACTGTCAGACATGTTTGCTCAAAAGTCGTCCTCCATTCATTGTTTGATATTGTTAGAAGTAGTATTAGTGTTAGCAGGAGTACAAGTGCTAGTGGTGGTAGAAGTAGTAGTATTTATTTATTTATTTATTTATTTATTTATTTATTTATTTATTTATTTATCTATTTATTTATCTATTTATCTATCTATCTATCTATCTATCTATCTATCTATCTATCTATCTATCTATCTATCTATCTATCTATCTATCTATTTATCTATCTCTCTATCTATCTATCTATCTATCTATCTATCTATCTACAAGCATGAGGACTGTGAGAGCTGATGTTGGTTGCAGAGACTGGATAGGTCAAGTAAAATGTAACAGGTGCCACTACTGACAAGATATAAGCTCACAGGTCAGTTTATTCTTTCAACTATACTCACACATACTATTAACAACACGAAATGGAACCTCTTAGGTGCTTCATCTAAGGTTTAGCAACAGAAGTGGGAGGAGGAACCACAGTTTCTGATATATAAGCCAATATGTCAGATTCCTTTCACAACAGTAACAATGGTAATGTGTTCTTTTACCTATGATGCATAACTTTGAAAAAAATGTGGAAAATATAGGGAATGCCAAGAACAAAATGGTTTCATCCTTGGTTAAAATAAAGACAAGATGCATCCAACAAATGTCAAGAATTTCCGGGATGCAAGTTGAAAGAAGTCGAATATAGAAAATAGTTCAAACAAGCATTACCTATATTTATATATTTTAATCCAACAATGGGAGCAAAGTTAAATACAGCAAAACTTAAAAAACCTTCATGTAATAAGTGGTGCTGCCAAACGTTGGAGAAAAATGATGGGGTGAAGGAGTTTGCATATATCCAAATGCAATATCAAGCGTTATCTGGTTATTAAGGGCAGAGTTTATTCTTCTGTAATTAAAAATGACAAAACGTGTACCATACGATGATTACACAAATCATTATTAGAAAATACCACAACACATCTTGTAAATTTTGTGTCGTATCCAGGTTCAGCAGGCCCGATGAGCCTCATTTTAAAGCCAGTTCGTCAAAAAAAAAAAAAAAAGAATTATAATAACTATATAATACAGCCATCTTTGCCTCTTCCATCTTGGGAACATTTCCCTCCAAATGTAACATACAGTGACGCAAAAACTGTTCAAAACGCACACCATTGGAGATTAGCAGAGGGGATATATAGAAACGTGTCTGGACTGCAGTTTCTTGGGAATGAAATGCGGAAACTGAAACCCGTGCAAGAAAGAGTTAAAAGAAAAACATTTCCACCAAGTTTCAGTGTAAACGTCCCTAAGAAAAGGAAAATGTTGCAACGCCATCTCCTGAACAAATTGAAGTTTAAAGGTCTCTGGGAGTGTCCCTGTGCATTTTAGAAGCACTTGGTCAAGGGGTTTCACAGAAGCAGATTTGTAAGTCTCCCTCCTGCCAGAATCAACTGATAACACTGCTTAAAGGATTAACCCATCGTAGGTTAACCCTCCAAATGTGGGTGTATCTGGCTAACAGGCTTAGAGAAGTAAAACAAGTGAGTTACATTTATAATTCACTTTAACACACATTGTAGCCAATGGGATTATATGCATTAACCGAAAAATTCCCGAGTTTAAAAATTTAATTTAAAAAAAAAAAAAAATCAGGGTAGTAAGGGTAATGGAGGGTAATTTTCTAATAAGCAACATTCTTTGCCCCTTCCAAAACGTACACTTTCACGACGCTTCACCAAAACCTTGTGATGTTTTTGAAGACATCGAAAATAGGGAAAATACACAAAAAAGTATTTTAAAAATAGGTAACATCTGTGAATATTACATATTTTAACTTATCCAAATCCATCATGCATATTCACTTCAAACTTGGTAGTTATGTATCTTGGTTCGGTCTATATCAAATGCTTCCAAATGATCACACTTCAGTGATTTGGGGGGGGGGGGGGGGTGAGATTGTTTGGTTAATCTTTCAAACAAAAATCTTCATACATTCTCCAACCCAGCAGGTTGGTCAATTGCATTCAAATTATTTAAAGGCACTTCTTTGGACTTTTGTACTCTAACTGTTTTGAAACGTGCCTCTGTGAGTTTTTAAAGCTATTTCTTAACTAATTAATGTGTAATATTGCTATTTCTACTTATTGACTAAAAGCGTCACTGAGATTGTAGTGAAATCTGACAAAAGTTCAGCTTCGGGAAATAACAAAACGATGTTTACAATACACCGTCATATTGCATATCCTTGACTTTAAACTTCTTTATTTCGTTACATGTTGGGCAATTCATACACTGCTATTCATTACTATGCGTCCCAATGCAGATTGAATATCATTTCACATGTTTAATTTTTTCTCCAAAACGTCGTGTTAGATTCATTTCGAGCTTACTGGCATTGTATCATAGGAAAATAGCTACTGAACAAATTTTGTTCAAATGTTTACGTTTTATGAAGTTCGGATTGATCATTCATTTCTATTAATGTTTGGCTAAATTTAAAAAGGAAAATTCCCAAACCATTTATCAATTGCTTCGAAACTGCTGACACTTTTCCTTTGCCTTAATTTGTTCAACAGGTGGTGCTGCATTTTATACCCTTTATCTCAACTGACTTATCAAAAAGCTGAGATTACGTGATGGGTCTGTTAACGTCATCTTTCTGTCCGTCATTCACAATTGACATGTTTTACTTCTACAAAACCATCATATTTATACTCTTCTAACTTTTTTGGTATCTACCTTAGGTCGGTTTCTACCATGTGTTTTCAAAACGTTATGCACTGGCGATTTTGGATTTTTTATTGATTGTTCAGTTTTGGTAAAATGTTATAAACATCCCTAAAACCGCTCGGCCACTTGCTTGGATATTGCACAGAACACTAATGGGTACTTTTAGACTTTAAGTTGTTCAATGGGTAGTGCTGTAATTTTTCTGCTATTTTTTCTCAATTTTTGCTTCGTTTTTCTATGTTTCAATCCTTCAAAACCATTACGCAAATTGTCCTGAAACTGGGTGAAAATAGACTTTGTGGAGGGATCATACAAATTCGTCTGGTGATGCCATGGAGCCTTGATTTTTGCCAATTTGCTTCTAGTTGGAATACATGTTGTATAATGTATGCATTACCCTTGTTAACAATAAATTTCGACGGAGTTTGCAATGGTTATTTACACTTTCAACCTCTCTAAAAACTTTTTCATAAGAAAAAAAAAAACATTCTCTCAGATCTGTACAGCATCATAAAGAAACACTGTACATGACAGTGCTTCTTCTAACACCATGGTGAAGAAGTAACCTGCTAAGGTCAAATGTAAAGGGTAGCCACGTAAATGAGCCTCATGCAGGAAGCCCTGTCACTGCCACAACAGAAGAAGTCACTGGCCAGATCCATGTTATGATTATGACAGATTGGTGTATCACACACTGACACATTGGCACATAGCTGAATATTAGTATCTCCCAGGGATGTGTACATGCTGTTATATACAACAGCTTCAAAAATCACTAGGCTGTCAGCTGGTTGGATCCAAAAACTTTCTTAGTAAAGAATATTTCAAAGGTTTTGAAGGCTGGTTTAAAATCACCAGTTGCCTTTGATGGATGACTGCCTGGCCTTTGCCCCCACAGGATCCACCTGGATTTTTATATGTTTCTGATATGCTCTCGTCTGTCAAGTGCCCACATCAGTGAATGCAATAGCAAATCAGGGGATGCTTTGTTGGCAACCTGGCTCGGGTCGGCAGTGTAATTTTTTCCTTCATATTGGTATTGGAAAAAGACCATAGATGTTTTGGTAAATCACTAATCTCTGCCTTAAACTGTTAATGACCTTACTCTCAATGTTGGGTGGAAATAAATGAAACTGGTTGATGTTTCTCTGAACTGCATCAGATGAGGCGGCAGTCCAAAGAAATCAATGATCCACACCAATAAAACTTAGTATATTTTTCTCTCCTTTTTTAAACCGTGTGGTCATCTTTTATTTTCATTTTCATCATCAGCATTATTTTTATCCTTATCATCATTATCATTTGAGGGAATTATAACGATGGGTCTAGTACTTAAGTGTGGGTTGGTTGGCACACTGTCCTGAGAAAAAAATCATTCTGTTATTGTCATGGTGGTAGCCCAAAACACATTCGCTTGGGACATGGGAAACACACAAATAAATGCTCTTGCCCTTAGATTTGTACCTAAGTGGCCCTCCCTGTCCTCCTTATGAGAGAGATAAAGAGAGAGAGAGAGACAGAGAGACAGAGAGAGAGAGAGAGAGAGAGAGAGAGACAGAGAGAGAGAGAGAGAGAGACAGAGAGAGAGACAGAGAGACAGAGACAGAGAGACAGAGAGAGAGAGACAGACAGACAGACAGAATATTCAAATATTCGCTGTGGCACACTAGTTTTGCAGGAACAATTGAATATTAATCCTTCACTAACAGAAATGTTCACGCAGCATGCAGCTGTTATTTTTTTTATGTTTAAAATAAATATAAATGGCGAAGTTGGTATGGTATTTCGTGCTTTTGTTCTCGTCAATTTACACTGCCTTATGTAACGGCTTTTGGCAGCGTCAGGGGACAAGATGTTTATATATATATATATATATATATATATATATATATATATATATATATATATATATATATATATATATATATGTATATATATATATATATATATGTGTGTGTGTGTATATATGTATGTATGAATGTATATATATACACATATATACATACATATATATACATATATATATACATACATATATATATACATATATATATATATATATATATATATATATATATATATATATATATATATATATATATATATATATATATATATATATATATATATATATATATATATAGCTTCGTCCTATATTCAGGTCATCAGTAGGTGAAAAGAAGTGTTTTTAACTTGATTCACCAATGTGAGTACCATTTGAAAGGAATGAAATGAATTGTTATAGGTAACGGATTGACTTAAGAAGCGTTTTGCCTTCTTTTGTTTTCACCAATAGGTTGAAAAGTGTTATTGAGGGCAATCAATCCCACACAAAAACATGGCCTTACGAATTCGTGGAGATGGTGCTCTTCTGTGTTAGGATTCAGGATTCAGGATTCGTTTATTGACCAATACACAGATACAATTTACTATAACAAATTTAACATACATAGTAGCACAACATAGATTGTATAACGGTCAGGGATACCCTTATTAAGACATTAATATTTCACTACCATGAGGGCCACCCTGTAGGATTATTACCGATTATACAAGATGATGGCAAAAAAGTATAAATCTGACTGTTAGAAAACAGCAATTCTCTGTAATGTCTACATTTCAATTAGAAATGAGAAAAGAAAAAGGAGTTTGAAATAGTAATGTAACATTAAATGTTACAATTTACATTAATTACTGGTTTGTAGAAATATGATGGAGATCACTAAAACTTGATAGCCAGTTTCCAATATATTCTTGCAAACCTATGCCCAATCTGCAGTTCAGTAAACAGTTCAATTTAAGTTGTTGACCCACTTGATTAAACTATTCATAAAGATGGCAATCATAAGTTTCTTTCGTCACATCGCTATAAAGCAATCAAGGTACCGTTCTTACCGTTTACACAACAAATTTTAGCTTGGTAAAATGAACCGGAAAAAAAACTTTGCAACTGTGTATCATCTAAATAGTACAGAAAAATATGACCCATATTCATTAAACCCCAAACCCAACAATGACAGCAAAGCGATTCCAAAGTTAACAAGGCATCAACATTCCTCTTCCAATACCAATGTGAAGAAACAAATTTCACTTTTGAATTGATACAGGCAGTCACCCATAAAAGGCAACTGGTTGTTTTAAACTGGTCGTCTCAACCTTTGAAATATTCTTCATTAACTACAGACTATAGTGTTGACAAAACGTATAGGCCAAATCACTAAAACCCAAAGCTTTCTTGCTTCTGCCAAAGATAGAAAGAAACCTGGTAGGCCTATTGCTCTTTAGTTCTCTTAACTTGTCAGTCAGCTGAGTTTGCAGCAAAAGAAAATTAGGCCTGCATCGTTTTTGTGATATTTATGGATCTGGAACATTATAAACATGAAAACATAAAAATGATAAGAATCGGGATATTGATCATCATCACCCAGTGAACAAATTTGTTTTTACATTTCCACAAGATACATTTCCGATACGTTTTAGCACAATATGGGTAACCGTATGATGAGCTCAGCTAAGTGGCAAGTCAGCTGCGATAAAAAGGTGGATAATAAGCGTAAAAAGACTTTGTCTTTCTGTGTGATGTTTATGAAACTGGATAGAGATGTTGCGGGCTCATTCTAACACGAGAGTGATAGAATTTTAGAGATTACCTGAATTCATCATTAAGAAGTACTGGCAAATTGGTGATGCTAAGACATAAAGATGACCAAAGCCTGTAGCATAAGTACTGCATCGTCGCTCACCTCGAGAACACGTTTTTAATGACAACGACATCATTTGTTTTGTCTCTGTCAGTGACCAACCTGACCAGGACGAGACAGAAACACACGAAGACGTCTTCATTAAACCACCTGAACTTTGGACTTTTGTTGGAATATGATAACTTCACCTTCCATATATTGATTTTTAGTGGTCAATGCAGTACATTGTGGCGATTACAGAAGAACATTGCAGCATTTTACACATTATTTGGGAACTTGTAAGGAACGACAGGTAAAGAGGCTTTATTGCCCTGGTTTGGACGATTACTTTGGTCAGCTATGTTGTGAATTGGTTCATATGCATTAGGAAACAATTGTTGCATATATTACATTTATATAGCGCAAAGTTGCCCCATATATACAGGCAATCAACGTTTCTGTGTTTCCCAATCAGGAATAATATCCATATTATTCAGTAGTTATGACCCTCGTCTCAGAGCATAAAGAGTAAAGGTTGTGTATAAATAACAGAAATGCAGTTCCGTGGTCAGTGTAATGTATCTTGCGATTGAATGTATTTAAAAGAGCTCCTGGTCATTTTTGCTTCAGAGTAATTGGTTTTATGGAACACTGCAAGAAAAAAAGCACAAAAAGTTTATGGATTATAATGTATTTGTCAGAGAGTTTTGTGATTCGTTGTTGTTGATTTTGGTTAATGGTTAGACAGACATATATTTTGATTTCAATAGACTCTTACTTGAACCGCTAAAGTGCTGAAGAATTTTGAGGAAGATTTGGCAAGGCCAGCAGGAGCGTGTATGTATGTATGTATGTATGCATGTATGTATGTATGTTTGTATGTATGTATGTATGTATGTATGTATGTATGTATGTATGTATGTATGTATGTATGTATGAATCTATGTATGTATATATGTATGTATGTATGATGTATGTATGTATGTACATATGTATCAATTTATGTATGTATTTGTGTATTTTATATTTTTTCTTAATCTATGTAAATTAAGTACTGTATTACTCGCTGATAAAAAGTTCTTCTCCCACCGTATCGTGACCCTTCATAGTGATGTAAACATGCGACTTTATGGAATCGTTTGCTCGGAATGCAAAATCACAGAGGACCTTGCCAATAGGTTCACATATAGTTTCATTTAATGTAGTCGTTAATGTACTTGTATATGGATATGTATTTACGCATGTATGTGTTTCATATTTTTGTTAATCTATGTATTAAGTACTGTAATATTCGCTGATGAAAAAAAAAACCTTCTCCCACCGTTTCGTGACCCTTCATAATGATGTAAATATGCAACTAGATGGAATTATTTGCTTGTAATACAAAAGTAATACAAAATCACAGTAGAACTTTGCCGATAGGATCACATACAGTTTCAATTAAATGAATTTGTTATTTGCACTTGTTCTTATTTCTGAAAGATTTTGTGCGTAAATGCGCGGAAAAAGAAAGGATAATTGTCGGTTATGTGCATTAATGTCAATTTTTGAACTGTGGTCTTAGTATGCAGGTGATAATTACATGTGTCCCATTGCAATAAGAAAAGGGTCTTTTTATGAAAATGACAAATCAAATAACGAAAGTTTTCAACTTCCCTGTATTTATGTTTGAAAAATACACATGCAGTTACAGCAAAGGGCTTCGAGAATATAAAACAGATGTTGCCTAATGGGTTTCTGGCGTTGATGGCACAGAAGTCTTGCAGGACGTAATATACTGGCAGATCACTATCTGAGTCTCTTTGACTCTGGAATCATTGTTGATTTGTGTGCATAAGTCATGAACATTTTATGTGATATACCATATGGGTAGTGGATGAATATTGTCATGACCATCTGAGATGGAGCTGAAGAAATTGTCATATGACATACACCATGACTGCCCATACTTTAACTGGAATATTGAACGCGACAATTCGAATCATATGTATCGAGCCCCTAAAATGATATTCAGAGTGATGTGGTTTGTTGTTAATGAGCGACTGCTGTTTGTAAAGTGACACAAGAATTGGTGGAGCGGCTATGACCAGGGTCATGAGGACTGCTGCTGACGTCACTTATGTTATAACTCGCCCCCATAGAGCAACAAATGGTAGAAAAGTCAACCACCTTAACGCAAAAAGGCAAAATGTGCAGATTACATTTCTGTTACCGAAACAACTGCAGTTTTCAAAGCACACAACCTTTATCACTCCCTGGATTTTCCAACTGATTGTGTGATTGGTGTACCAGGTTTGATGGGTCTCTGATTGATCGACACCCCCAGTGTCCACTTTTATTGTTTCCTCGTCTTCCAATGTAAACAAAATATATTGTATTCTTATAATGTACTAAACTTACGTGATTGTGCAATTCACATGTACATGCTGATGACATCCCTTTATAAACAAAATAACAACTTTGTATTTTTTTGTGCAATACGTAATTGGGCGTGGAACATTCATATCACTGGATCATATGAAGTGAGCATGCATAACCAGAATCCGACTGCTATACATACGTGTTTTTTTGTTTTTTTTTTTCTATATTTTTTTTTATCAAATGTATTACAGCAACTAACAGGGCCCTTGGGTATGACTCTGCGCATCAGATTAGTAAGCATTAGTAGAACAATGATGTTCCTTGCACCTCAGTTTGCCTGTGATTTACTCGGGATTAGACTTGTGGATCCGTTAAGGACGCTAAAACCACCAAATGCAAACTTGAATGCATACTGATTGGCGTATTTTTTATCGGCGGGTGGATATGGCAAGGTTGGTTGTAATATCTCTAGTTCTGACAAATGGCCCGGATAGCTTAAAGGATGGCGGGAAAGGAACATATTCTTTGAAATTACTAATTGAGTTAGTAACGACAGCACAAATAGCTTGTAAATGTTGGCGACCACAAACACAGTAGAGCTGAAGCCCAATTCAGGAAATAGAATACCACAATGACCTCTATCGAGCGCAGTTCTTGGTGTTCCAATTTGGATCAGAGATATCAGGAAAGTGCAGATGTAGTCGCATCAGTCGGTTTCTATTTTAATTCATTTCCAATCAGAATACTCGGTAAAAGTAACAATAGATTCTCAGAAAAACTGTCTTGATATTTACTGCAGCAACAGATCCTGGTGGACTTACTTGTATATGGAATCGTGTTTGCCATGACTTTACAAAGGATATCATACCCTAAACCTTTTTAGTATATGCCTTGTGGCACAGTCAAAGCGTTTTTTTAGGGGATTAACATTCTTGTCTTGATGCAACCTGGTTCTCATAGTGGTAAACTGTTTCTAAGCAGTGCACAAGCCATTCGTGTATATAATATAAATGTGGCCAAATGATAAATTTATATGCAAGTTTAGCTCTAATATTTCCAATGTACCTTAGTAGATTTATTTGTAGTCGATCTTTGTATTTCCAATCACTAATGAGAAATAACACTTGTAAAGGTGATTAACGATTGGACGGCCCGATAACGAAGAAATATTACTTTCTGGGTGGTGTTATAGGCTACCTAGTTAGGCTACCTCGCCCATATAGTCGGCATCATCTCCATACAATTTCATAGCAATTTCCAGAGTGATGTCAAAAAACGAGATTTTTAGATTTTTCTAACAAATAAATAAAAAATCCTAAGATATCAAAATCATTGAAACACGATTATTATAAAATACTAGACACCCACCCAACCAAGGTACATTCCTGTCAAGTCCGAAGCTATCTAGCCCACGGCTTTGGAGAGCATGCTTTGCAGTCCCCATTGTCTTTTACAGTAATGAATGGAACTGTATTAGCCCATAAATATCTGAACTTTCCAAATTTGTTTAAAATTAGTAATCAACAGAATATCACTTAGTGAGGTGCTTTGTTTGACACTTCCACAAAAAATATTTGCGACAAGTATTAGTAAAATTTAAGGGATAGTTGTGGAAAAAAAGAGCATTCTTATTAACATTTATATGAACAACCGATTTTATTGCAGAACCACCTGTTGAAAATATTTTGGGAAAATGGGTCCTCAACAGTACCCACGTGCAATGAACCAGTTCATAGGACACGGGTTTTTTTCGGTTCAATTCGGGAAGCACACCCTTCTTTGTTTACCATTTTTGCGGAAGCACGCTGGCCAGTTTAACGTGGAAGGATCATAAAGTAAAACACGGGATGTGCTTGAGTTTAACAAAAAATCAAACCATCAGCAAACTTAATGTGCACATTTCATCACTGATGTGACATGTTAGGTAAAAGATTTGCACTGTTCAGCACAATCCATGCTTTAATCACAAGCGTTAGCCATGGCATCCCTTGTGAACATATGGAAGCATGGGCCTGACTCGGCCACCAGCTGATTGAACAACACGGCCAACAATGGAATGCATTAATAATTAAGAAAAGATTTTGTCAAGTGTGAATGAGAAAATTAGATACTAGTACTACTGAAGCGAAACCAATTGAACAAACTGGGTCTGCATTTACCCAAGATACATCAACCACCGAGTTTGAATTGAATTAAACTTATGGATTTGGAGAAGCCATTTTGGGCTTCTTCTCCAAATCCATACTTCAAATAAAAATGACCATCTCAATCCGCATTTATATGGATGGAAGGCCTGCATTATCGCAAGTACCTGATTTGAAAAATCAAATTACATAAAAGTCAGAAATCCACAGCAATGCGTCCCACTGGGAACTTAGTCTAGCCCTTTTACAAGGAATCTTGCTACCAAAGTTCAGCTTGTAGAACAAATTGGGGTTTAAGAACCCCAAAAGTGTTCCTTTGAACTATTAAAGTTACATACTTTTAGAGACGGTATTTTACTAAAAATTTCACCCCCCCCCCCCAAAGAAGAGACAAAATTAAAAAACAAAAAAAAAAAAAAAAACAAAAACAAAAAGAAAAAAACAAACTACTGAAGCATGATTATTTGAAACAAAGTTGTTGGAGTTGTAGCAAAAGTAGGGCACACAATGTTTCGTGGGAATCTAACAAACGGCTAAGGAAAAGTCGAACTGAAAATGTAAATTACAATTGCAATCCCTATTGGTTTTCATAGTAATGAACAGTAATATTTGAATTACACGACAAGTACCCACATCAAAAACTTCTTTAAAGATCAGGGATCCATAGTAGTGCCACCTGGTATATAAGTTTGTTACATCCTTCAACAAGATACATTTTTACCAAGTTTCATCATTAGTCCCGTAGCAATTTTGGAGAAGCAAAAAATGGCTTTTAGACAAAAATGGAGAGACACGGTTAAAAACTCAGGGATAGGGTTCCTAAATTTATGTCAAGCTACTGTAAACGCAGCTGGCCAAGCGGTTCGGATTATTTTGTAAAATTATGCCAAGAAATAGAAATCATACAAAATACAAAAACACCGGAGCATGACCACTTCAAACGTCTTGCAGACATCTATCAGACAAAGATCCTTAAATGTTTGAAATGGATCGAGCCAATGGATTTAGAGGAGACTGCCAGGATATGAATTGTCACCAAACATATGATGGATGGCTGAAAGATCATTTGATTGATAATCAGCAGAGCTTAAAATAAGTCAGACAAGCGTATGCAACGCCTTGCAGAAGTGCTGCTCAGCAGAGTATGAACGTTCAGATTAAACTAATGCAGAGTGAGAGAAAAATAAACGACTAAGAAAACATAGACAGTCAACAAACGTTCAAACCTGTTTAGAAAGACGTAGTCATCTTACAGACACAGATTGAACATTTTGGGACTCTTACAAGAACAAGTTTTATAAAGTGTCTACTTCATTTGACGCTAGACAATTTTGGAATTCGGATTTTGTGACAAATATTTTTTTTCCTCTGTTTCTGTCTGGTTTTTAAGAGTGACGACTTTTATCAATACCAAATCTCAAGCAGTAGTGGGCCCTCGAAGATGCGCTTGACATTGAAAACCGCACATCGATTGAACTTTTGCTTTTGATGTTCTAGTGGTGTGTTTGAGGAACTTAAGATAGATCATAACCCACTTTATGTTATACTGTATTTCGGCCCATATTATAAATGTAAAAATGCAATATATGATATTAACAAAAATTAAGTGCCGTAGAAAACATTTCTTGCACGTGCGCATTTTTTAAGTAATTGTGTAGATCACATGGTAATGCTATAAAAGTTTCCTATCACTAATTAGACATAATTTAATTAATTAAGACACATGCCCTTCCACATTGCATGCATGATTGTTATGTGCTGATATAACTGTTAAGCAACTTTAAGTGGTGCGTACCTTTCACTTACTTGATAAAGGCATGGTTGTCCTCAGAAAATATATCCAATCATGCATAAACTACATACATGTAAATGAAGAGAGAAAAATATGTAAAATTAGAATGTCATAAATTCAGACAAATTTGAGACGTAATATGGGCGAGATCAACCGTCTTAAAAAAAATGTTCAATCAAACTGTACAGCATGCAAGTCATTAAGCTATGGCCATAATGTTGTACTCAAGATGACACTCTCTCTCTCTCTACATACATATATACATATATGTATGTACATATATGTATCCAGATGCCGTATCACTCACTAGCATGTTTGGTAAACTAAAAAGGAATAAGTGTAACGGGAGAAACATGGTGTGGCGTTTAGAAGCAAGGAAGCATGGCTGAAGTGGAAGAATTCTGGCAGAAGTGTATAAGATTCGGTAATTACATTTCTGTATTTGACTTCGGAAAAAAGTATATGAAGTTAATCTAAAAAAAAAGAGCTGGTAAACCACAAGCAATTGTAAATAGAACTTCCTCTATACGTTGTTCCAAATAATATGTTGCGTCATTCTAAATTTCTAGCTTGCAAGAGATTTACTTTAAAGGTGTCATGTTATTTCTTTGACTTGTTCAGCGAAGGTTATTTGGTTGGACTGAGTGCTCCTTGTAAACAAGTTACAAAAAGAAGCAAAAATGATAACTAATGACAAAGTGATATACACATCATACTATATGGGAAACAGAGAATCCGTCTCTGCCATTTGGCTGACACTGTGTGCATAATGATCGTATAAACATAGGACACAATGGAAGAAACTTCCAAATGTGTTCTTGTGGTTCAAGGTGCAACGTGGCCTAATATACAGCATTGCAGTTCATTCAGAGGTCACCCGGGTAGATAAATAGATAGATAGCTAGATAGATAGATAGATAGATAGATAGATAGATAGATAGATAGATAGATAGATAGATAGATAGATAGATAGATAATAGATAGATAGAAAGACATAACTGTTAGAATAAGGCAACAAGGTTATAATCTTTCTGTTATTCAGTGTTATACATAACTGTTACAAGAAGGTAACAACGTTATAATCTTTCTGTTAATCATTGTTATACAAACATGTTGTACCTACAGCCTTTTCACACCATCACATTACTTAAATAAGACCCTGCAGACATATCCCTCTGACCACAAAGGCACGCTATGCTATCAAACCCTGGTAAACGATGTAATGCAATATCTCTGCAAGCCAATGCTGCAAAAGTTACTTTTGGGGTGAAGTGGCTCCCTGTCTTTATAATATTTGTATTGGGTTTTTGTTTAGCATAGGTGCAGGTAGAAAGCAGGTGGTCAGGCCCACATGAATGGGTGTAACTATGTGCTATTACACACACACACACACACACGCACACACACACACACACACACACATGTATGTATATTTATTGCGTGACTTACATGTAGGTAGTTTTATTTTGGGAACGGATTTGAAAAAAATAACAGTTTACATAGGACGAGGGCGATAGGAGACATTCAAAACAGAACTCGTGCTAAGTATCATTACGCATTAAGATTTGTATAACAATATTTTTTTTTCACCAATCAGCTGGCAAATACTAAGACATATAGTCCCTATAAATATTTCTGGGCGGCTATAAGAAAAATAAGAACCAAGGCACATTCCAGGTCAGGCGTCTTTGATCATAAAATAATCTTGATGATATTGCAGGCGTTTTGGAAGATAAATTTAAAAAATTGTATAATTCGGTATCCTATGATGCAGATGAAAAGGAAAACCTAATTGTAAAAATCAATATGAAGATGGGGACTGAACACAGGGATGGCAGTAAATTTTCTTGGCCTACAGTGTCAGTCAAAAAAAGGTTTTAATCTGCGATAAAATGTTTGAAATTAAATAAACATGATGGCAGCCAGGGACTTTTCTGGATCATGTAGTGCATGCGACCGCAAACTGAATGTGTTTTTATTCTTGTCATTTTCATCGACGATTAGACGTGGGTATTCGCCTCATGCTTTCTTAAAACTTTCTTTGAATTTGATACTCCAAAAACAAGCAAAAATCGTCGTGTGATTCCGGCAATTATGAAGGCACCGCACTCTTCAGTATTTTGGGTATGTTATTGGACTGGGATATCTAAACTGAATATAAGGATGTCTTAACTTCTTCGGAGCTTTAGTTCAAATTTAAAGCTAAAAGTTCAATGTCACTGTGTACATTTTGTTTAATACATATTCCCCATACTATAGTATCAATAATACAGATGTAGAGATTTTATGTCTTTCTAGACGCCACAAAAGCGTTTGACAGGGTACACTTTATTGAACTATTAAATTTATTGTTGGATAGAGATATAAGCTCAGTGATAGCTAGATTACTGTTGGAAATGTATGCTCGACCAATAGTTAACATATCCTGGGGGTAGCGCTGTGTTGGATCCATTCAGGTATACCAATGGTGTAAAGCAATGTATGGCTTTCTCGCCAATTATATTCGGTATATGCATAGATGAGGTACTCATGCATTTGAAAAAGTCCGGTTTTGGATGTGATATTGGACACATTTTTACAGGAACATTGGCATACGCTGATGATGTATCTCCCTTAGTTCTGATCTCTGTTTCTGTGAGAAAGATACTTGCACTCTGCTCACAATTTGGCAAAGAATATAATAACTTCTTCAATCCTTTAATTCCAAGCATATGGTTTCAGGTAACACCGATGCATATCCTGATATTTCATTAGCTGGTTCTAATATTATGAGTCAGATAAATCAATTCGAGCATCTTGGCAACATCATTGGTCAGAATCCATATGCTGACAATATTTACAATTGCATCCAACATTTTCAAATACAGGACCCCATTTTGATTTCTCAGGCAGGTATATCTTCGAGACACTAGGTATTAATTGTTCAAAACATACTGTACGCATTTATATGTTTACCAAATTTAGGGTTTTTCGAAAAAAGAAATAGAGTATTTTCGATACAGCCTGTAATATGGCAATTCCATTTGTTTGGCTTCTTCATACAGGTGTCATAATGTATTAATGTCATTGATTCGTGAAGACGTACACATCTATATTCATTACGCAAAGTTTTCGTAAACTATTTCCATTGGGTAGTTAATAGTAAAAATAATATAGTTAACATGGAAGCAGATCAGCTACAGGCAATTCCGTGAATACGATTTCTTCAAAAGAACAAATAAGCGAACACAGTGTGAAAGAATCACATTTCGGTTCTTGTTTGAAAGGCACTCATAAAAGTGTAAATACAGCATCTGGAGGTACTGTAGAAACTTTAGGTATCGCGCAATTTATCAAGCAACTTTGCCTTGCTCATGACAGTGATTTAAATGTTTCTCACGACAAGAGCTCTCTGAATCTATCCATTTGTTATGCACTGTGTTGTAGATTTTACACACAGCCTGAAAATATGTCAGTGCAAACTGCTGTTTTAAGCACGCCATAGGGAGGCTGCTATATAAATATTTTTTATTAATATATAGCATTTATTATTCATTTGTATGTGTATGAGTCTTACTGCCTACTTTCATTTTGTACGTGTACCTGTTGTTTATAGGGAAATTTATATATATATATATATATATATATATATGTATGTGTGTGTGTGTGTGTGTGTGTGTGTGTCTGTGTGTGTTCAGGGGTGGGTGGGTGGGTGGGTTTTCTAGATGTTGTTCATTTAACAATTAAAAAGAGGAAGTTTTGCTCGGACTAAAAATTTAAATATATAATTATAGATACCCTCCCCCTCAAAAAAAATCAGTATTTTTACAGACAAGCATAACTTTTTTCACAAAGAAATAAAGTTTTACATGAGCAAGTCATTCATCATTAATCGCCCAAATAAAGACATTGAACCAATTAAAAGCAGGGCATACATGATTATTTTTTATTTATGACGCCACGGAGGCGATATTTGCTTGATTAAGAAGCACACAGATATATCTATGTTTACCGTACTTAACACAATGACATAATTATTGTGAGCGTTTTTTTTTCTATCGATAGAGTTTTTGGTATGACCACTTTCCATGTGACACACGCTGATTGTTTTGAAGTCCAGGTCAAGCCTGACCGCTGCGGCCCAGGCTTGCAAGGCGAAAAGGGAGTGAAAAACACCCTAAAAAGGCTTTTAGTCGGGTATCTTTAGCTGAAGCGTACACAGCATGGATATGAACAGTTTGTGGTAAAAAAATAACATTGAAAATGATTTTCATATGAGCTAAAACAATATGAGACTTGGGTTTCATCGAATAAACTAAACTAGGGGAGTGTGAGGGTCGTATGCTCAGCTGACCTTCCATAAATAAACCTAAATGACCAATGCCCCCTGGTGTACACCTTTGATTTATCGTTACACAAGGAACTTTTCGATTACGTTTTAGCACAATCTAAATGATGGTCTTGTAGTAGATGTAGACAATACCAAAACACACACCTGGATTAGTTGAAAGTATAAAACATCGCAGCGACACTGTTGAACAAATCGAGGCCTAGGGATCCCTAGATGTTTCCCTATGGAATATCGAAACAGTTGGTCAAGTGACAATAACGGCATGCTGATGATAATAAGATAAACTCAGCTGAATGACAATTTAGCTTAGAAACAAACACCTTAACAAATATATGGTATAAAGTATTTTGGCACATTACACTTGATGGTTGTCATGACATGTATCAAAGGCCTTTTTGGCAAACTAGTATAGATGAAGGAACTTAAATGGAAAGTCAAATTAAGATATCTAAAAAAATATGCGAAACTTAACAAAACTTGATCTAGTCAAAGCTTCCACCCTTGAAACTCGTTTTTACACAATCACTAAAAATGACCAAAATTCTAATATTTGTGCAAGCAAAAATAATGTTTACACAACAAAGATATACATTCTTTTCAATTTCGTTCCAATTTTGAAGACCTTCATCTAAAGAAACTCCTTTGCTATTCTGGTGTGCCCAATACAACAATATTATACCAGTATACTGGTTTGGTATTTAACCATTACCTTGATGTTGGTATTTATCGTCCTGCACTCTCACTTTGAGCAAACTATTTAAATTACAGCCAAATCTTCATGGCCGTGATTTTTGTTTTGTTTTTCATCCAATAAGGAGGTTGAGCTGCTTGTAAGAATACAGCCTGGAAATGTGACTCAGTGTGCTGACTTCCAAGTACAGCGCAATATTGTACTCATCTTACATGATTATACCTATCAGCATTTTCATGCTTTTAAACTCAAATTGTGAACATTCTACTTGAAATTTAACTTGCGCCTTAGCTTTTCAAAGAATTATACCATTTCACAGACATCACTGGCAGAGGGTTGTAAATTTAATCTCCGCATAAATTTGGCGTTTGGCATTTCAATGAATGTATCAATGAAAATCTCAAATTTTACAGCTTACATTTTTGAAAATTATGATCATAATATGTTTCTCTGTATGCCAAGCATATATATTCTTTGCCCATTTTGGAAATTTTCAGTTACTGTAAGCCACCAACTCCTCCCCCTGAAACTGACCTCATGCCACATGTTGCCTCCTTTCATAAAACTTTAAACAAAACGTCTATCCTGTCTTGTATGACAAAATCTTTAATTAGAAAATACATGGGCTTATATGTACATCAATATAAGAAATGCCACAGTCATGCAAGATGAGGGCAATACCATGTATCGTCTAGCTAGTTCCATAAGGCTGGGTGTTCTTGATGAAGAAGAAAACTCTGAACCCAATGCCACAGCATCTTGTCAACATCAATGTGTCAGTCACGAAAAGTGTCCTTCGTCATGTTTTGCCGGATGACAGTTTATATAAACTGCTGTCACACATGTATTGTACATCCACACCTGAAAAAATGTAGCATGTCTGCATTG
Source organism: Hermodice carunculata (assembly GCA_964020975.1). Lineage (NCBI taxonomy): Eukaryota > Metazoa > Annelida > Polychaeta > Eunicida > Amphinomidae > Hermodice > Hermodice carunculata. Next base: position 49,542,850 of record OZ026618.1, on the reverse strand, counting down.
TTTAAAACCATTCCGGAACAATCCGTCTGGGACTATATTTCGGGACCACTGATGGTCCCCTGTTCTCCCACTGCAATCTTTTTCATGCAAACCATTGTCTTAAATTGCAGTGAAGGTTTTTTTTTTCTGTGAATTTGTGAATTTCAAAAAAGGCGTTGGGCCTGCCAAATACAGATAAGCTGTGTTTGATATTTGCTATAACACAAATTGTATCTGGTGTCATATTCCTAGTCTTTTGAAAAACATACCTCCTTGCATTTTGGGTAAAGTACATTTACATTTGATGGATGGATACTCTTAGCACACTGAATTATATCTCATTAACCAATTTTCAGATAGATATTTGCGCTTAAGATGATTGCTGTGTATGAGTAATTTGATATTCTCATATATCGATGGCGAAAACGCAAAACCACCTATCTGTCTTTTTACAATTGCAAGTAAAAAAGAAATGCAGTTCAACAGATCTTAAAATAGTATAAAAGCAGCACATACTCAAATGTTTTGGACATATTTTCTTGATTTTCGTCACAGTATTAACAAAAACGATCTTTTTCAAAAATTTGTGAAAAAAAGTTTTTTTTGCACAGTCAGCAATATTTATGTGGCAGATTAGGAGGTTTTGAGCTTCAGAGTTTTTTTTTTTTTTTTTTTTTTTTTTATGGGTTTAAACGGGCGGTTAGAAGGTTTTGCATTTATGTATACTAGGCAGCAATGATCTCCATTTGAAACAAAAATGGCATTTGTGATTGCAAAGTGGTCACTTATAGAACAAAAATGTAAGATGGGACCCATATGCAACATCAGACATGGAAATAAGTTCGGGGTCATATTATTTATTAAATGATTATTGCAGTTATTAAAGGCATCATCAAGATGTCTGTACTAGATAGAATGGGTGGCTGTAGTTCTTACTCAAATCAATAAAACAGAACAAAAATACACTTTCACGGCACAAACAAATGGATGGCATTACCCTTGAATAAGCCTTACTATGACCATAAAGAATGGGAAAAAAAAACTACATGTTTCCCAGAGTAGTCCCTAGGCTCAATGCGAACCAGTCGAGTTTCTTCAGAGGGCTATCTCCATGTGGACGTTTGTTCCTGCCTGTGCTGTATACTTGTATTTTCGTCAAAAGAAAGGTTGAAGCACAATCTTACAAAATCTCAAACATATATATTTATTGAACAGATGTTTTTGGATAATCAATACTTACCGAGTGTGCACCAGAACCATTCCGAACAAAAGCCACCACCAGCGCCCCCATCCCCCAAAAAGCTAGAATTATTGGCAGTATTTTCGAGGATGGCCTATTGATTCATCACCTACTTTTATCATTGACATTAATGGCATAAACAGGAAAGTTTAGGCCTACCAATGTCACCAATGGACCGACTTTATAAAATGCAACAACAACTATTGTTTATTAAGTAATGGTTAAAAATGTGTTTTTCCTTGATTACCCGAAAACTAAATGTCGTTACCGTGGTAACCAATAAAAACATATATCAGCCATTAAATTGATAGTACACTTTACCTCACCTTGTACTTCAGGTTCTTATCTTTCAATTAATACCCAATTTAGCTAGGAATTTTTTTGTTTAAGGAAAGACTTACCATCAGTATTATCACATGTGTCATTTCTCAGCAATGCGCAGCGCTGGCCATAAAATTGGCATATCCACAAAAATCTACTCATTTTCAGTTACGTATACATTTGAAAGAACGTTGCTAGGCGACACAAAACAGTCTTTCATCCCTCAATTGACCTCATTTTTTTGCAGAAAGACCCTCTTTACATTTAACATCAAATGTGATTAAAATTATTCCTTATAATTAAAACTAAAATAAGTTTCTAATGTTTAATTGCAAATTTAAGCGATTTTTACAAATATTGTGTTGCCACAGCAACCAACTGGTGACGCTTACTACCTCGAATTGGTTTCTTATGAAACACTTTTATGGTAGGTATGTTGATGTAAAGTTGTGAAGTAGTACCTTGTATGTGTGTTAAGTTATGCTTTATAAGGTGTTTTTCCCTTCATCTCATGAAAACTTAATTCTGTTGCGATGGTAAGCAAAATAAATACAAATTGACCATGAAATTGATAATACACTCCACCTAACTTTAAACTTCAGGTTCCTATCTTTTGATTGATACCAAATCCAGCTGGGTATTTTTCCGGTTGAACGAAAACGAAAAAATAAATTTTTGATAAGCCTTTTTGAAAATTTAGCTGCTCTACTATATCTAACAAGGGATAAAGTGTTGCACCCATTTTAATCTTAGGGACCCATGCATATTCGTAACTTTGGTTATCTCTTGTTAAATGAAGGAGCCACACAACAAGTTGGGCTAATATGCTTTAATACATATAAAGCAGACACAAACTTGGAATAACAATGTGCATATGAATAATCACTGAAGGGCTTAATAAGCCCAAAATACAAGCATACAACAAAGTATTATAACTTTTAGCATAACATAACACATAACACAAACACCACACATAGAAGTGTTTACTCGACACATGTCAAGTCCATGATCATAGCTTTAACCCTGGTAAATTTAGAAATATCAAAATACCAAATATGTGCTTGAACCAAAAAAATAAGGGAAGGGGGGGTGGATGACGAAAAAAAAAACGAAGACTGACACACGCAGGGAAGCGTGCTGCATGCGCACCTGGATTATATAATCACGGCCACAATCACGTGATCTAGAGTGGCTCCCAATCTAACCTCAGTTAAATAATTTGAACTTGAACTTAAATGAAAGAGCCGCACAACAAGTTGGGCTGATATGCTTTAATACATTTAAAGCGGACACAAACTTGGAATAACAATGTGCATATGAATAATCACTGAAGGGCTTAATTAGCCCAAATATGAATATTAGCCCAAAGTGAAGTAGTATGTAAGTGAGTTAAAGATAACATTAAATAAATGGGATCTCTCTACATTACATCACTCCCGAGCTAGCCTGCGAGCAAACCCCAACTGGTGGACCTCAACTTGGCGAATATAAATTGAATAAGTGGAAGAGGCCCAGCCACCTAAAGATTTAATCTCTCAATCGGCAAAACCGACCATACCCGCTGTAGTTGCTGCACCTGCACGCAGGGAATGAGCAGAAAATTTGGATGGATCTAATCTTAGTGCCTAAATCAAAGACTTAATCTTTAAATTCAACATAGGCTTCGACAGTACCACCCCACTGCTAAACTGAAAAAGATACGATTGGGCAGACAAAGATTCTTGTGCCTTACGTTTTAGCAAATAACTACACATGGAACATACGGCGCATACTGGAGCTGATGCACATCCAATAGGTTTCACTAAACCATGCGATTCTGTCTTAGATCTTTTAACATGTATCAACATGTATAAAGAATTACAGTTTCGGCCAAAGGAGACCTGACCCAGTAGTAAGGGAGGAGTCATTAAGAAACCCGCAGGTGACACATCAAGCGCAAATTCGGCCCCCCTTAAACCTCCAAAGAAACCCAAAGTTAAGGCAGCATGCCAGACCAAATCGACATATGAATTTGAAAGCAACTGACATATGCAACGCAATAATTCATGCGTTATTGGCAATTTTTGCACAGGACCCCCACCAGACTCATCTATTGCCTTCAAAACTAGTTGAATTCTGGGTGAAGCGATGGGAGGGGGATCGTATCCATGCATAATGTGAAGAGAGCAGATCGCCGCTAAATACACTTGCAAAGAGGTAGCCTTCAGTCTTGCTTTGCGACTATGTGATTCACATCGAGTCTGAGTATAAGCAATGTAAAACAAAATCGTTTGTTCAGATGCAGGCATAGGTAGTTATTGATGCTGTCTACAAAAATCAAGGTAACCACGCTGTGCAGAAGAATAACTACATGATGTATTCTCCCTATGACCTTTCTGAAGCAATGAGTGAACCTTGTCCAAACCTGCAATAAATAATCATACTCTAAGCAGTGCAACCAATTATACCGGTAACAATAAAGAAAAGGCAATAAAGTCAGTGCAAATAAGAATCATACTGGTACGTGATATCTCAATAAATAATCAAACAGTCCAGTCCTTCAGTATACACTTACTAGAAATGTAATATAAAAGATGCAGGCAGAGTCATGGCAAGATCCGCCCTAGGATGAACATATCTAAACCTTATGAAGTCAAACCGGCTCAGCGCGTCTGCCTGGTCATTCCTAGCTGAAAACAAATGCACCGCTTTATATCTGATTCCATAAACACTGGTATAATAATATAGGGCTCGTATTAGCGACATTATCTGCGGATTGCGTGATTTGCCCGACTAGATGCATTGAACAATACACACTGTAAAGATTTGAAGTAAATTCTATAGAAATTGAATATTATTCATAAAAGAAATCAAGAGTGATATCACCTAAGGGTTAACAGTTTAGAAGTAAATAAGGGAGCCAGTAAACTCTTAAACACAGCGGATATTGTGGTACACAAGTTGTGGTCAATTAGTCAAGCAATGTTGATTCAACAAATAATATTGTTAATGAGCTTCTCCCGAGGCTGCACATCAAGTGTTTTGGTAAATGAATTATCCATTTCTTAACGGCCAGAAGTAAACATGTTAGATGTCATTTCTAGACTTGCTTGCATCTTACGTCTGGGTGTTACAACACCTCTGAAGCGGCGTGTGGTTTATCTGTAGAAGATGAGAATTTTAGCAACTGCTTAATGACTTTTGACGCGCTATTGTTTACCCTGTCCCATTTAATGATGTTTTGCTACTTGGTGGGGTGAGGAATTAAGAGAGTCTGGCGTTAATTGTTGTTTGTAGAGTAAGACCTTAATTACCTTTTGATTGACAGTTCCCTCGGCTACATAGCCATGTGTATGTAAGCAATAAAGAGCTTTTACCATCTAGCCAACCTCTCGTGTGGATGCTTTCACCGGCGATCTTCTTACTGTTTACATTGCGTACAAACAAGCCATTGTGATTATCACCATTCACAAGTGAAAGCTGACAGACGAGTTTTTATAACATGTTATCAATATTCATGAGGGCGCTTGTGCCTCCTAACACATGTGCAAAGGTAGCTATGCACAAAACTACAGCGAACATTTCTCTCCATGATGTCCACCTTGTTCTTATCCAATAGTTTACACCTGTAAATGGAGCCAGTGACCAAGAATTGTCGCATACGACACTAGCCGCTATGTCTGAAGCATCAGTAAAAACTACCAAACAGTCATGAAACGGGAAAGGAGTGCGAAAAAAGTAACACCATTATGATCTTCTAAACACTTTATCCACCACATAATATCAGCTCTAGCCTGATTTGAAATGCAAACCTTGTGATGCAAATTACGTGCGCGCCTGGACAGATGTATTAACCTCCGTGTAAACATGCCACCACTCCGCACTACACCGACGCAAAACATTAATTTGCCAATTGTAGAAATTAGGTCGCGTTTTGAAGCATACTTTTTGTTAACCCACTCATCTAGGATCTCCTGTATTTCACATATTCTATCTTGAGATATCCTCAGCTGTTTATTTACAGTGTCTATGATAATACGGGCAGGACCTTCTGATTTAAAGTGCTGAACCTCGAAACCAGATAATACACATGTATCTATCATTATTTCTATACATTTCATACACTCAGATTCTGAACCGCATATTACGAGATAATCATCCAGGTAATGTACAAGTGTTATAGAAACACTTCGAAGTTTCATTACATACTCAAAACCACTCGCAAAATCGTCAAATAATTTTGGAGCAGATTTCAGGCCAAAAGGAACACAGGCAAATCTATAAAAATGTGTATTGCCATCACCTCCTTTCCAAGAAAAACCAAGATAGTTTTTGTCTTTATCCTGGATAGCACACGACATGTACGCTGATTAAAGGTCTATTTTAGCCATCCATGGCTCGTCATATTGTAAACATAATTTGGCTGCTTCATCTACCGTTGTATACTTTAAAGTATAATCGTCTTTATTTATCCCGTCGTTTACGGACTGACCCAGTGGCCAGCTTAAGTCATAAATGACCCGAACTTTATTTGAACGACGCCGCATAAAGGCGCCAATTGGCTGAGATCGAAATTTCGGCGGTAACTCTTGAAGGGGGCCCTCCACTCTGCCTAAAAGACGATTTTCGTGGATAAATACATCCACCTTTGCACGGAACTGAATTGATGTCGGCCAATTATCACAAACTACTTGTTTTTCTGGACCTGAAAAACCAATAGGTATGCCATTTTCTGCAGAATCAATTAGTCTTTGAGCATATAGTTGGTCAGGGTGATCAGCCAACTATTGCCGCCAAAAGTCAGCTTTAAGATATTTTCGCTGCTGAACATTTTCCCTGCTTAATGCAGAGTTCGTAAGCAGTTCTTCTCCCAATGATTTGCAGACGTGGAGCCGCTTACAGATTGAAAACACACATCGGAGAGTATTGAAGTTGTTACAAATCTCTGCTGTTGCTGGCGTTGAACGTTGAGCCTTTCCATTTTTTTTGCATCTTTTGCATAGGCGCGGGAAAAGGACATTCCCCGACCACGTGATCGAACGACTTGCAGCGATGACACCTTATTGCGGATGTTTTCACAGAAGTTGTATCAAAAGTTGTTGTAACTAAATTGGTATCAACTTTCATGAAGTTAACTGATTTGCACGACAAGGATGCATGATGTTTGTTGTCAAACATGGCCACCGCGGTCCATTGATATCTACTGTCATATTGCATAATCAGCATTTTGTAGTCTGACATAACGAAGTACAAATCCACACCATGGAAGAAAATCATGAGCTTTTCATAAGCAGTCCAGGCTTATAGCCATGTACTGAAATTACTGACTCGCCGCTTTTGTCTTTTAGCTTTACATACTATATTTCCAGACGGGTCAACATATGAGTGCATTTCACCCGCATTATCACTTGCAATGTTATAATTATGCAGAAACTGGTCCAATTGGATGAACTCACCAGCTAATGCAGCTTTGATGGTTTTCTCTGACATCCCCTCCACTGGGATAAGAGAGGCGAAATCGGTCACTCCTGCGGTGCTTCCGGGTACCCAATTGACCCATGTCCATTGAAGAGCCACGGTTGTAATGTTGACAGGTAGAGCCAAGTGACGTCATGACCGCACCCTGTGGCATATACTGAATACTTGTCTGACGGGGCACGCAGTTACAAGAAGGTGTATTGTAAGCCTCATTCTGTGGTGTATTCCCAAACTGTCCCGAATTTGAACGTAAAATATTTTCTTGCAGGCTAACAATCCTTGATACTTGAGGTTGTAACAATTGAACATGCTGTGCTAACTTCGTGACTTGGTCAGATTCATAATTTTGATTCTGCAATTGAACATGCTGCGCTGACTTCGTAACTTGGTCTAATTCAGAGTTTTGATTCTGTCCATTTTCCCCATGTGAGTCAGAACATATACTGTCGCCACCTAGTTCCGGAGGTAGTCCATTCTGGGGAATAAGTCCACAAAGTCCCTGTAAAGGACCAAGAAACGGGTTTGTCACTTTGGCCACTACCTGCCTGTGTTTTCTGTATGGCCTTCCTGGTACATTTTCCAGGGCCCCAAGGTCCAGCGTGTTCTTTGAGAGGGGTCCTACAGGCCGAACAACAATGGGCTGCCTTTTTCTTTTGCCTTGGTCCTATATTAGCAGGTTAAGAAGTTTAGTAGACGAAAAAGAAACGACCACACTGGAACACGCGACCACTCACATGACAACAAAACTGAAGACTGACACACGCAGGGAAGCGTGCTTCATGCGCATCTGGATTACATAATCACGCCCACAATCATGTGATCTAGAGTGGCTCCCAATCTAACCTGAGTTAAATAATTTTAACTTGAACTAAAAAAAGGTCATTTTCAATATTTGTATAAAAACCATGTGGAAATACAATTGTTGTGAGCGTTTGAGCACTTCCAGACACTTTTTGGCCTAGTATGAGCGATAGTACAATATTGTTACCAACAGCTTGTAAATTTTATTATCAATTTGATTTTCCGCAGTTTATAAATGTATATTTCTTTTACCAAACACCACCTTGTGTATGTATCTTGCTTAAAGGTTAGATCAAATAACAAGATTCGACAGGTTAACTACATATGATTTGCTTAAAGAGTGTTTAAAGTGACACACTTTGACACTGATTTATCAGATGCGCATTGGAGGTTTTGCGCTTTAGAAATTCAGAGCACTGGAGATATGGAGTTTTCGACTTGCGGCTGCTGTTATGACTAAAACGGGAATACGAATTTCGGACTAGTCGCGAAACACCAATCTTAAGGAAAGGAAGAATCGTGCATTGGAAACTGGAAATCGTATTTTTTTTCACTTAGGAGGTTTTGCGTTTTCGCCATCTATATATATATATATATATATATATATATATATATATATATATATATATATATATATATATATATATATATATATATATATATATATATATATATATACATATATATATATATATATATTCAAACACAAATATGCTAATAAGATCCTAAGCTGCACCGGAAGCTTCAAACACATTTTGTTACAGGAGCAGAGAGGCAACTAGCTTTATGCAGAGTTTTACAGCGGTCATAATGATAAGGCGGTCTGTTTAAGTACCGGGTCATCTGACCTCAAACATCCTCAGCATAGAACCCCCATTAAAAAAGCTACACTATATATTTTGTCACAAAGAAATATTCGAAACAATAGAATTCTTCTGTATTTCATAAAACTGCTTATTCCCCCGCTTGGTAAATTACTGAAGCTTTGATCGTAATATGTTTCTATAATGATGAGAAATGATTTACACAAAGGTTATGAGTATGTTAAATCTCAATCTCACACACCTAGCTGATGGATAATCGAGAATTCTCACTCGAAAACCTAATTAATTGTGCTAGGCAGTATCGAGATTTGTTTACCGTTTCTGCTAGTGAAGAGCATTTGCTGCTCCAAGGAAAGACAGCTTCCAATGTGTTATATTTACCGTAGCAAGTCTTAATGGCCAGGCTATAGACATTCTCATTTTACACAGCATTGGCGAGGGGTTTTGTCCTTCATGTTTCCACAGTTGTGTATCTACAAATGTTTTCTGCAGTTGAGACGGCATGCTATTGTGGAATGCTTTACCTGTAAGACCAGGTAAGGTCTAATACTAAGGTGAAATTAATTGTGTTTTGCGTTACATGTCAGATGAAGTAATCTTGGTGAGTTGCTTGTCAAATATGTCAGGTGGCCTATCCTATGGCCAGATAAATTTGAAGAAAACAACTGTATGAACAGATTTGTATCCCAAACTTGATGTGCTGTCATTGCTCATCGAAGAATCAAATAAGATTGCATAAATGGAATAAAAAACCAACATGTTGGAATACGTTCATAAACAGTGAAAAGTGGTACACAATCATAAAGAGCAAACACATCTTTTCCTTTGTTTGCACATATTGTACCCGGTTAATAGGAATTTAGATGTAACTGGCACTGTATGGAATATATTATAGAAAGCTTCCCATAAATGTGGGCTTATGGTTTGCAAACCATTTATTTTGGAAATTTAAGGGCAGTGTGGTAGGCTTGACCATTTTAAGCCTGTGTTTTGGCCAGCATTGCAAAATGACTCAAAACTACTGTCTTCTGGTTAGTGTTCTGCCGTAAGCATACACGTATATCAAGAAAATGTTCACAAAAGCTCATCACAGTTAATAATTAGATTGTTTTCTATGCAGTTCACATCATATTACTGTTTCAGTCTGTGCAATGTTTGGTATGCTCAGGAATACATGTCTGTTATGACAAATGTGTTGCACGTTTTCCAATAATTGGTATGGTATATCAAAATTAGGCACACTTGTCATTCAAACGGTAGGAGAATAATTGCCACGCTTTGACGTAAATGTGCTAAAATTTCAGATAAATATATAATTAGGTAGTCTGTCCTCATAGCGCCATCTGTATGACCCACATCAGTGCTGGCAGCACCCAGCACCAGATAACCTAACACTGGCTGACTCCTTGGTAAACTTAGTGGCAACAGTAAAACTGTCATGTATTTTCTACATCTAGCACAAAAATCCGTCATTCAGATCATAATGGTACTTGGTGGAAATGTTCTTCGTCAAAGAGTCAAAGAACGCTGTACACGAGGTGGCATTGCTGTCGACCTTTTTACACACATTTTTCAGTTTGGGTACTTGTTTGTTAATATACTAATTCTTGCATAATATGCAAGTCAATCGGGCTTGCAATGGCGCTTGCAATGATAATAACCTAACCACTCAGTAGATTCATTTCAAGCTTGGTGGACATGCGCCTTGGGTAGGTCTGTACCAAGTTATTACAAGTGGTCATGCTCCTGTGATTTTTTGATTTTATCTTAACTTTGTTTTTCACTTTTTGCTTAAATTATAAATGAGCTTCTATGAAACTGCTTCTTAATTACATAGGTGCACATCTCAGGACCTCGAGACCTTTATTTGACAAAACTATGGCACTTAGAGTTTTTTGCAGTTTTCATATTTTTATTGACTTTTGTGTATTGCTATTTTTCAGATCTTCGCTAAAATCATAGTGCGCATCATGCTTAAACTTGATGGAAATGTTCTTTCTGGGAGTGTAGTAGACAGCTGAACTTGCAGGCATTGCTGTGGATTCTTGAATTTTTACAAATTGATCATTTTCGGTACCTGTCAGATTATTTAAGAAAACATGTATTTGCACAGGTGATTAAACTTGAGAACTACTTGAGCCGAGACTTTAATGTTTATCTTTCTAGTTGTCTCATGTTAGGGACACACTTTAACAAAACTTTTGTGACAACGACCTAATTTATAAGATTACAGCGCATCTCGTATAGTTTGACTGATGGCACTCTTTTGCGGTATTGTGAAACTCCAGTTATTTAATTTTATAATAATTTTTATATTTTGTTATTTTAGGATAAATTTTAGGTAAAGATGGTGTTGTTAATATATATTTTTGTACACTGTGTTGATCATGTACGTACTTTTTATGAATGCCGAATGATATGTTTAAGGATTTAAGCTTCCATTGTGGGCCAGTTGTGCTGCCTCGCCCGTGGTCCATGCAGGTTCAGCCGGGACAGGGCCAAAGGGGCAGCAAATCGTGGATCCTGTCCTTGGCTCAATCTGGATGAAGGGTCAGGGAGCACAGATAGGCGCCACAAGCACAAGCTAAAGTCCTTTTATAGCATGGCATACATGAAAGTAACTGCCAAATTACTGTTATCATCTCTTGATTTGTTCATAATCCGCCATGTTTTTTACATCCTGCTGCACCTGTACCTCTTCCAGGGAGCCCATCTCAGGGATACTAGGTGACTATTAACATATTAGGGCATTGTCATCTGATTACAGGAATCCCAGAACGTTTTCATGTTTTAAAATATTAGGCCTTATTGCTCATATTCTTCTTGTCAGTAAACTGATAAACGAAAACCAGTAACACCAAAACTTTTATGATGATTTATTCCTTTGCATATACCAATACGATACCCATATGTGACAGAGGCATCCCACACAATGCAACCAATACAAAATACGTACATTTTGCTCATCAACGGAGGATGTGTCCCACACCCCTCTTTTGCCAAAATAAAAAAATTACTGGTATCAACAGATCTACTAATTGGTTCCGAACTACAAACCGTATTACCTGCAATTCCTTTGTAAGGATACGTTATATTCCCAATTTCATGGTTTATATAAAATATATTGATTGTTCTTTAATACATCATATGAAGCTTTAGATATATAATCCGAAGAATGCACATGATGTTATTCAAAAAAAAAAAACAAAAAAACAAAAAACAAAAAAAACAAAAAAACAAAAAAACAAAAAAAAAAAAACCAAAAAAAAAAAAAAAAACCAAAAAAAAAAAAAAAAAAAAAAACCAAAAAAAAAAAACCAAAGATTTTATGGGCTTAACAATATTAAAACGAGATCGAACATTTGAACTTTTACATCATAAAAAACGCACTGATTGAACATGTAACCAAACAGATGCGCCTTTAACCATGTATAATGCTGATGAAAATTGAATACTTTTTCCATTGTAGAAGAAGCATTTACTTTATCCACTTACAGAAAATGTCGGGTCCAAAGATATTTTATCCTGGGCAAGATGTAATACAAACAAAACAGACAACATGTTCAACGCGCGAAGTGCGTATTCTATGATGACCCGTTGAAAATATGCATATACACCACTGATCAGTATGAGCCAGACAGGTATTGAACCCAGCACAATTATCTCGAGCAAATTTGAAATACGGCAAATTCATATATATATACTCAGTACATAGTGCAAAATAACAAAGCTTTAACGTATTGAGTAATGGACTATCGACAAACCCAAGGTTAGGGTAGCGCCATAGAGTTGCAATGCGGCAGCAAGTTTACAACGATTATACCTGTAGGAAGATGGGCTTGTTATCCCACCACCAGATTAATGTAATAAAAGCTATCGCCTATTGATATACATGAACAACAATACGATCAATGAAATACCAAATAAACAATCATCATACAATATTTCTACTTTTATAATCCTGAACATATATCTCAGAACTCTTTACATTGTAATCTGCAAAAAATGTTGTGATCAGGTGTTTTGATGTACTATCAAAACACATCAAAACACTCTCAGTTTTACCACATATGTCAGGATGACCCAAGTAAGGATTTTAAGTCCATTGATACTGGTTCCACCTAGAGGGGAGTTTTCAACCCAACTAGTAAAAGCAGTGCTGGAATATATATGAGAATATCAAATTGATCATACACAGCAATCATCTAAAGCGCAAATATCTGAGAATTGGTTAATGAGGTATAATTTAGTGTGCTAAGAGTATCCATCTATTGAATATAAATGTACGTTATCCAAAATGCAAGGAGGTGTGTTCTTCAAAAGACTAGGAATATGTCACCAGATACAAGTTGGGTTAAAGCAAATATCAAACACAGGTTATCTGTATTTGGCAGGCCCAACGCCTTTTTTGAAATTCACAAATGCACAGAAAAAAGAAAAAAAACTTAACTGCAATTTAAGCCAATGGTTTGCATGGAATAGATTGCAGTGGGAGAACAGGGGACCATCAGTGGTCCCGAAATATAGTCCCAGACGGATTGTTCCGGAATGGTTTTCAACAATGCAGACATGCTACATTTTTTTCAGGTGTGGATGTACAATACATATGTGACAGCAGTTTATATAAACTGTCATCCGGCAAAACATGACGAAGGACACTTTTCGTGACTGACACATTGATGTTGACAAGATGCTGTGGCATTGGCTTCAGAGTTTTCTTTCTCATCAAGAAAACCCAACCTTATGGAACTAGCTAGACGATACATGGTATTGTCCTCATGTTGCATGACTGTGGCATTTCTTATCTTGATGTACATATAAGCCCATGTATTTTTTAATTAAATGTTTTGTCATACAAGACAGGATAAACGTTTTGTTTAAAGTTTTATGAAAGGGGGGGGGGGGGGGCAACATGTGTGCATGAGGTCAGTTTCAGGGGGAGGATATGGTGGCTTAGAGTAACTGAAAATTTCCAAAATGGGCAAGGAGTATATATGCTTGGCATAAAGAGAAGCATACTGTGATCATAATTTAACAAAATGTAAGCTGTAAAATTTGAGATTTTCATTGATACATTCATTGAAATGCCAAACGCCAAATTTATGCGGAGATTAAATTTACAACCCTCTGCCAGTGATGTCTGTGAAATGGTATAATTCTTTAAAAAGCTAAGGCGCAAGTTAAATTTCAAGTAGAGTATTCACAATTTAAGTTTAAAAGCATGAAAATGCTGGTCGGCATAATCATATAGGATGAGTACAATATTGCGCTGTACTTGAAAGTCAGCACACTGAGTCACATTTCCAGGCTGTATTCTTACAAGCAGCTCAACCTCCTTATTGGATGAAAAACAAAACAAAAATCACGGCCATGAAGATTTGGTTGTAATTTAAATAGTTTGCTCAAAGTGAGAGTGCAGGGCGATAAATACCAACATCAAGGTAATGATTTTCTTTTTAAATACAAACCAGTACACTGGTATAATATTGTTGTATTGGGCACACCAGAAATAGCAAAGGGGTTTCTTTAGATGAAGGTCTTCAAAATTGGAACGAAACTGAAAAGTATGTATATCTTTCTTGTGTAAACATTATTTTTGCTTGCACAAATATTAGAATTTTGGTCATTATTAGTGATTGTGTAAAAACGAGTTTCAAGGGTGGAAGTTTTGACTAGATCAGGTTGTTTTAAGTTTCGCATATTTTTTAGATATCTTAATTTGACTTTGTATTTAAGTTCCTTCATCTATACTAGTTTGCCAAAAAGGCCTTTGATACATGTCATGACAACCACAAAGTGTACTGTGCCAAAATACTTTATACCATATATTTGTGAAGTTTTTGTTTCTAAGCTAAATTGTCATTCAGCTGAGTTTATCTTATTATCATGAGCATGCCGTTTTTGCCACTTGCCCAACTGGTTCGATATTCCATAGGGAAACATCTAGGGACCCCTAGGCCTCTACTTGTTCAACAGTGTCGCAGCGATTTTTTATACTTTTAACTACTTCAGGTGTGTGTTTTGGTATTGTCAACATCTACTACAAAACCATCATTTAGATTGTGCTAAAACGTAATCGAAAAGTTCCTTGTGTAACGATAAATCAAAGGTGTACACCAGGTGGCATTGGTCACTTAGGTTTGTTCATGGAAGGTCAGCTGAGCATAGGACTCTCACACTCCCATAGTTTAGTTTATTCGATGAAACCCAAGTCTCATATTGTTTTAGTTAATATGAAAATCATTTTCAATGTTATTTTTTTACCACAAACTGTTTATGTCCATGCTGTATACGCTTCAGCTAAAGATACCCGACTAAAAGCCATTTCTTAGGGTGTTTTTCACTCCCATTTCGCCTTGCAAGCCTTTGCCGCAGCGGTCAGGCGTGGCTTGGACTTCAAACTCATCAGCGTGTGTAACATTGAGAGTGGTCGTACCAAAAACTCTATCGATAGAAAAAAATGCACACAATAATTATGTCACTGTGTTAAGTACTGTAAAACATAAATATATTTGTGCGCTTCGTAATCAGGCATATATCGCCTCCGTGGCATCATAAATAAAAAATAGTCATATATGCCCTACTTGTATTTGGTTCAATGTCATTATTTGCGCGACAAAATGATGAATTACTTGCTCATGTAAAACTTTATTTCTTTTTGAAAAAAGTTATGCTAGTCTGTAAAAATACTGACTTTTTTTGGGGGGGGAGGGTATCTATAATTAGATATATAAATTATAAGTCCGAGCAAAACTTCCTCTTTTTAAATTTTTAAATAAACAACATCTGGAAAACCCACCCAACCACCCACCCACGCACACACACATACACACACACACACACACACACACACACACACACACACATATATATATATATATATATATATATATATATATATATATATATATATATATATATATTCCCTATAAACAACAGGTACACGTACAAAATGAAAGTAGGCAGTAAGACTCATATACATACAAATGAATAATAAATGCTGTATATTGATAAAAAATATCTATATAGCGGCCTCCCTATGGCATGCTTAAAACAGCAGTTTGCACTGACATATTTTCAGGCTGTGTGTAAAATCTACAGCACAGTGCATAACAAATGGATAGAGTCAGAGAGCTCTTGTCGCGAGAAACATTTAAAGCACTGTCATGAGCAAGGCAAAGTTCCTTGCTAAATTGCGCGATACATAAAATTTCTACAGTACCTCCAGATGCTGTATTCACACTATTGCGAGTGCCTTTCAAACAAGAGCCGAAACGTGACTCTTTCACATTGTGTTCGCTTATTTGTTATGTTGAAGAAATTATATTCACGGGATTGCCTGTAGCTGATCTGCTTCCATCGAGAGCAGGTTGCCCATATATGTTAACTATATTATTTTTACTATTAACCACCCCATGGAAATACCTTACGAAAACTTTGCATAATGAATATCGATGTGTACGTCTTCATGAATCAATGACAGTAATACATTATGACACCTGTATGAAGTCGCCAAACAAATGGAATTGCCATATTACAGGCTGTATCGAAAATACTCTATTTCTTTTTTCGAAAAATCCCAAATTTGGTAAACATATAAATGCATACAGTATGTTTTGAACAATTAATACTTAGTGTCTGGAAGATATACCTGCCTGAGAAATCAAAATAGGTTCCTGTATTTGAAAATGTTGGATGCAATTGTCAATATTGTCAGCATATGGATTCTGACCAATAATGTGTCCAAGATGCTCGAATTGATTTATGTTACTTATAATATTAGAACCATCTAATGAAATATCAGGATGTGTATTGGTGTTACCTGAAACCATATGCTTGGAATTAAAGGATTAAAGAAGTCATTATATTCTTTGCCAAATTGTGAGCAGAGTGCAAGTATCTTTCTCACAGAAACAGAGATCAACTCTAAGGGAGATACATCATCAGCGTATGCCAATGTTCCTGTAAAAATGTGTCCAATATCACATCCAAAACCAGACTTTTTCAAATGCATGAGTACCTCATCTATGTATATACCAAATATAATTGGCGAGAAAGCCATACATTGCTTTACACCATTGGTATACCTGAAAGGATCCAACACAGCGCTACCCCCAGGATATGTTAACTATATGTCGAGCATACATTTCCAACAGTAATCTAGCTATCACTGAGCTTATATCTCTATCCAGCAATAAATTTAATACTTCAATAAAGTGTACCCTGTCAAACGCTTTTGTGGCGTCTAAAAAGACATAAAATCTCTACATTTGTATTATTGATACTATAGTATGGGGAATATGTATTAAACAAAATGTACACTGTGACATTGAACTTTTAGCTTTAAATTTGAACTAAAGCTCCGAAGAATTTAAGACATCCTTATATTCAGTTCAGATAACCCAGTCCAATAACTTACCCAAAATGCTGAAGAGCGTGATGCCTTCATAGTTGTGGGAATCACACGACGATTTTTGCTTGTTTTTGGAGTATCAAATTCAAAGAAAGTTTTAAGAAAGCATGAGGCGAATACCCACGTCTAATCGTCGATGAAAATAACAAGAATAAGTACAGTTTCAGTTTGCAGTCGCATGCACCACATGAACCAAGAAAAGTCCCTGGCTGCCATCATGTTTATTTAATTTCAAACATTCTATCGCAGATTGAAACTTTTTTTACTGACACTGTAGGCCAAGGTAATTTACTGCCATCCCTGTGTTCAGTCCCCATCTTCATATTGATTTTTACAATTAGGTTATCCATTTCATCTGCATCATAGGATATCGAATTATACAAAGTCTTAAATCTATCTTCCAAAACGCCTGCAATATCATCAAGATTATTTCATGATCAATGACGCCTGACCTGGAATGTGCTTTGGTTCTTATTTTTTTTTTTTTATAACCGGCCAGAAATCTTTATAGGGACTATATGTCTTAGTATTTGCCAGCCGATTGGCGAAAAAAAATATTATTTTTATACAAATCTTAAAGTGCAACGATACTTAGCACGAGTTTCGAATGTCTCCTATCGCCTTCGTCCCATGTAAACTGTTATTCTTTTCAAATCCGTTGCCAAAATAAAACTTGTTTTCTGTGATTCTCTACATAGTGAGTCCAACCAGGGACATCAGTTGACTGCTTTCGATCTGAATAAGGAATATGTTTCGAACACTCGCCAAGACATGCATTTTTTAATAGCACCATGAATACACTGGGTATCAGAGTTAGGTGCTGGCTATCCAATATTTATACAACCTAGCCTTTCATGAAGGGGATGTTTACAGATTTATGCAGCGTGCTAAAGAAGGCTAGAGTGTCTCTGCTCTGGACTTGTGTCACAGTACACTCTGGGTACACCAATCCGAATTGTACTTACGATATTATGCATGTCAGCCAATTCTGGTTGTCATTCATCATCCCCTTAAATATTTTTTGGCTGCTATTAAAATAACAACGCCCCCCTTTCTGCTAATTGTGTAGTCACTCATAAAGTATTCTTATGTATTTTTCAGTGATATTCCATTTTTACCGTCCTTCCTCACGGGGCTTCATAAAGATTTTTTTTCCACTGTAATTTCCTTTTTGTTAAGGGGCATAGTATCATTTGCATAAATATTCATTATTCATTTCGCTTGACATGATTGCTTTACGTAGCGCTGAATGTGGTATCAAATAAAAGTGTAATTACTACATTTTATTTACAAGTTGGACAAATTTGATTTGTTAGAATGTGATCCTGCAATATGTACTGTTTTTATTTTTGACCTTCTAAACTGAACCTTGTTCTGTAAATTTATTTGCAGTTTGTTATGCTTTATGTGGTGGTTCTGGTAATGATTAGGGCATGTGTAAAGCACTACAGTAGTGAATGTGAACAAAAGTTTACAGAGCTTCTACTCGAAAAGGCAAGCCAGTAAGGGTATCCCAAAGAAGAAGGAAGGTACGGGGAGCATGCGCAAGAGTGGGTCACCACCAGTTCCATAAGAACCGAGCGATGGCGCCACAGGACCGTCAGTTTTTTAGGAATCAAGTGAGTGAACTCAACTTGATTTCTCGGCCTTTCGACCCAGAACACAGAGGTGTAAGCAAATAGTGGTCCAGAGGTTATGTGACGTAAGTAACGCTTGTATGTCTGCATGTTGGTTTAAACATATTGTATGAAAAACATTTGGACAACAGGCTCACCAGCATGTATAAGGGCCTCATATTTGCATATTAATAACAGTGAACTTTGTTGCTACCGATCACTCTTCTCTGGGTTGATGTTAACTCCCACCGTTCATTAACATTAAGAAAATTGCATTATAGATTTGATCATATGGCAGTTGGTACATATGCCTGCCCCTTGCCATCCAATATATACGAGACGCATTCCAACACACAGTATGTATGACTCTGTTGGGGCTGGTTTTAGATATCAGGGGCATGTAAAAGTGTATATGGGGCAGTTAGAGAAGTGGTAGGACTTTGTTAGTAAACCAAAAGAGACGGTAATCGTGCAGTTCTCCAAGAAAAGAACAAAACTAAAAAGCAGATATCTATACCAGTGCTTTACTTCAAGAAAAACAAAACAAAACTTAAAAGAAAAGAAATATATATATATATATATATATATATATATATATATATATATATATATATATATATATATATATATATATATATATGTGTGTGTATGTGTGCAATGGCACATAGTTACACTCAGTCATCTGGGCTTGACCACATGCTTTCTATCATTGCCCAAGCCAGACATTATATATATATATATATATATATATTCATATATATATAGAGAGAGAGAGAGAGAGAGAGAGAGAGAGAGAGAGAGAGAGAGAGAGAGAGAGAGAGAGAGAGAGAGAGAGAGAGAGAGAGAGAGAGAGAGATACTTATATGTCTGTGTGTGTAATGGCACAAAGTTACACTAATTCATGTGGGCCAGACAATATATATATATATGTATATGTATATACTATAGAAGGCCTGGAAATAAATGCAACTATGTGCCATTACAAACACACACGCACACACACACACACACACACACACACACACACACACACACATATATATATATATATATATATATATATATATATATATATATATATATATATATATATATATATATATATATATATATATGTACATATTTGTTAAAATGATCAAAGCATGCAAGATAAAATTAAATACTACCATGGGTGCACTATTATGCCTCCATTGTATCAGTATCGTAAGGTCTAGATAATACATTGCATGGGTGAAAGAAAACTTTTGAATACAAAATGCAAAAAAAAAAAAATATACTTTTCTGTGGAGGTTTTAAAATTCTTCCTCAACAACGGCTAATGTATGCTTTCATTTGCATGCATATTTCAAATTGAAAACTTTCACCCATGAATCCTGAAATTTTACTTTTAAAAGTGACAAAACAAGCAACTTGAAGAATAAAAAAACTTTCTTCACAACACAATAATCAGGTGACTAGAGTAAAACAAACTACTACCCACATGTTATGTCCCATGTGCATTCACGGATTTCTTTTAGTTTCAAAGAAAGTGTGACTACATAACATCACAGACTGCAGTATATAAATGGTACATGTGAACACCCTTACTGAACCATAAGTATAAAGTATGCATGGGCTTCCTGAGTATCATGCTTAAAAGTGTATACAGAAAATCGCAGATTTCAAATTCCAGATATGCATAAGAAAATACGATAAGAGAAGTTTAAAATAAGGCTGAGTACTTCTATTGTATATACAATATATTTCATGCTTTTTCCAAAAAAAAAAAAAAAAAAAAAAAAAAAATCATGGATGAAAATTTATTTGTTTTACTTTGTCTGTCAGTACGGATGGAGCTTGCAGACACCTGTCGGCTGGCCTTTACGATGTCAGCGTCAACAATGAACCGTCAGGTGCACCAGCCTGCACAGACCTCCCTTGTCAGTGGAAAAAACGTGCCAGACGTCATGAAGCCTGAGTGTTCGAAAGACACCACAAAGTGATTGTGTGACATCCAAAAACTGATAAAAAAACATCAGCCTTCTGCTGTAGCACTGCATGTTTTGCATGACAGTGAAGTGGCAGAAGCAAGTACTACCAGTGACTGTGTTTCAACAGTGCCTTCCTTGTTGGAACTTGCAGACAATTTTTTGCAAGAGAACAAAGAAAAAATGGACAACAGCAATCCGGTCTTTACTAGCATGCTGAAGTTCAGTGACCAGGATGTTATTGATCTAGAACAGTCTACCCGTGGTCAAAGTGAAAACCCCAACTGGGCTGCACAGAGAACAGGGAAAATCACAGCATCAAAAATACATCGGATTTGTCACCTAAGAGAGTCAACAGACAAACCCAAAGAGGTTGATGATATTTTGCAAATTCATAAAAACACACTCCTGAGTGGGAAAGAACAGCTCTACCATGGGCTGGCCAAGGAAAATCCAGCTCGAGTTAAATATAAGAAAATCATGACAAAAACACACAGAAATGTAAAAGTAAATGAATGTGGGCTTTATGTCTTGAATGATGCGCCAGATATTGGTGCAAGTCCGGACGGAAACTTTGAGTGGGACTGTTGTGAAGCACGACTTATTGAAATCAAATGCCCATTCACCTTAAAAATGCTCATGCAACTTTTGCCGCCAAACATTCTGGCCAGTTTAAATCGGCCAGTGATGGCACATTATCCATCGACACCACAAAGCAATAGTATGCACAAATCCAGCTTCAAATGGCAGTGACTGGCATTCACATGTGTGATCTGGTGGTCAGAACAAAAAAAAAACATGTTTATTGTGCCTATTGAATATAACCAGCAGTTCTCAGAAACACAAATATCTAAAGCTAAAGACTTCTCCCTCAACCATGCAGCAGCAAAGCTACTGAGTCATGTGAAAGACAGTCAATGAGTATAATAATGCCGAAATATTTTGAAAGTGTTCATGTAGAACTTTGGTTTGTGAAATATTGCTTTGTCATGTAACTTTCATATTCCCATTTTGTGCCAGTCTTGATACTCTTAGGATATATTTACAGAATAAAAGATTGAATTAGTATTGATTTGAAGTATTTGTTATTTGCATCAAATGAGAGAGACGACTGCATCAATGATTGTTAAATACATCTGATGTGTATGCTTAAAACGTAGAGTGCTACCCGTCTTTAAAGATCACATATATAAAATCAATATTCTCATGATCCCATTGCAGGTTGGGTTTATTGGCATCATTATATATTTCACGACATTGTTACCAGTGGTGCTTACATCTGTATGCAAACACTGAAAAATTCACTTTTTCACCTATGGCATGTTAGTATCTGTAATGTAAATGCAATACCCCCCCCCCCCCCCAATAAGTGTTAAAAAGAAAAAAAAACATGTAAATGTATTTTGACCTGTTTTGATCCAGTGTGCCAATACAAAATCTATTGGAATGTCACCGAGTGCACAACTACACAGGATCCCATTGTTTATTAGCACCATTTCATGTGGATCAGGTAAAATGTTTTATTTCTGCATGCAGTTTTTTCTTTTTTATTATTATTTATTTGTCTCAGCTATGGCATTGTAGTATTACATGTCCACGCTCAATGTATTGTGTCACTCCTCATATAAAATATGACATAGCCCACTATGATGTTCAGTTCACTAGTTGGTCCTGCAGATTGCATAGGGCAGCACAAATCAATACAATCTGATCCATGTGTGGTCTCAGAGAGAGTGGCAATATTGTACTCAATATTCTATAGTTCTTAAGTCTTTCTATTGCCCTCTCCACATGGATTCGTAGGCTCGCGATACGCCGTGTCCGTGTAACCTGGTTGGCACTTAACTGTCTGCCTCTGGAAAAGGGGGGGGGGGATATTCAGGGTTGCCATTTTCCCTGTGACCAGATCACGGATGGTAAACCCCCGGTCTGCCATTACATCATCACCTTCCTCTAGTTTGTCCAAAAAGCCAGATTTTATAACAATCTCTCGGTCAGAGATATTTCCCCACCAAAATCTTGAAATGAATGAAAACGCACCAGTTGGAGTGATAATGACGAGGCATTTAAACGTGTTGTGTTGTTTGTAGTTCGACCACGTCACAGATTGTGCTGAGCGTGCAACTGGTTTTTGAACGAACATTTCCGTACAATGAATGATCACACGTGTTGCAGGATATTTCAGTTTAAATGATACTGGCATGTGCTTTTTGATTTGTTCTTTAGTTGGCCACGCTACCAGCCCACTCAGCTCTCTGTACAGCATATTAACCCACGTGGAGAATATGTTCGTCACAGTAGACGGGCTTATGCCAAAAAGCCTGGCCAAGTGTTCACGTACCATACCTTGGCGTAATCTCAGCGACACCAGCACAAACTCTTCTTGAATTGTTAATATCCTCTTTGCGCCACATTTCTTGATTTTGGGGACATGGTTGTAAAGACCACGATTTGCGCGAGTGGTCTTCCCACCTGCCCAATATTTCATTTTGGCTGCCACTGGGGACAATATAGACAGTAAGCCTGCAAACAAGGCTAAATTTGGTAGTCCCAGATAAAATTTGACAGACTTGTCGTCTTTCAGCGCATATTTCATAAATAACTGTCGTAACAGACTGTCCTCCTTTCCGGAGAGTTCAGTTTGAGTGCCCACTGTTGAAAAGGGTTTGTTTGAAGTCTGAACTCCTTTGGTTTCAAATGCTTTGTCATCTAGTGTTGCAGTCTCAACATGTCTCCCAGTTTCTGTGTCGATGATTTCTTCCGGCACAGGTGTTTCACATTCTCTGGCTCTGGTATCATCATGACATTCGCCTGCTTGTGGGTGAATGCCCTCAGCTTCAATACTGGTACAGGTGGTCTTGCAGCGAGGTTTTGGAGGAAGAAGTTGTCTTGCTTTGGGGGTTGGTCTTGGGCGGCATGCCTTTTTCTGCAAATGTGGAGGCATATCAAACACTGTGGGCACTATATCATCATAAACTGGTGGTCCATCCTCAAAATGTAGACTACATAGTCTGTGGTTTCGACCTATTTGATCTGCTTTTGTCAAGTCCTGACGTTGCAATGCATTGACCCACTTCTGTCAGAACTCAGGAATCTTTGGAAAAAAACAGGAACTTGACATTCTGAAGTTCAGGAAATGCTCGTGGGTGTTCGACGCATGGTACATTTGAGTGTTTTATCTTGCACCCTTCCGCACACTGAAGAACTTTCTGCGTACTGACATTGCAGTTAATGGCTGCACAAAAGTGCCAAACCATGATGCTAATGTTATTTTGAGACCCTGTCAATAAAAAGCTAAGAAATATTTAGTTACAAAAATCTGTACATCATGTACATATAATCATTGGCAAAACAAGCACAGACCCATGATAAAACCAAGTGTAACTCAATAGTATTGTCATTATTTTAGAGACACTTATATTTTTTTTTCATCACTCAAAATAAACTAGTGCAAGACCATGAAATAACCAAGTGTAAGGTTCTACTGATTTCATTATTATTATTAAAAAAACACTTGTATTTGTTGCTTTGTTTTTTTCATCATTGACATTAGCAATAAACTGGTACAGACTACAGACCAATGAAATAACCAAGTGTAACTCATAATCATGATTATGTTATCAATAATAAGTACTTTTTGTAGAAAGTAATGCAATCAAGGAATCAACCCAATACACATTGTTGTGGAGTTAATCACATTTGATTTTAATTTAACTTTTAATGCTACCTGCCGACCCCCCACACCCACCCACCCACATACAGTCACACTGTAAAACTTGGGAATTCCTCTACATTAACATATTTTGATGAGGTTGTCTGCTTGTCTTTATTTTTGATACAGTGACAACACACCCAGCAAATAAAATACAATTGACCTCTTAAAACGCGTGTACCTATGTTTCATCCTACTCGATACTCCATTATCGCCCGCGATGAACCGGGTCACATTAAATCCTTGCAACAGGAGTCTTACGAAATCCTCATGCTGTTGAGTCCATCTTATGTGCTATGTCGATAATTTTTTATATGTGATCATTGCATTATCTTAATAACTGTCGACGGATATTCTCTATTATTGCATTTCTTTCGACCATTCACAAAGTCGAGTGGCGCTACGCAGGGATGTAACAAGCAGAATGCTGTTCCCGGTCACCGCTGTTCAAATAGATTTTTAACTTTTTTAACACAACATACGAGCAAATGCATTCATGCTCTGCTATAATACAATCTTATCTTTCGTATGTGTAAAATTTATTAGCAGATACTACGTGAAAAGGAACATTTTGGGCACTTTGATTGCCGATACGTACAATGTGATCACAGTGTTGCAAATCGACCGAGACCGATGGTCACCCGCAGGCGAGTACCCGAATGAAAGCGATGACTCGCAACGTGTAGTGGAGGTTTCTGGAAACTTAAGAAACTACCCTTCCCTATTGAGGATATCATAAAATGGATTTAGCCTATTGATTAGATAACATAAAGCTTTGACAGAGTTAGACATATCTTCCAATACACTTGAAGATGAAAAATGAATGAATTTATGGTATCTCTTAATATTTGATGATATCGTTAAATAATTAATGTTATGATCAAATATTTTAATAATAACATTAAACAGATATTATCATATGATAAAATATTTGATGATATTTTCAAATAATGAATAAAAGGAGTAACGGCATTCCATAGTAATGCAATATTATTTAGGTAATTTAAAACTTTGCAGAATGACTTTACCTGAACACTAAATATGAAACTAACACAAGTAGTCGTTTATTTGTGATACTTTGCATAAGCTACATTGCATCAAAGCCAGTCGTTATTGACCATAAAACGTTATAATAGTAACACCATAATTGCTTATCAGATGGGTAAGATTTGTATCTCAATGCATGTTAGAGGTAGACCTTAAAAAAATTAGAATTGCCATATAAAGAAATATTTATGATTAAACCAGTGTTAGTGGCCAAATACACCGTGCAAGATAATGTGTGAAGGTATATCCACTAAACCAGGTAACGGCTTTTGTTTCATGTCCACACTTGTTATCCCCATAACAACTATAGTTGATGTTTCTGCCGTGTACGGCTGCAACTCTTCCATCTGCAGGAGTTAGTTTGGATGTCTAATTTAAATTCGTGTATCTGTACGTGCTCATTATTTTACTATTCCTGGAAATACCCACAAAATACTCCAAAACCTTAATTTGTTGTTTTGTGGTAATTTGTTAAAAAATTACTTTATTTTTTAACAAGTAGTGGGCAGAAATATGCCAAAATATGTAACATTGTTGCAGTCTGTAATAATTGCGACAAAATTAAATATTTGTACATTATGCAACTTTCAATTTTTCGAAACTCACATCAGAGGATGTGATTAAGAAAATCGAGAATTTAAGCCTTAAAAAAACACCGGGATATGATGGGTTAATAGATAAAAGGCTTAAACAGTGTTCAGTCAGCACAGGTATTCACATAGCCACACTTTCTACCAAACAGTTTCCCGTCATGTTTTCCCTGATGACCTGAAAAAGGCGATTTTTACACCTATACATAAAAAGAAACACAACCTGGTCAAAACAAACTATAGACCTGTGAGGGTCCTTCCAGTTGTTTCCAAAATATATGAGGGGTAATGGCCGAACAGCTTAGTGAATATTTTGAGGATATATTCTAGATTATGATTGCACCTGTCAGAAAATATTATAACTGACAGCATGTCCTGGTTGATTTGACTGAGGAATGGCGCCAACAGCTGGATACCAAGAAATATGTTGGAGCTGTCATGATGGATCATTCTAATTCTTTTGATTGTATTCCCAATGACTTACTGCCAAACTGAGGCCATATGGATTTTCTGGAGGTGCCTAAGATATCCTTGGTAGTTATCTGTCATTCAAGCAACGAAGAGTGAAGATCGGCTGAACTGTTGGTCTCTGGGAACATATTATTAATGGTGTGCCTGAGGGATCGATTCTTGGGCCGATCTTACTCAACATCTTTATGAATGGCATATATGACTCAATAAAGAGTACAAATCTGAGAAATTATGCAGATGATAATACTCTCACTGCAAGTGACCCTGACATTGAATACCTCAGGAAAGCTCCTGCCTTTGCTCGTGCAGAAGCCATAAACAAGGTTTCACAAGAACTTTTTGCAGGGGAATCCTGAAAGGTTTCATTGCATCTTTCTTGTCCCAAATTGAAAACCAGTAAATGCATGTTTGGTATTCTCATAGAGTCGGAGTCACATGCAGATCTTCTTGGGGTAACCACTGATCATATGTTAGCTTTTGACAACCATGTATCGAAACTTTCCCAAAAAGCTGGGAAAGAACTAAATGCTCTCAGAAGAATTGTTTTTTTTTTTTTTTTGGTCAGAAAGTACTCGGCTCAAGGTTTTTAGGACCTTTGTTTTAGCAAACTTCAATTATTGTCCACTTGTGTGGCATTTCTGTGGAGCCCAAAATTAAAAAAAAAAATGTTGGAAAAAATCAGTTACGAGGTCTGAGAATTGTGTCAAGGACCTCAAAAGTGATCATGAAACTCGCCTAAACAAAGCAGGAATTTACACGTTACATCTGAATCGCTTACGTTGCTTAGCAGCAGTGGTATACAAATGTATAAATAATGTCAGTCCTTCATATATGAAGGATGTCCTAAGACTTCGTCAGTCTAATTATAATTTCAGAAGTAAAGAAAACATAGCATTCCAATACCCCACAATACAGGCTCAACTTTTCGGCAATCATTCCTTACACACCCTGCCACCCTGAAACTGGAATGAACTGCCTGCAGACTGCCGTTAGGCAGTAAGATTCAATAACTTTAAAATATTGATTTGCACATGGCAAGGGGTAAAGTGTAAGTGTATTCTTTGCAACCTTTAGCTTCCAAGTGTGACATCCCCTTGTTATGGCCATTATATGTACATTTTAAGGTATACATTATTATTTTTAGTTAGTTTATATATATATATATATATATATATATATATATACAATCTACTTGTCTTATTGGTGCCCAGCAGTTTCTGCTAATGTTTGAATGCTTTAGCCATGTACCGATCTAAAATAAAGCTTATTTTGACTTTGACTTACTTTGTTATAATACCTTGCAGAATAATACAATCCGCCGGTTGAGTGTACAAATTTTAAAATTGATATGAATTGCGCAGATATGTGTATCAACAGGATCACACATATTGCTGACAGAACCCCATCAGGTTTTCAAAGTGGACAATCTTTTCGTGTTCGCCAGGCAATATTTATATTGTTTACCTCAATAAGAAGCAAAATAAAAGCAACCAGGAAATATGCTCTATAGTAATCCTTTTCAACCTTTGGTCAGGCAATTGACCAAATGCAGAGACCAACTGACAAATCTACCTACTAACAAAGACATTTTTTTACCTAGGGTGTCAACGGTTAAGGGGGAGGTGTTAAGTACAAGAAAAGAAGGTGCCCCAGATACAAGGGAAAATGTGAAACACATTCTGGCCATGTAATAACATGACCTATGTTTCCCATACTCCAGCTGATTTTGTAAAGTTTGAGCGTGCACCAAAGCTCTGTAATAAATATCGGTATGAAGTTGATTTACAATAATCATCAGTGCATATATCTTTATTTGAGCAAAAAATACAAATTGCCACACCAAACCCCAAGATACTCCTTGCATGTGCAAAATAAAAACAAACATTTTTATTCCACCTGACATGACTGCATATTCTATGCAACATATAAATTTCATCTCAACTTGTGGACACTAAAAACTCAGTGTGTTTATAACATCTTGCAAGTTTTTTTGTTTTTTGCTTTTTAAATCAGCAAACAAGATAATGTTATATTAATTATGTCATAAAGTCCCTTATATCCCGTCGGTTCCAGCAATTTTTTTTTTTTTTTTTTTTTTTTTTTTTTTTTCTTGTTTCTTAGGGCTGGCAAAGTCAATTGCAAGTCTTTACTAACAGATCAGGGTTAATTCAGGAATCCATGTAGCAATTTCACTCACAACGGTCGACTGTATTTGTGCAATCACCGATGTCGCCAAATTGTAGTTTCTATCAAGCTTTACATGTATTTATTTGAACAAATAAAACATAATGAAGAACGTCCCGGATCACAAATCATGGGAAAGTTTTGGTATACAACTATAACGAAATATGTGTTCTACCCCAGTTTCACTTATAGAAAAGAGGCGAAAACGATGAACAACTAAATTGAATCTGGCGCCTTTTATATGATGCAATCATTGCAAGTCTTTCCAGAAAAAAAAGGTAAGCACTATCAAGAAATATGGAAAAAAACACACAAAAAAAGAAAGAAATAGAGAAGAAAGAAAGCAAGCAAGCAAGCAAGCAAGCAAGCAAGCAAGCAAGCAAGCAAGCAAGCAAGAAAGAAAGAAAGAAAGAAAGAAAGAAAGAAAGAAAGAAAGAAAGAAAGAAAGAAGTTTCACAGTTCAGAACAGCGTGGGTGTGATATCTGTAAATTGGATCCTACAAAGCATATTCTTGCTTCAAATTCAATATGAGATATTCCATGTCCTCCATTTGTTGGTAAATGCGCCAAAAATTGTGATTTCTCTGAGTTGAAAAGTAATGCATATGGAGAAGGAGTCGAAATTGTTTATTGACATTGCAATCTCCACTAACTTATATGGCTATCAATAGGAACGCATGCATTAACAGATAGATACCAAAATTGAAATCAGAAAAAGGAAAAAATGTAAACAGTCAGGTATCCAAAGTATCACCACGTATTGAACATATTTGTGTAACCCTTGCACAAACTACATTTCCACCCAGTGTTATGACAATTTGAGTGACAGTTTTGGACTAAAAGGTCCAAACTTATGAAAACACAAAGCAAAAAAGTAGACAAAAAAGAAATTTGCAGCGCCACCTGTCGACAAATTAAAGTCTGGAAGTCCCCACAAGAAGCACTTTGCATTTCAAAGAAATGTGCAGAGCGTATTTTTGATATAGTGATTTTTACAGACAAAGAGGGTAGGCCTCGCTGTAAGTTGTCCACATTTCAAGTGCCTTTGGAAGCGTTTATTGCCAGATATGAAGATAATGGCTTCTGCATCTGACTTGTGTGATCCTTGTTACCTAAACAATATGTTGATTGTTCGCAATACCAATGTGAGAGAGCCAATAACACAGCAGCACCTAACAACTGCACTGTAATGTGAACAAAGCAAAAACCCAGCAAGATTATTACAGGGAGCAATGTAAGCAGCATCTGTCATACCCTTATTATATACACGTAAGTTTTGATTTTGCTCAGCAGTTTCTCTTTCCATTCAGTTGCCAGCAGGTAGAGCCAGCCCACTTTAACCCTTTCCCCCTTTAACTGGCCAAAACCGACTGGTGGTCAAATGTCGTTTGCTTGAGCGTTTTCAACTAATTTCAACAGCAATGCAAAGCAATTTGACTGATAATTGAAGGTGACACCTGTCAAGATAACTTGACCCAGGTCAACAGCTTTTCTCGGCATGGTTTGGGCACTTAGTGCCCAATTCATGCGGAGGAAAGCTGTTGACTCAGTCTGAATTCAAGGAGGAAAGGGTTGAAACTCCACATAAATGTCTAATCTTTGATGTTTGCCAAGAGGCTAATGCTATGCGAGTGAACTACCCAATTGTAAAAATACGGTCTATGCATAAGTTAATCAAGCAGGAAAAATCCCAGCAGAGATTCTGATGTCAATGCCAAGCATGCACAGGTTTCTGGCTAATTTGCAGGCCACTCAGTGTTACCGCACAGGCTACAGCGCTACTGATTACAGCAAGTAACGAGGAGTGAAACATGGACCATGATTTTTTTCAAAAAAGAGAATATAGGGTGGCTAAAAAAGTATTTGAAAGACAAAAGAATATCAGTTGATGGAAGGAATAAAGCGGCACTTTTATTGTTGATATTTGTTAGCTTGACGTTTCTTCCTGGTATCAACATTACAGCCCACTACACAACAGTCAGTGGTGGTTTATAATGATAATTCGCCTTGTCACGCAAAGTTCTAACTATCAATGCTTTTCATACTCCCTCCGCGAATGATCTACAATGGTAAACTTCTATACACCTCCTGTATTTGGTCCATGTCCTGCTTTTTTGTTCATGTTGACACGTACAAGATTAGTATCCGCCATCATGCACTGTTGTGACCACTTTTGAGAACGTGCACTGTGCGCCATCTGGTAGCAAAAAATCAGCCAGTATGCCTCCCTTGCGTAATGGGACAACTGCCAGCGTTTTCCCGCTTGGTGAACTTATGCATAGACCGTATAATTGGTGCATTGATTTTCAATGGGCAAACAGAAAGTGGATGGCCAGGTTTAATTTCAATTTTATATTAAATGGATAAGTATTCTTAGCTGCCCCCAATGGGATTGGTAGAGTCTTCAAATTATAACTTTTTATACTTCTTTGGAAGTTGAAAGAAAAGAAGGGCATTAGAGAGGTTATTGATATGTTTGCATAGGTATTGGGTAAAAAATGAGTTATCATTCGTTAAGGGGTGTGATACCTTTAATGTATTGCTTCTGAATTACATGTCCATTGTGCCCTATGCTTGTTCATGCAAGTGGAAATTCTTAAGCAAATCTATATTCAAATTCAAATAAAACTGAACAATGTGTTAGATGACTGAATTGTACATTGCATATCTACAATTTAAGCCCAACATGAACCAGATCAGATGAAAATTTACCACGTTATGGCCATATGGAACTTTCATAGGTCAAAATGACCTTGATCTTTGACCTCTAGGAGTCACATTTTATTACAAAAATATGCAGTGCAGTAATATATACAAATTGGGCCCAACCTGGTCAAAATTGAATGGAAATTGTCTGAGTCATGGCCGGATCAAAATCTCGAGGGTCCAAATGACCTTGACCTTTGACCTTAAGAGGTGACATGTAAATTACAAAATGTTTCTTTTTGTTTCTTGGTCTTTATAGAGAAATAAACAGAGAAGGAAAAAAAGGGTAAAAAATCACCAAAATAACGGTAGCTGCTTGGCCTAAACAACCATTACCCATGAGTGGAAACCTGCTGGCTAGCTCAGCATGAGACCAAAATATCGAATGATGTGACGGATGTGCAACATGGTTAATGAGTAGGCGATGTGAACGAACAATGCCTCCCAAACCCTATTCCAATCAATTATCGTGATGTTCTTGATATGGACAGGGCTGTAAATACGGAAATATGGATATATATATATATATATATATATATATATATACATATATACAGCGGAGGGGGGAGCTGCCACCCCCAATTGATTTAACATGTGCCACTCTTGATATGCCTTTATATGGATATATTGGTGTCACATGGAATATTGTGTTACATCAACAGGATGAGGTCAGAATATGCCTGAACTGTCACACACACACAAAATAACATGGAAACAAGACAACAGCCACAGAGCTGTGGAAAGTGTGTCTGGTATTGGGGTGCCTCTGGCCTTTTTTAGGGGGCCATGGCACAATTGGGATCACTGTGAATTCAGAATGCCATGGCGTACTGGTCACTCATTACTGTCTGAATTTGATAGGCCAGAGTCATTGGGAGAATGGAAGCTGCTGTTGGCCTTTTCGGTAGGAGGTTGCCAGAAAAAATGGGATGATCCAGGGCATTGGTAAAAAGGTGGTGGGGCTATTTTTGGGACGCCACGGCGCAAAAGGAAGGCTGGATCTAGGCAACAAAGACTGTCAGATGGGACAGCCGGCCGTTACTTGATCTGGTATATGAAAAGGCACAGGTTTCTTTCCATTAAAAGGTATAGTCAGCAGTGGAGCCAGGCATGCAACATCAGAGCATCACAATCTACCATGCACAAGAGACTAGTGTCGACCAACCAAGGCATACAGCCCTGTCATTTGCATCCCTCTCAGTCCTGCACACAAAACAAGACAGGAACAGTGCTGTGAGCAACATGCAGCCTGGACCTGAAGTCAATGGAACAGTGTGATGTGGTCAGATGAATCCTGATTCTACTTGGATTTCCATGATGGAAAAGTAACGGTTCCACGAACGCATTCTGGGTTTGTAGAAGGATGTATGGTTGATAAATGACCAGTACGTAGGAAGTAGTGGCATGATGTGGGGGTGTGGATGGGGCTGGGGGCAATTACAACAACAGGGAGGACAGATCTCATCAGGCCTAATGGGAAATTACCTAACAGAGCTACGTGGATGACATCCTGTCTGTCATTGACAAATGGATCCAATTACATCCAGGGCTACTTTTTCAACAGGATCATGCCTGACCACACTCTGCCCGGGTCAGCATGCAGTCTCTACAGTAACTCAATATCCCATTGTTGCCATGGCCATCCCGTTCTCCTGACCTGTTCCCCATGGAGCATTTTGGGATATGCTTTTCCTTGCTGACATCATCAAGCTGACAAACAGAAAGCTAAGGCGGATCAAAGGTTGCTTACAAAATCACGGTGGTCACGTCCACTATTGATGTATGCAGCCTGCCAACACCAACTATCAAGAAGGTCCTTTTAAGGACAACAATCCCCTCCCCCCAAAAAAGATGTGAAAAGTGATGGTATAATAAAGTAAACAAAGCCCACGCACGCATCCTCATAACAAGTGCATAATGTTGAACAAGGGAAGGGGGCATCATTTTTTCCCCTAGTATGCAAGTTTGGTATGTTAATTTTTGCATGTTTTGGAGTAGAGGTATTTAAATGAATAATATCTAAGATCTGTTACCATGCAACGGAATTGTCCAGTTCTATGCAAATAGTTTTGGCTCAGACACATGCAAAGAATGTTGCATCGCCATATCTTATCATCGTAAAATCCTACAACTTGCATAGCAAGTTGTAGAAAAAAAAACTTTGCACAAAACCCTAGATTTTTGGTTCGCAAAACTCTTTGTATTAAAGCGAAAAAGAAATGAAAACCGCATAACACAGTATAGTATCTATTGACACTTTTTGCATGGCACCAGGTACCGTCGAATGTCTATCACATTTGTCACATGGCTACCATTCTTTACGTATTAGGGCAGATTCTAAACGATATCTTTAAGCAAACGCACTTTTTTTAAGAAAGATACCATAGAAAAACTTGCGTTGTTTTACATTTCTCTTGACATTATGAACTGAGAAAATTATTATCCGGAAAGATATTTGATAAATGATTCTCAGGTTTTTGTATATTCAGGCCACACAGGAGGAGGACGCCACCAGAAAGATTATTTTGCATGTATTCAGACGTTGTGTATATTTCTTAGATAATCAACATGTAGCATACTCATCTGCTAAAGATCCTCGATTTAGAGCAAATTTGCAGTGTGGTTTTTAACAACCTTTGGCTGCGGGGGATTTTCACTGATCCTGACTTCAAACAACACCTAGTTGCTTAACTGCGACCATGTAATAAATAAGATAGCACTGTGGTGAATAGATTAGGGGCTCTCATTAACTTCATCCATCAAGGCTTTTTTTTCAATTGAAACCAAAGTGTGGTACATATGTTAATTTCTAGAAAATGCCTTATTCATTTGGCACATTGATAAGAAGAAATGTCTGTCAGGGAGTGAACTTGTGCGCCTATTTTGTAACAAGAAACAAAGAAAAGTGGACACTCGCAGTTGTTTTGTTAATTAAGATGTTAAGTGAAAATGATGCACAGTGATTAACAGATGGCCGAAATGAATGACAGACACGAGTAGAAAAACAAGAAAATTGGGGGTAAAATATATTTTCGTGGTAGTTCAGGTGCACATATCATGAATGAAACATTGCGTGTATCTGTGCCCCAAGTTATGCACCACAAAAAGATAATTTAAACAATGTTTACTTTCACCGATTGAAAAGAGCTAAAAGCTGAAAGCAAAGAAATAATGTTATGCAAATAATGTTATACATTTAATAGTAAAACCAAAATGTTTAGCAAGTGGTTTAAGATATGATTTTGGTCAATCTTTGCATACTTCACATTTTATGCTACCTACTCAAACAAAGGGGCAAACAGATTTTTTTATCTCTGTAGCCCAAACATTCACACTTGAGTTTTGTATAATAACGGATAGAGGGTGTGAGAAAATTTGGTACACTAAGATTTTGTTTTTTCTTTTGTAGTAATCATTGTCTTTTGTGGACTTATAACTGTTCAAGAGCCAAATACAATAATACAAATTTCACATGGCATTTCTTTGATTTTAAATAAATATGGTAAAGCCATGTGAGATTCTCCACCCTGCTATGTCCTCCACTTTGAATCTAGCAGTTGTGTGATCTGAACTTTATACTTAAAGTTACAAGGCCATGGGTATGCAATTGGTTCTACTCTATGTGTGAATTGTTTGGAAGGTTTTAATGTCGCATGTTAGCGATACATATATCAGTGATACTTTCTTGGTATTTCATTTGGTGTCCCTAGAATGAAACAGAAAAGTCATGTAAAATAAGAGCGAGTGACAGTGACATCTCTAATAAAGGTGACTTGTTAAAATACTTTTCCTTTTGTCTTTGTATTGATCATGACTTGTTAGTTGATTTCTGTGCAGGTGTTTTAATGTCCACTGCAGCTGTACATATTTGACCTTTTGGTGTCTCACAAAAATTCAGGTGATAATAAAAAATCTCAGCTGAGTTTTAAATCTAGACACATACAAACAAATGGCCACAAAGTGGTTTGGTAAATGATGCAATGGAGCCTAATGGCATGACACTGCCCCTTCATGCATGGGAAGGCGATAAAACAGCCATGTTGTACCTGCTAAACCCATAGGCCAGGCTTGATGGAGGAAGAAATTTGGGCACTCTGATATATAATCAGTCTGGTGATGCCATTCTTATACGGGGAAAGTCAGTGTGATCTAAGTGGAAATCTGCATAGATAGAGAAACTCTCTTTGTTTGGCCACATGATTAATTCCTGCTGCCATCAATAGTCAAAAAAAAGCTTGACAACACCATCCCCATTTGCATAATGCTGCCCATGCAAGAGGATAGAAGCCTCATCAAGAGATTATTCTACTTTCATGTGGAACTACAGTAATACAAAGGGCACACGACAACAAGCACTCTGAAAATGTGCTCGCGAGCACTGACAAGATAACATCAGAATCGTAGATATCAGGAAGAGAAAAAATAAGGACTTACCGGTTATTTCATGGTGTTAATGAAAGGCCATTAAAGGGCGTCACTGCAACAGCATTAAACTGGGTACGGCAAACGTTGCCTTTCTCGGATATTGAACCTCAAAAAGGGTGTACATCATTTGTTTCCACTGGGGTATAATGGTAACATTTGGGGTCACTCACAAATAATTCTCAATGAAACGTGCGGCAAACTGCAGTGAAGCCATAAAAAAAAACAGCCACGTGTTGAGATACGGGCAATGCATAAAATCTTTACAACTGCGTTAAACTGGCTAAATATGATAACATTTGTTGGACTTTGATTCATGATGCATAACGAAATGCTGCCTATCAACATATCTTAGCTTTTGGCTAGTTGACAATGATACCTTGGTCATGACTGGAAATTTTGAAAATGAGAATATATATATATATATATATGTATATATATAATCATATATATATATATATATATATATATATATATATATATATATATATATATGTGTGTATGTGTGTATGTGTGTAATTAGCCCTATTTAAGCAGTAGAGGGAGGAGATAGTTGACTGCTTATATAAATTAAACATAAAATTGTCAAAAAGGGTGGTGACAAAGAAAGTCTGTTGACACAGGTGATTTTAGAAGTAAAGTGCTGTATTCTATGACCAAAAAAAACCCCAACATATTTATATTATATAGAAGGATGTAACGTTGAAATATATTGCGATTTTTTTAATGTTTATGGATTTTGTGCCATGTCCTTACATTAGGTGAGGAGGAATGGATTGTATTTCAGCCAACATGAAAGTAATAAGTAAATTCTAATTTGACGATTGATGGAAGTTGCAACTAATTGCAATTTGCTACTTTATGCACAGTAAACATGTTAAGACTGACAGGTAATAAATTTATAAATCTAGTACACAGGGGCCAGTAAAGCCAAAAGGGAGTATTAGAATAGCCATATTTTGGTGACATGCTGGATAGCTATGGGTACAGTACAGAAATCTATATTTGATGAAACTTATTCATGTTGATAGGTCATACAAGTGGAAAAAAAATGACATTTTCAGTGACTTTGAGACGATATTGAAGTGACCTTGACGGTCACTTTAGTGATCTGGATAGCTCTTATTTTGCTTTTTTCGTCTTTTGGCACGTTTATAACAAGAAATCGCAACAACCAAAGAATATGAGTTGTGTAAAATTACATCCATTTGAGGTTTTAGCCCACCAACTAATTGTTGTTGGCCATCTTGGGTTGAGATATCGAAAACAAGGCTATGATTTCAAGTTGACATAATTTCAATAAGATTAAACATAACACGAAGATTATTTTTCGTAATAATATACTCTTTTAGCTGCATCCGATGGTAGACATATCTTAATGAAGCAAATCAAAACTTTTCTGATATTTGGGGAAATACCTTTGCTACCCAGAATTTTCCAGATCAGTTAATATTTCGGTAAATGCCAAATAAATTTTTCATGCGAATCCTTAGACTTCATTGTTTTCAAATAAAATTGCGATTTCGAGTGTCTGTATATATCTGGGTGACAATTGAGAGAAATCTGTTTATAGCTACAGTTTCGTGTCCTGGATATTGTGAAGTCAAACGAAGGTCAAGCTGTATATTTTTATGACATATCTCACTATCTGCCAAGCTTTCGGAAGATTGACATTTAAGTTTAGAGGATTATGCCAAATGTATTCTTAAAAAAACAACAACAACAAAAAAGTTATTTGGCCCAATAGTGTATCTAATTAGAATTATAAAAAAGTATATACCTGTACATCATCCATACTTAATCTGTTACTGGAAATTATATACTCATGTTTTCTTCTTTTTGTGCTCCACGCGTTTCACATAAAGTTACCATGCTGGTACACACTCCGTTATATAACATACTTGGCAACCTAGATGATGTTGGTCCAATGTTAATCCAACGTCATTGTTGTTCATGCCACTTTCATTCAATAGACACTGCTAACAGGATATGTATTGCAACCAATCTAATCACTAAGAAAAATTTGTTGGTTATAGTCAAGTGACCAACAGACAATTACTATTGCTGCTGAGAACAAGGTGAATTGCTTACATGAGGGTGGAGGCTCCATTCCAAGGCTCATATTTGTTAACGCCACCCCACTATCATATAGGAAAAAACATGATTATATCAGGAGTGACAAACATTTCAAGGAGTAAAGAGACTGTAAAGAATGCGTCAAAGAAAGCAATTGACCAATGCCGCTTTTTTATCATGTTACAGATGTGATCACAGACAATTACATGCCATTCATATTGACTGTGGGGCTGCGTTAGTCTATACTATTTAACAAGAAAGTGTCCATATGTAAAGACCAATCCCTTTACATCAACCATTTCAAAATCTGCTGCTCCAGCCAAACTGGCAATTTGGATAAAATTGACTGTTTGAAAAGTCAAAAGTCATGTTTGCTTAAAATGCACTGAACTTCAGCTGCGGATTTGTATGTTTCTAATAAGTATTCTTCATGACCACGAATGTTAAGTATACACGTACCCCTGGTTTTCCATCAGTAAGCCTCTATCATGGTGGCCAGTTGTTAGTGTTGCCAAGCAAGTGGGCTAGATATTTCAATGCTATACAAGTGCCTCCGACTGTGCCCAGGTAACAAATTAAACTGACGTCAAAAGAGTTTATGTGTCAAATGGGAAAGAACTGACATTTTCAAGATGTTTCAACAAATGTCCAAGTTACCCAAGGCCTAACAAAAATGAATGTGTTGTTCTGGTAGCCTTAGAGACCCTATTAAACAGAATTAATGAAACAAAAAAATAAGTACCTTTAAGCCGCCCTTACCTAAAAAACACTGGTGAACCCAGGCCAGTGCTCCAAACTCAGGCAAAGAGCCTAGTGGCCCAAAAACAGTCCGTATTTTTTAAAGTTGCACAAGTGTCACCTACAAGGCCCAAAGGGCCGAAGGCATGCTGGAGGGGGGGGGGGGGGGACATAACTCCCCAACCCCTGAAAAAATGAATTTGAGAATGTTTATCTGAGGAGTTTCGAGTACCTTGCCTTCACATAGTTTGCAAAATCACATTTTAGTCATCATTGTACTAATTTGGCTATTTTCCCTCAGATTGTACACAAATGTGATGCAAATTAACCAAATTAAGTAACAAATTAATTAAAAAATATCGCCATTTTATCAATTAAGATAAGACAAAGTTTGCATTCATACGTGTAAGGCTTTAGAGAAATTTTGCACGCATAGTATGTTTATTAATTGGGGGAAAATGAACAGAAAATTATCCCACAATTAGTAAGTTGTGTATTTTCTCTATAACAGTGAGAAGAAAACATACATTAAGATAATCCTTAGGCCTGCATTTACTTATCTTTTATGACTGAATGTTGATTGATAATATTTCATTCACACATATGTCAGGTTGGTGCAATATAATTGCTGAAAGCACACCATTTTATGATGCATAAAATGGGAGTACCATTTGCACAGGAAATCTTGCCTTGTCTTATTTCCATGGTGGACCATAACATGAAAATAGCAGAAATGCAAGTAAGGAATCGGGCAGTATATCAAGTTGCTTTGCACAGGTTTGTAGCTGAAATGCTCAAATTATTTATGAATTGAGATTAATCTAAATTTTCAATAAATTAATATATATATATATATATATATATATATATATATATATATATATATATATATATATATATATATATATATATATATATATATATATATATATATTTATAAATTACAAGTCACTGACAACTCTAAAAACAACAAATATA
The DNA here is from genome assembly GCA_964020975.1 of Hermodice carunculata. Lineage (NCBI taxonomy): Eukaryota > Metazoa > Annelida > Polychaeta > Eunicida > Amphinomidae > Hermodice > Hermodice carunculata. The sequence goes on along the minus strand of OZ026618.1, from coordinate 49,503,308 downwards.
TAAAGCGTGTCACTCTCCAGCACTCCCATCTCATGCATCAAGAATGATTTCACCTTATTTTTGAAAATGTTCTTACATTCACTCTCTGTCATATGGCCTGGCAGGTTTTGCGTGGGAATAGGTAAATCATAGTAAAGTAGTATTTGCGATTACTGACCTCAGTCCCCACCTGGTCAAAATGACCAGATTTTCCTGGCATGGGCGCTTTTGCAATGTTTAATAAACTGACGCGAAAAAAACAATGGTGCTGGCCATTGCAGCAGCAAATTTACATCCCCTGGATATTTTTTTCAATAGACATCTACATGACAAACACTTATTGGCTAAATTCTCTAGGATTTTTCAAGAACGGTGATGCAAAATGTTGATACAATGCTCCAGTTAGACAACCTTGGACCAGCTGCAACACGTGGCAGACCAGCAAAATCACCCCACAAACAATCACCCGTAAAAAAACCTGGTTCTTCAAATCAACTGTAACTAAGTTGTAAGACAAAAGTAACAGAACAGCTGGCCAATGTGTGCTGTTATTTTGCAGTACAGTCCACTGCAGTATCAGTATCTAGGTTTCAGTTGTCCGTTCTCCGAGTTACCAGAGCTAACAGTCGTCAACACAGTTTATCATATTGTCTATTTGTTTTCGTATTGGTTACTAACATATAGATACGTGCAAAGACAAATCCATTTTCATTTCAGCTTACCATCGATGTGAGAATCTACAGGGATTCTTAATGACCACATAGGATTTATATACCACATCCAAGAATGAGATGCCTATATTTATGTTTTTTTATATTTTTATAAATGCTTTTTTGGGGTTCATCTATAGTTTGTTGATATTATAATGATTAACAAACAAAACTTTTCCCTGTTTTATTTAATATCAAGTGTCACGGAAATTTAGTAACATGGATTGATAGCAATGTGGCCGAACGGAAATGGGACTTATCGGTTTATTCATTTATCTGTTATTTTATTATATTTACCATGCAGAAGGGTTCAGTTGCTGCGATCACTTATTAGATGAATATTTCCTATTCAACACCAGGGAGATACCAGTTGTTTTTATACAGTGTACTTTGATTCTTATAGTCCTGGAAATATCCAGGGAGTAATTTGTACAGTTACTGCTCACGATTAAGTTTGCACATTACGTAAGTGGTCCACTTAGTACATGTGATTTTATCAACACATTAACGTGGATTTGGCGCTTCGTTCTAAACACTGCATCTCAACGGACAAACAACCCTAATGTTTTCTAGCTGCTTTCCAAAACGGTTTGATAAACTGAATAAAATAAAATAAAATAGAATATTTAAACTGGCACAGTATAAAATGGCGTTGTAGTCTTGTTTTGCAATATCCCGAAACTGCTGTATTTTCTCTTTTTGATGAGGTTTTACAAATTTCGGCTAGACCTATTGCGGCTCAGCTGAAGTTTATAATACAGAATATAGGGGTCTAGAAGAAAGATGAATGTTCATATTGTTGATTGCCTGGGATAAAATGTATTGTGTCCGAATACAAGTTAATGTTAGCAAGATTATGTCACCAAAGATCTATTTACAATTAAGGAGCTATGGGGCCTTCAAAAGACCAAACGTTATGGTTATATATTACAAGCATCAGTACTATAAATTTTTATTTATTTTTTTTTTTTTTAGTTTTTATTGTTGGACGCTGGAGAGAACGACATGTATGTTTTCCAGAATAGATCTGATTTGATTGAAAGTCTATTACTGTCAAACCTGTTTTTAGGGACCACCCACAAGACCTATCTATGAGAATGATCTTTTCTGATGGGTGGTCTCTTTAAGCAGGTCCAGTTAAACTAAAGAATGCTAGTTGGGATGTTGAGACTGGTCCTCTTCTACAGGTGGTCCCTAGCAGAGGTGGGTTCATAGGCAGGTTATATTGTAATTATACAGCTGTCTCATCCATAAAAGTAGTAATCAATTCCAAATGGTAATAAATGTGTTGTCAAGTTTTTGTAAAAAGAGAAAGGGCATTTAGCAAAAGATGCAAATGACCATGTACATGGACTCTTCTTGATCCTGCTTTGACACCATGTGGAGGGCCAAACAGCATGGAGCACTTGGCCCTAGCAGTCTGCACCTCATCACATTGGTTGGAACTGGAGGCATTAAGTTTGGCACTCCTGTGCTTCAAGGACCTAGTGGAGCACAAACACATCCTTGTAATGTTCAACAACAGGACTTCGATTGCCTACCTCAGTCAGCAAGGTGGATTGCACTCCTGAAAGCTGATGGGGGTGGGTGGCCACATCATATAATTGTGCATCAAGCAGGACATCTGTGCATATGTTACGCTTGCCCTGGGACAACAAATTGCCCTGGCTCAACAACTCTGGAAAAGAGATGAGCCGGTGGGGACAGAGTGGTTTCTATTCCAATGGGTCCTTCAGGTCATGTGGGCATGGGGATCAGGGACAGGTAATACATAAACTGGAAGTTTTGCGTTTACACTTGTCGTGAAGAGATCAACGTGTGAAGTACCCATCTTGGCCCACCTGGCCTGAAGGACCCATGGGTGGAGCGACCTCTCTGCCCTACCAGCTGACCTCTTGTCAAAAGTTGGTTGTCCAGTAGGGACAGAGTTTAAAATGTATTGCTTCACCTACCTGTAATATATTTTCCTCACCAGGCCAATTGCCATTATTTTGTGCTTTAGTTTTGAGAACTTGTCTTTACAAACTAATGTAGCATTGACAGAAAATGAAAAGAAATACAGACTCATCCAAATAATAATAATAATAATAATAATAATAATAATAATAATAATAATAATAATGATGATGATGATGATGATGATGATGATGATAATAATAATAATGATAATGATAATAATGATGATGATGATGATGATGATGATGATGATGATGATGATGATGATGATAATAATAATAATAATAATAACAATAACAGTAATACATATATATATGTATATGTCAGTCTTGGATCAATAAGCTTGATAAAATTGTTGAGGTGGTGGAAAGGAATTGTGGATGCAGCTCTGAATGACATCTAGGGGCAATGCACCTTGAACTATGGAGGGCATGATATAATAATGGTGATATTGATGAATAGATAGTCATTGAACTGTACTGTGCAACAAAGCAAAGTAAACAGGCACATGAGCTTCAGTAGTCATGTGCTGGTGGGACTCGTTTTTCAGACTGGCACAATATCATACTTTCCTAGCTTTAAATCTATCAAAAAATGAGGATTTTGTGGGATTAGGATTGAGTCTTCTCCATAGAGCTGAAAGTCTTATGTCTGCGTCACCAAACTACAAACATATACACTTAGATAAAATAAACTTGGAAACATACAACTACTCAAGATTAAACTCTCCACTTAGCCACTTTGTGATAGAATTCCAAAAATTTAGAAAACGTACAGTTCTGGATTACTATATTCCCGCACATTTACGGGTCAGTGTTACACTGAGCTTGTACATTAAAAATGGACCACGTAAACTATTGTGGTGGAAATATCGTTGTCATCAATGTGTTCTTCCCTACTCTGGCTACAGATGGACAACTTGTTTTTTTAATCAGCAGTGCAATAGTCTAAAGTACCAGACTGTCGGTTTTTGTACATGTAAGTTTTTCTCAAAAATAAAGTTTGCTTCCAGTAGCAATCACCTGTGCATAATTTCTTCCATAACTTATCCAGAAATGGTCATTATTTTGAAACACGTGCTAGTAAAAGACCATGCAGAAACTTTATGGATAAAAACGTTCTTGCATATATATTCTTACAAAAGAATATCTTACTTACAACAAAATACCATTGCAATGTCACTGTATACAGTATTTAAGCAGTATCACAATACATGGAAAAGGTGCACAGAAATACACGCAAATTATAATATGCCGGAAACATGGAACCTTGACACATGTAAGATTAGTGATACCTTGATGCGATCCTGTGATTTAGTGTCATTACCTATCTACACAACTGCTTTAACATGTCAACAATTAACGTGGCAAATTGTTGCCCTTTCGCAGCAAAGAATACAAGTGACGTTCATTTCCGTAAACATAGAATTATATGATACAGGTTGCTATGAACATTACGTAGACATTTGTGAGGTGGGCAGAAACAGATCTGTTGTTTTAGGCCGAATTTGTGGTCGTGTTAAAAATACCGTGTTCACGTCCATTGGTGACCGTGTATTAATTAATGTTGTACATCCATATCAGGGCTTCGAAATTGGAGAAATAAAATATCAGTATCAATGCTTTTTACCCAAATTAGTAGCATGTGTTGAAACTCTCCTCACTTTTATAAATTATAATATATTTGTGTTCCATATCAAGCGTTTATGTTATATTCATGACTTTTTGTCAACGGCTAGACTTACCATTCGCGCAACAGAAGGGTCGTTCCTTTTGAATCAGGTTACTGCCTACTTTCATAACATATGTTGCCTGTCTGATATAGAAATAGGCGATTCCATGACACTCACCTTTTTACGAACTTTGTTTTGTATGAAAGTAAAAAATAGGAGAACTTATTATATGCATTTTCATTACAATTCTGATGTGCACATACTTGAGATAAGATTGCAATGCCTTATAGGTTATGGGGCGGGGATAGAGATTTTGGTTACGTGCATACAATATGAGCGTTATACCCACAGCTCTCTGTTTTTTATCAAACCTGACATTTTGTATTCTAAGAAAATTTCTCTGATAGGCAAGGAGACCCTATTTATGCGTTTGGTGTCCCCCAAAAATAAACAAATAAAAGTTGTGGTATCCAACCTGTCATATACTGGTGCTACCTACATTTATAAGGATTCAGTACCTAAGGCTTCCCGATATACTGACTGTTTCTATGCCGGATTTGTTGCATATGACAATGCAAACATATGGTCAAGTTTCCGTTTAAATAAAAAGATTGGGCCCTTTTGTTGCAAGTATTGTGACGTCACTCTGGTGAACGCAACAGAAAATGTACTCCTTGTTAGTTCTCAATCATACCTGATATTATTTTTTTACAACGTATCTCCAGGAGAACGATTAACACTGTTTTTATCTGCTAAATTGACTAACTGCATTGGAGTATCTTACTTTTGTAGCCTTCCTTATGATTCTTCATTGTTTAAAAGGAAAGCAGTTCATACGTTTAGGACTCGTTACAATTTGATTACATTATTGAAAATGAAGTGCTTTATTTTCGTAGAATATCATCAGCCTCCCTTTGCAAAAAAGACTTATGACGACCAACGTTCGTTGTATATAACAGACAATTTTTTTAAAGCCACTAAATACTTCCGCATTTCAGTCGTCAACAAAATGACCAGTGGATCACGGTTGAACCTAATTTGCAGCAGCAAGTTTCTCGCTGAGGTAACAGATTCGTATTTAGGAAATTATGGGACGTCGCAACAATGGTTGTATCATGACAAGTACATAATGTTCTTGGGTGTTATGTTAAAGTTCACGATTAGATTTCAACAGAAGTGCAGAATGATGCCTGAATTATTTGTTTTAGTCACTCAATATCATTTGCCATGCATTTCATACAATGCAACAAGAAGAAATGAATATTTGAACATTACACCAATAAATCTAAGTTGTTTAAAATTGTTTATACAACACTCTGTCTCATATTTTCGAATTCTAGAGATTGATGATTATTTTGTTCATTTGCACTTTTCAGACTGGTATTTGCATCAAAAGATACCGATTGCACTATACTTGCAATCAATCAATGTTACTGACACATTTTACTATAAACTGAAAATATGGAAAATAAGAGGTTATAAATATACTTACAGCAAAAATGTTTTAACATGGATACAACATTTTTTTTTTCTAAACAAAGACACAACTACAGAAATGTACCATTAACAAGAAAGTGCTGTGTTTCAGAAGGGTGGCACAACAGTCACCAATGGAATCGGGAGACTAGTAACTTTTTGTGCATGTGGCAATGGATTTTGAAATCGACCACAACATTTTTTTTTGGGAGTTCGAATTTGATTTGTATGACATTATTCACGATGCATTTGGCACACCACAGTTTCTGTTGGAGATTATCAACTTAAATGTCTCGAAGTATGATCAGCGTAGCATGCACATAATAAACATGACAATGATTATTCAATCAGGATCATTTTTATTCAGACATGCACAAAAAGCATCTCGCTTGACCTTCACCTATACAAGCAAGAAAAGACTTGTGGGTGCTTGGAATCTCATCACTCAGTCTTTACTTTTTCCAATGTTATTGGGGTCAAGAAGCTGGACAGATTCTCAAGCTGCCTGTGTTGAAAAAAATTCACACTTGATAGTGATCAGAGACCGACAGACTCTTGCGCTTTTATTGCGGCCATGCACACGGGGTATATGTGATGATGTAATGCCTATTATGCTCCATGCCACTATTGTCTACATCGGCATCACCAAAACATCCGTGAGTAATAGAGATTACTTCACATAAGGGATTTCTAATCCTTGATAAAATCCAATAGATCTGATCTGAGTGGGTGATGTTTGCATCCCATGTTATGGTAGTGGCCAAATATCCAATAAAAAAACCTGTCAATTACATTTACATCGGGCAACAAGAAATTTTGATCAACATATTATTTAAAAAACGACATTGAGCTACTTCAAGATATTTTGAACATAGTTGTCTGACAATAATATCATATTAATGCAAACAAAAGATTATAATGGTTCTTGAATTCCTCGTAAAAGTTTGTACAGATTTTGTAGTTGAGACGAAAGTAACAAGAAAATATATAGGTTGCATTATTATTTCTTCCAAACAAGGTTTATTTCAAACTGCATTAACAACATCCGTTTACATAACTGTTAATGCCCAGTGTTTACATGTTTCATTTCCATGCAAAAGGGTGAGAAACACAGTATAATTTTGCATGTATATTTTTGCAATCAGGATTAGTCCTCAGGAAACACTCTTAAATGTATCTGCTTTTTTTTTTCTTATTTTATGTGTCAAGGGAGTATTTGGGCTACAACAAAGCCGATAACATTTACACAAGAAAGGAAACCGTAATAAATGATCATGACTGTATCCAGAGTGTAGATGAAATGCATAAAATTAAATGGTATTGTTTACAAATAAAACGGTTAATCATTTTCATCAAACTACAAACTATTTTATGTACTCTCTTGTACCCGCACCCTTCTGGTAATAGTGAGGTTTAGTTATACGTTACCATGTTACATGGGCGCATGGATTTGTCTATTACCATACGATCCGTGCACATCGCTTAAAACACTATTTAGTGACACGCACATCAGGCAGCCATAGAACTACCCGGATGTTGGTACGTTGGAGCCCTCCAATACACACAAGCTCTTCTCTTATCACCAATATTAGATGTGTTCATGTTGTATTTGGGGTTACAGCCACAATGTACATGATGTTAAGGTGTAATCTCGGCGCCGTTCAACACACAATGCGTTGAAAATGGGCAGAAACCGCTCGATCGCTTCCAAGATGAAAAGGACCAGTCACTTTTGTCCTCACAAAGATTGATACAACTAATCGTTTGCCAGTGTGAACATTTAGATAATTGGTCATTCAGATCGATATTTACTATTAAAAAATTCACTCCATTGAAAAATTAAATCTAACTTTGGCAAGGCATATTACTTGCACTGATGTAGGTGCATGGTTATGAAGTAACAGCTATTAATTTAATACCTGATCAAGTTAGAATAAATTATTGGAACTTAAATGAATATTAAAACTGAAGTCCTAACTCAGTCATTAAATTTATTATTCAGGTCTTCATTCCAAAACTGCCATTTCAATGGATAGATATGAAAAAGGCATTAAAACACAATGCCAAAGAGTCAGATCTATACATTATTAGGCGGGGCCTACCATATAATAATAAACTAAGCCAGCAAACTGTCTTTAAAATTTAGAAATGCCTAGGCTTTTGAAAGTAGACTTTTTCAGATTTGGTATATTAGAAAAATATTGTAAAACATTTGTATTCTTTGGCTCAGCTTAAAAAAATGAGGAGCCCTCTGTGAAAAGTAGGCCTAACAGATATGATGTTTGTGTACACATTCCCGTAGGCCTTTAGGCCCAAAGTCATATTACTTAGCAAAGTATCAATCTTGCCTTTTAAAGTGCAGACAATTGTTTTAAATTCTCAGGGGGAATTTGACCCTCTTTCCTCCTTTTTAGAATTAAAACAAATGAAGTAAATGAATTTTATACAGGGTTGGTAGGGACAGCGGAACAAATACATCCCCCTCCACACACACGTGTCCAGCCCAAAGGCCTAAAGGCCTACGTTTTTCAACGTTTTTGGAAAATTAGTCATAAAATGCAGGATATTGGGATGTTATGTATTTAATTAATTTTTCGAGAGTCATAGGAGAGACTTTACAAACTACAGATTAAAGTGTCTCTGTCCTCTCCACTTCTAGCAACGTTTGTATATATATATATGTATATATATATATGTTAAGGGAGCTCAATATGATTGTTGTCTCTTGGGTTTTGAGTTACTTTGATATGTATTATGAAAGTTAAACGGTGTACGGACATTTTATTGGAAACAAATTTCACACACACACACACACACACACACACACACACACGCACACACACACACACCCACATATATATATATATATATATATATATATATATATATATATATATATATATATATATATATATATATATATATATATATATATATATATATATATATATATATAGTCTGTGACTGGCAGTATATGGAACAATTGATTGATTCTTGACCTAAAGACGTGGCCATAATACCTGTTATGCCATTGTAGCTTGCGGGAAACAAAACACGGTAAATAGAATCTATATTGTTTACACAATCAATAATTAAATGTCTGAATTGGGATTTTTGTCGTGTTTCCGTGAGCTCCAGATATAGTAGCTCTGCAAATTGTTTAGATTAACATGAACTGCGATCAGTTTAGAGACACTATATGTTAAACAACGCGCCCCGTAAAATATATGATCTGCTACCCCCGCCCCCACCCCCACTGAAAAAAAAAATAATAATAAAAAAAAAAGAGGGAAGATCTGCACACATATATCTCCAAAAATATACCTAGAAGCAAAACAATAATAAGAAGGCCACTATTAGAGGTTATACCTCTCCTGGTATGGTAAGTAAATTTATATTCGTGGTCGCCTGTTCCCACTTTATCGTGTGTGGGTTTGATGCAAAAGATTCGAAAAGAATTTAATTAAATGACAGACAGAGCCAAAAGAAGTTCAAGCAATTTCAATTAAACGCCCGCATACACCATACGAAATACCCCTAATGAGTCGTCTCAATATTAATGATTTACGTAGGAAGCACACAGCATAGGCCAATTATAACGCGTAAGGACAGCGTTTCGTCCCGATGAAAGAGCCTTCTGTATGCAACAGGTGAGCCAAGTTTCGTTTCGATAAAATTACAGGTACATCCATGTATGGCCATGTAATATTGTCAAACGCACTGTAATAATACATGTATATCTTTAGTAGTGCAGGATTGTAAAAAATGGGACACAACCACAATGTTACCTAATGCATGAACTGATGACATTAGAAACCTGGCCGCCAAAATGGGAGAAATTCAAGGTGACGAGTTTTGAGACTTCGACAGTGTACATTGAGGACCGTCACACTATGAGCACTGAATTTTGTACGACTAAGTGAGCTTTGCTTATTTCTTAGTCAGCTGTAAAAAAACGAGTCTTGCCGCCAGGTGACAACATAATTGTTTCAGTTTTATGGGCAAACGCAATAATACTCAAATTAATATAAAATGATCATGAACACTTCACTCGTGTGGTATGTTATTGCGTTTGCAAGGAACCCAGTCGGTTTATAATTTTTTTATTGATTTCAACAGAGAGGCAATCTTCAGTGGATTACAGGCGAACCCATCACATATTCAGAATGGTTCCAACATTGTGCCAACAACAGCAAATATTCGGCACAGTTGGTTCTCAGGGGGACAGTCAGAAATGCTCTATCAATAAAGAATACTTCTTTCGTCGACAAAATAACTTCACCTAGACAAAGAATGTCAAGAGCAATGAATTGTGGTGCCTTATTTCTGGTCAATTTGCATGGTAATACACAGTGGGTAACAATTGATTGTTTTATATCAAGAGAAAATACCATGTTCTTTTGTGAACGCAATGAAGCATTCACCGCTGCACCCGATAAACGTATGTTTTCGAAACAGGCCTTTTGTCCGTTGTTTTGGTCCAGCATAAGTCCAAGATGTATCTATTTATATCTGACCAGGGTTAATCTTAGCTTCAGTAACGCAACCATGTTTTGTAAAAATGCTTGTTCAAATATTACAAAAATTTCTAAACACATTCATGAATTTATAAAAAAAGTGGCACAATATGAATTTAAAATGTTGCATTTATCAATGCTGCCCCTAGATATTGATGCCAGCTTTATTTACTACGAAGTAAACAGAGTTATGTCCGAAGACGAGACATGGACAACAAAGTTCCTTTACCAAGCATTCTATTGGAGCTGGATAAATATCCCGTACCCGGTTGGTATACTAACACAAACAAAGAAACACATTATGAATGGTAGTGTGGTACCTGAAATTTTTCCAAGTAGGTATTTCTTTTATCCGAACACTCGCGTATATGAATATGATGATTTAAATCATCGTTACCAGTTTCCAATAAAACTAGTACTGAAATCTGCTGATACTGTACGCGGTGTTCTTTGTGAGACTAAACCGAGTGCATTTTCAGACAAATGTGACGTGTCTTTTCATCAATGCAAAACTGGTACTTGCATTTTAAGTCATCACGTGTGCGATGGCGTCTCTGACTGTAAGGATAAAGCCGATGGGGGGAGTGATGAAGAACATTGTACATCTGTGTGCTCGCTGACTGATAGTGAACGGCCCAGAGGAAATGAATGTTTTGTAACCTGCATTTTACCAGGCTGCAAATGTGGACCACTGTATTACCAATGCGATGCTAGTGGTTGCATTCCCATGTCAAAAATATGCAACCAGCACTCAGATTGCCCGGACAATTCTGATGAGAATCGGCGTGTTTGTAACAAAATTCTCATGAGTCAGGAATGCAAGGACAGATCGCAAATAGATGTACTCCAAGGATTGGAACGAAATCACAGTGGCACAGCAGGTGACTTCCGAATGGGAAAAATTGATCCATTACTATGCGGTGATCCAAATTGGTTACCCTGTTCCCATATATATAAATCGCCTTGTTATGAAAGAGCTTTTGTCTGCATCTTCGACCTCCTAAGCAACGGTAATTTACGCTATTGTACAAATGGGGAACATTTAGAGACGTGTTATAAAATAGAATGCCCAAGAATGTACAAGTGTCCTTATTCATACTGTGTACCAGTACGTATGATATGTGATTATAAATGGGACTGCCCCAGTGGACACGAAGAAGAAAGCTGTGTGAACCTATCTTGCGCAAAACATTTTCGTTGCAAGCATGAGCAGACTTGTCTGCATATTTCAGAAATATGTGACGGATTTACCAACTGCAAACTGTCCATAGATGATGAAGATTTATGTTCCAGTTTTATGTGCAGTAGTTTTTGTACATGCAAAGGAGTTGCCATGCACTGTGCACATGTTGCATGGTCCCCTGATCATATACTGCAAAACATGAAAGCGCTTACATTCACCCACAGTAATCTAAAACTGTGGATCAATGTGAATCTTAAGTACAATAGTTTATTGTACCTAGACATAAGCTTTAATATGATGACAATTTTGCGCAGCCAATCATTTAATAAGTATCCTTCACTGGAAGCTCTTCAGCTCGCCCACAACAAAATAAACACTATTCTTCACAATGCATTTTATGGACTAGAGGAACTACACCGTTTAGTCCTGTCTGGAAATGAAATTAAAGTGGTCCATACCCATCATTTTGTAAGTTTGAATAGCCTTCGGAGTCTTAGTCTTTCGGATAATCAAATATATTTTATCAGAGATTATTCATTTACATACCTTAATGAGCTCGAAATATTAGATATTTCATTAAACAGTTTGTCAGCAAGAAGTACTGGTGTATTTCATGGTTTAAATAGCTTAAAAAAATAAATATCACAAGCACTTTTATTTTACGCATTGACACGAAGCTTTTTGATGGTCTAACAAAATTACATAATGTTTATACAGATGATCCAGTCATTTGTTGTATAAGAGTGTTAAATTGCTGGTGTCATCAAAGAGATGCTATGCATACAATATGTATGCCTCTTTTTCCCACAAAAAGCATTCTATATCTGTACCTCACGGTATCATTGGGACTGTTATTTAATATAATCTCCATCTTTTGTATAAGTAGTGTGCGCATAAATAATTCCGGAATATTTCGGATTTCCCTTACCGTCCTGGATTTAGGAAGCTTATTTTTTATTGCAGCATATCTTGCTTTAAATTCCTATTTTGGCAAAAGCTTTCCAATGCACAGCCACGCGTGGAAAAGTAGTTTTTCATGTAAAGCTTTATCCCTTTTGATCATAACCTGTATATGTGGATCGATGTATTTAATTTCTATACTAACACTTGACTATTTTATTAATATAGTTCTAATTTTTCAAGTCCCGCCTTTTAATGTAAAAAAAATCTTGTTCTATGTTGTATCTTATTTGACAGTTATTGTGGCCATAAATTTGCCACTTGCTCTCCAACACCACCGATATTCCTTGCAAAGTATTTCTAAACGTACAGCCTGTATTTCTTTTATTTCCTCTGGTAACAAATGGACTACAGTGCTGTATATTAACATGGTAACTTCTATCATTGAATGCATGTGGTGTATTGTTGGACATGTACTGTGTGTTGCTTTCCTAAAAAGTAAAGATACATTGTCTGCCAGTGCGAAACGAAATGCCCGAGTTTGTAGAACATTGATTGTTAATTTGGTTTTTGTTGCGTCGTATCAAGTTGTTGTTACAATGACAATTGTAGACACTTATCTAATAACAGATTATCTGCCGGCACACATGCTGTATTTCATCATAACCTTGGGTCCTATCATCAACCCAATGGTGTTAACTATGAGGACATCGGAGTTTCACAAATATATCAGCAGAATTTTCATCATTCATAAGACTAACAAAAGGACTGCCCGAAGCCATTATAAGTAGTGGGGCACTGTTTGAACATTCTGTGCCCATGTTGTATGTGTAGACTGTCCCTTTTTGGCTTAAATCTGACACAACCGGACTTGTAAATGTATAGAGGAAACACATCAAGTCTTAAGTGGTTCAGATGATCATTGTTACAATTGTAACTTGACTAAACGTCTATTTCCAGATACAACAGATAAACATTTATAACTTGCTACGATATGAATGCCATATCAAGCCCCTCACAATCTTTATTCTAGTGGTTATTTTTGACATAAAATTTTCTGCCATGGTTACAGATAGTTTCCTGCAGTCATGCTTTTTTCAGGCAATATCGGACACATACATATACTATCCTATCCCCATTTTCTAATTTCATTTGGCGGCGTTTCAAAGGATAAAGATCTTTTCATTTATTTATGTATAGTTCCTGTTCCTCTTTTCCTCACCTAGCTATTTGGGATACACAGCAGAGCATTCATAGGCTCGACAATTTTGACACTAATGCATTGTACATTATCCTCAAGGACTGATCTCATGAGAAGACAAGCCAGGATGTGAAGGCATTCCATGTGTTATTTTTACTCTTTTTTGCAGGCTGACTAAAGTTAAAAAAACACAAGCACTATAAGTTCAGAAAAAAAATTTCCTTTATGAATTAATTTTACTGAACGAGGGCACAAGTGATAACCACCAAAGGCAGATATTCAGGAATTGCAAAAACATCAACGATCATTTTCCAATACCAGTGAGTAGAAATAAATCTTACTCCTGATTTAAGACAGGCAGTCACCCAAAAAAGGCAACTTGTGATTTTAAAACAGTGCTCAGAACCTTTCAGGTACTTTCATCAAATAGAGACGTCAGTTTTTCACACGTACGTCAATAAAATGTTCACAAAAGCTCATTACAGTTAATAATTAGATTGTTTTCTATGCAGTTCTGAGCACATCATATTACTGTTTCAGTCTGTGTAATGTTTGGTATGCTCAGGAATATATGTCTGTTATGACAAATGTGTTGCACTTTTTCCGATAATTGGTATGGTATATCAAAATTAACCACACTTGCCATTCAAACGGTAGGAGAACAATTTCCATGCTTTGACGATAATGTGCTAAACATTAAGATGAATATATAATTAGGCAGTCTGTCCTCGTAGGGGCATCTGTCTGACCCACATAAGTGCAGGCAGCACCCAGCACCAGACAACCTAACGCTGCCTGACTCCTTGGTAAACTAAGTGGCACCAGTACAACTGCCATGTATTCTCTACATCTAGTACAAAAATCCGTCATTCAGATCATAATGAAACTTGGTGGAAATGTTCTTCGTCAAAGGGTCAAAGAAAGCTGTACACAAGGTGGCATTGCTGTCGATACATGTTTTTTTACACACATTTATTAGTTTGAGTACTTGTTTGTTAATATACTCATTCCTGCATAATATGCAAGTCAATTGGGCTTGCAGTGGCGGTTGCAATAAAAATAACATTTTTGACTCTTTGTCAAAAACCGCTCAGTAGATTCATTTCAAGCTTGGTGGACATGTGCCTTGGGTAAGTCTGCATCAAGTTTTTACAAATGGTCATGCTCCTGTGATTTTTGAATTTTTTATGAACTTTGCTTTTTACATTTTGGGCAAATTTTAAACGAGCTTCTATGAAACTGCTTTTAAATTACATAGGCGCACATCTCGGGAGCTCTAGACTTTAATTTGACCAAGATGTGGCACTTTGAGTTTTTTCTTCTATTTTTCATTTTTTTATTGACTTTTATGTGATGCTATTTCTGAGATCTTCGCTAAATTCATAGTGCACATTATGCTGAAACATGATGGAAACGTTCTTTGTGGGAGTGTGATAGACAGCTGAACACTTGCTGGCATTGCTGTGGATTCCTGAACTTTTACAGATGTTTCATTTTCGGTACCTGTTGGATAACTTAAGAAAACATGTATTTGCACAGCTGATTAAACTTGAGAACTACTTTCAAGATTTTAATGTTTTAACTTTTTAGTGGTCTCGTGTAAGGGACTGACTTTAGCAAAACTGTGACAATGACCTAATTCGTAAGATTACAGCGTTTCCCCTATGGTATGACTGATGACTGTCTTTTGCGGTATTGTCAATCTCCAGTGATTAAATTTTATAATAATTCATTTTGTTACTTGAGGATAAATTTTAGGTAAAGATGGTGTTGTAATTATATTCTGTACACTGTGGTGATCATGAACGTACTTTTTATGAATGCCGAATGATATGTTTAAGGATTTAAGCTTCCATTGTGTGGCCAGTTGTGCTGCCTGGCCCGTGGTCCATGCAGGTTCAGCCGAAAAAGCGCCAAAGGGGCAGCAAATCGTGGATCCTCTGCTGGCTCAACCTGGATGAATGGTCAAGGAGCACAGATAAGCGCTACAAACACAACCTTAAATCCTTTTGTATCATGGCTTACAAGAAATAAACATGAAATGAACTGCCAAATTACTGTCAATGTCTCTTGATCTGTTCATATTCCGCTATGTTTTTTTTTTTTGTTTTGTTTTTTTTTACATCTGGCTGCACCTGTGCCTCTTCCAGTGAGCCCCTATCCGGGATTCCAGGTGACTATTGACATAAGAGGGTGCTGCCATCTGATTAAAAGAGTCCTAGAACTCTTTCATGTTTTAGAATTGTAGGCCTTATTGATCATATTCTTCTTGTCAGTAAACTTTTAAACGGAAACCAGTGAAACCAAAACTTTTATGATGACTTTCCTTTGCATATACCAAATACGATATTCATATGTGACAGAGGCATCCCACACATTGCAACCAATACAAAATAAGTACATTTTGTTCATCAACGGTGGGTGTGTCCCACACCCCTCTTTTGCTGAACTAAAAAGTGACTTTTATCAACAGATCTACTAACGGGTTCCACACTACAAACCGTATTACTTGCAATTCCTTTGCAAGTATGCGTCATATTCTCCATTTCATCATCTATATCAGAAAATATCGATTGTGCTTTAATACATCATATGAAGCTTAAAATATAATTCCAAAAATACACAAGATTTTATTCAAAAAAAGAGAGAGAAAAAAACATATGTACGCGATATAATAGACTTGAAAATATTGCAACGAGATCGTACACTTGAACTTTTACATCATGGTAATTGCACTGAGTGAATATGTAACCAAACAATGCGCGTTTAACCATGTATAATGCTGTTGAAAATTGAATACATTTTTACTGTAGAATATGTATTCACTTAATGAACTTACAGGTAAAGTCGGGTGCGAAGATATTTTATCCTTGACAAGAGATACTACACATAAAACATACAGCATGTACAATGCCCAAGGTGTGCCGTGCGTATTCTACAATGAGCCGTTAAAAATATGCATATACACTAATGATCAGGTTGAGCCAGGCTGGTATTCAATCCAGCACAATTATTATTGGGAGAACAATATTCGGAATCAACACCCTCATCTAAAAAACGATCACGTCGAAAACAACCATACATCTTTGTCTTACTCAATCGTTAAGATGTACATTCAGCATAGTCTAATGGAATAAGTACATTTTTTTTTTATTTCAATTACAGTACTGCTGCAAGCAGTCTTCATTGTCCTCTATAATGTTCACAAGTTTACGGATTGCTTCGATACGCCCTTTTGGCAGACCCGCCAATGGGCTCATAGAAAAAGGATTCATGGTAGACCCTATGTATTTTAATGTCAAGTATGATCACAACATTAAAGCAGCTCAAATGGCCGTCAATATTACCGGGACGTAGGAAAAGGTAAGTGTGGTAAAATGAGAAACGCAGTAAAATAAAGCTCATAAGGCTGACCACAAAGTTACTCTAGTGGCTGCTGTACTTCACGTCTAGCTCTCTCTCTCTCTCTTTCTCTCTCTCTCTCTCTCTCTCTCTCTCTCTCTCTCTTTCTCTCTCTTTCTCTCTCTCTCTATCTCTCTCTTCTCTCTCTTTCTCTCTCTCTCTCTCTCTCTTTCTCTCTCTTTCTCTCTCTCTCTATCTCTCTCTCTCTCACACACACACACATGCACACGCACACACATGTATATATCTATATATGACGCTGTAAATTGTCATCCTCCCTGATTTGCCGGTATAAATTCTATATTAAAACATTGTTATACTTATACAGGAAGACTTTATAGACTTTTTGTAGGATAGATGTTAGAGTTAGACCTGTTGAGATCGTATTTGTAATTTTATATGTCTCATTCCATATTGCTATTTCAAATATGTAGTATAACAGGTAAGTTCGTCCCGAACAAGGTCGTTCCAAGTGAAACTGTCCAGACCGTACGCGTCCCCATCTAAAATTTGTTGCCAGACTACCTCAACACAATGGTTAGCAACAAACTCTTCCCATTGCCATGTCGTCTCAACATCAGTTTGTTCAAATTACAACTTGTGCCTGTAAGGGATCCCCGAGCGGAATTCTGAAAATCGACAAGAGTAGTGACTTTTTTTATGAATTATCTGGGCAAAGGTAACAGTATTGTTTCCTTTTAGCTCTTGTATTAACTCGCACGTCATCGATCAGAGAATAAAAAGTGCCTCAACGTGCCTCAGTACCTAGTATTATCTGCAAAGTTCTAATCGTATGCTATAAACACAAGTAAAGGTATCCTTTTGATGGTCTTGATCCACATGGATGTTTGCCTGTAAAGACTACTGTGGAATATTCACTAGTGAATAAAGAATGACCTCGTACTTATCAGTTAGGAATAGCTACATCCGTAAGAAATAGTTGTAAAAGTCTCAGTACTTTTGATTCCATATATTAGCTTTGAATTGATATTGGGACGACATGTAAATAGGTCGAGTTGGTATTTGTACGAGTTTCTATTGGGAGGGCTTAGTCATGGTACGACTTTACATGGAGATGAATCACAAGTAGACGCACTGATCAGGGACTATTGTGAGGGGGACCACTTTACTCTGGCTTTTTGTGGGCAGTATCATTAAGGATAGACACATGTATATAATTTTGATTCAGAAGCTCTCTTTAGGTGGACTCCCTCTCTCTTTCTATCACACCTTAAAAGGAACCTTTGCCTGAAGTGATAATTTAAAGACAAAAATATCCAAAACATTGTTAGGCTTTGAGCTTGTCTTCTTTAGTCAGCTCCAAGTAAACCGGATTATCGTATGCTGGCAGTGCAGCTTGCCTGTTACTCAAAGTAGCGAATGCCTACAGTGCAGTTATTGCTCAAAAGGGTTAATGTCACATGTGGATTGTTTTAATTCCTTCAGATTCTTTGACAGGCCAATAGTTGGCCATAGTGCGCTGAATATGTTGGTTGGTTCTGGCATGTGTTGATGATTTAGAATTTGTAACTTTGTGAAAGACTGTTGAGGTATGCCAAGAAAAGGGTTGTTGGTAAAAAAGCATTTTTGAAGGAAACAATTTTAAATAACCGTTAAGTAATATGGCCAAGAGAATGGTTCATTAACACTTGTCCGAAATATTGTAAATTCCAACCATGGCTTTCCCCCCCAAAAAAAAAATCAGTGCATTCTAATGTATCAGGGCGAATAGTCCCTTTCAAAGTCCAAATGGAGATGGTCTTTTGCATAATTTTACTTATTTGCGAACATTATATACCCAAATGTGCATTTCTCTTGTTAGGAAAAAAATGAGAACATGAAAAAATGTTCAAAAAGACATCGTGGAGTGAATTTCATATGGTCATGTCAAAAAGTAGTAGAATGATCCTAACGAGTCGTACAATATATTCCATCAGCCCTCTTGTAATCTCTTAGACTAGGGTACATGTTAAGAAAGTACATCACAATATCACCCCTTACCCCCACCCCCTGGTATAAATTTGTATTTAATCTGAGCAAAAGTAAAATTATAGCATGCGGGAGTGATGCATGTCTTGCTAATATGTCTTTTGAGGGTGGTGTGAGATTGAACATGTTCTAAGTGATTCTCATTTAGGTTCGCTGTTTGGTAAAGATATTGCTAAAGGCAAATAGACCAAGCCATAGCAGAATTGTATAGCAGATGTAATCTATTCATTTCTCAATTTGGACATACATCTTCCAAGGTCAAATACAGACTTTTAAATCTTTTGCATGTCAATACACGACTGTGTGCTTTTGGATTTTCATCTTCCAACGTAACAAAGTTTTTGACGGCATGGCGTCAGCGCATCAGACGAAGTTTTGGTGTCCCGGGTAATACCCACAACCGATTTCTTAGTTTAATATGTGAGGATGCAGCCTGTGGTTCCATATGTGAGAAGGAAAATATACAGTCAATTGATTCGCGATCTGATTGAATCAAGAGACAGTGGAGACTTTTAATTTTTATCATACCAAGAAACACAGGACCTGAATCATAACCCTTTGCACTGACTGAACGTTTAGTGATGCAGCTATGCACTTGTTTTGCACCATGACGTTGTTGTAAACTAAACCTCAACAAAGGTGTATATCATTTGTGCTATTGCTATGTAATGTGTGTACTTTGTACGATTAATGAATATGTATATGTATATATATATATATATATATATATATATATATATATATATATATATATATATATATATATATATATATATATATATATATATATATATATATATATATATATATATATATGTATGTGGGTGTGTGTGAGAGAGAGAGAAAGAGAGAGCGAGAGGGGGAGAGAGAGAGAGAGAGGGGGAGAGAGAGAGAGAGAGAGAGAGAGCGAGAGAGAGAGAGATAGAGAGAGAGAGAGAGAGAGAGAGAGAGAGAGAGAGAGAGAGAGAGAGAGAGAGAGAGAGAGAGAGAGAGAGAGAGAGAGAGAGAGAGAGGAGAGAGAGAGAGAGAGAGAGAGAGAGAGAGAGAGGGTATCTACATCTGATATGCTTTAACAGTCGACCATTTTACAAAATTTCAGCTTGCCTAGTCCAGAGAATACCGGCAAATAATTCACACACACACACACACACAAAAGTGTCCAGTGATAACCTGAGATATTACACTATATCAATAAAACAAAGAAACAAAGAGTATCCAAGATAAACAGAGTAAATCATGATAGCAAGGAACCCAACTATCTACAGTCAAACTTGCAAACGTACAATGGAAAATTTGCAAACACATATTAACGACGCAAATAAAAACATCTGCTCACTAATTAACGAAATTTTAAGTAGAGTTAGAAATAAAAATAGATGGAATTTTTTAAATGTTTCCAAAAGGATGGTCATATTGTCACCGACGAACAAGAAGTATCCAACTAATTTGATATTTTTTCACAGGTTGAGAATACACAGCTAGATATTCTTAGTACGTGGTGAAGATAAACAAACAGTATCGTTGAATATTATAAAAATTTGATTTATGTTATTCGACAATCCTCTAAGGAAAGTATCTATTCCCTCTCTGATAACAGATTTAGTAAATATTGATTGCATTTATGAATATAATTTCCTGTGTTTAACTGTAAACAAGAGTATGATTAGGAATAAACACATACAAAAGATCTCTAAAGAGATAGCACAGAAAGTAGACATTGTAAGCAAGGAAAATTGTCTCCATAACAAATTTTTCCTAGTCCTTTATAATTCACAACACTAGTCCACTTGAACTATTGATTTCTGGCTTGGGGACATAAACTGGAATGAGTTTCCACTTTTCAAAGACAATCTGTACGTGCAATAACAAACAGTGATTTCAAAGCCCATTCAGAACTGCTATTTGCACACACACACACACACACACACACACACACACATATATATATATATATATATATATATATATATTTATATATATATATATATATATATTATATATATATATATATATATATATATATATAAATATATATATATATATATATATATATATATATACATAATCAGTTACATATTTTCAAATTTTTAAAAGGAATTCACACATGACAAATTTCCAACACACATTGAAAGTGTTCCATTATTGCGAAATACTGACACGTATAATTGTGATAAAAAAAGAAAGGACATCTTATCTATGACGAGGGTGCCTCTTTCCAACATTGGCCAGTGCACAAGACATCAAGTAGCACATGTCCTAAATGGTGCAACCAGTGCAATGAAAATAGGCAATACACGCAGTTTTCAAGGTTGCTCGATTTATGTTAAGAAGTATTATATCAACAAAGTACGAAACCGAAAGCCATATACTGAAATGCTGATTATCATTTCCCGAAGAGACTTTATCTGTAATTTGTTTGTTATGAAAGCACAACTTAATCAAGGCTAAAGATACATCTAAAGGCTTTATAAACTTATACACTGTAATCCCTTAAGATGTATCTGTAAATCAGAAAATAAGAGATACAAGTTATGGGTGGCTTGTATGATGGTGGTCATATGCGACCTTAATACTAGTCTCTCAGATATATATATATATATATATATATATATATATATATATATATATATATATATATATATATATATATATATATACATAGAGATACATAGATAGATAGATAGATAGATAGATAGATAGATAGATAGATAGATAGATAGATAGATAGATAGATAGATAGATAGATAGATAGATAGATAGATAGATAGATAGATAGATAGATAGATAGATAGATAGATAGATAGATAGATAGATAGATAGATTAAATGAAAGTTTCCAATTCCTGATTCCTTTGAAAGTTTAACACAATAGCCAAATCTATGCAAATGAACGCCACCAAAGGCTTGCATATGTGGTCCTAAATTTCATTTTTGGTTAGACATTTCCTTTTCCAGTTCCACACATGCAGAATACCCACCAACCCGTTACGGTAATTACGTGCAAGTATGTATAGTACTTATGTTCGTTTTCAATGGAATGCTTTGGTGTAAAGGGAAAATGCAAAATATCCGCATTTTAATGGTATCGTGTTACTTTCAAGATTTGCAATGTATAATGTTCCAAAAGATGGTAAAGTATGTAATGATTAGATTTTGAAAATAGGAAATTGACCTAAGTGCTTGGCTATCATACTAATAAGGTTGGAAAAGAAATTATTCATGTGTAGCTTAGAATGTGGTCATGTGGTATTTATATTTGTCAAGGAAAAACCATATAATTGCTTTCAAACATAAAAAATGACCGAGGGACATTATAGAGTATGGCCCATTAAAAGGACAGCTCATTGACTAAATTGAAATTGAATTTGATATGTTTTGCGAAACAGACTACTTATCAAATAGCACAGGTCAAAAGTACCAGTATATAGCGGTTAATTGAGGCCAGTTCCATCACACATAAATACTTTGGACTGAGCATGATGATGATGATTTAAAAATCCAGCACTTTACAACGAGGATACCGATGAAGGTCAACAGTTCAACGGCTGTAAATCAGTTATCATGAAAACATTAACACACAGAGCCTTTCATTTTGTGATAAGGTACGGAAAATTGTAATTCTATCATCATAGTCTCATGGATGTGGAGTTTTGATATTAAACAATGAAAACGAAAGTGCTTCTCATCAAATCAATACAATACTCTGTAGCAGGTGCAACCATGTGCATAATAAGGTTGCCTTACTCACAGCCACACTGGTATGGGGAAAGTTTAAACGCGGGGGTGGGGTGGCTGGGGGTTAGTACGCTGATGCAATACTTTTGCCTTATTACAAGGTACGGAAAATTTAAAAAGGGTACAAATAATGGTTTATACGATGTACGGAAATTTTAAAGAGCCTTCCAGTACGTATTTACGGCAAATAAAGGGCCCAATCCGCCAGTACAGAAAACAGGTTCCTTTACCCCCGCCCCCTGGTATACTAAGGTTGGTGGCCTATGATTATGACAGACAGACAGTCAAATATTACCATCGTGTGTACCCTGATGTTGAGGACACACCCATTTGTGAACAATTTTCATGAAAACACAAGACAATATTCACAAAAAAAAGAAAAAGCTTATTCTAATGCATGGACGAAATAAGCTAAATACTGACAAATGTGTGTTTGAACCAAGAGGAGGGAAGAAGAAGAAGAAGAAGAAGAAGAAGAAGAAGAAGAAGAAGAAGAAGAAGAAGATGATGATGATGATGATGATGATGATGATGATGATGATGATGATGATGATGATGATGATGATGATGATGATGATGATGATGATGATGATGATGAACAACAACAACAAAAGCAAGAAGAAGAAAAAAAGAAGAGGAGGAGGTGGTGGAAAAAATTTCTTTCCAATTAGTTTGCAGGTAAAATATTAAAGCCAGAACAGACTGGTTGTGTCTTGAGTCCTGATTGTGTCTTGAGACTCGATCTGTAAGCAAGCCAATGCACCTTTTTGAATATGGAAGGGAGAGTATAAGCATTTCCTTTTACTACGTTCATAGTTAGAGAGTTTATGAATTAAGCATACATTACCAGAACGAAGGCTTATGGAAGAGGAAACGCTCACTGCTGGACATGATTTGTCAATGCCTCCTTAGTTTTCAACATGCGTGTTGTATATGTACTAAGAAGCTATGGCGATGGCAGCAGAAGATACTGAACGTCGACTGACAATATGTTCGCTCACAAAAAATTTAATGTCCGTCATAAAAATGGTGACAAACAATTTTCAAGAAAGACGTGAAGAGAGGTCTTGAAGAAAAAAATTCCGCAAAAAGCATAGTCTATTAGTATAGTATAATAATATTGCACTGCATCCACCCATTTGGGTAATTCAGTGGATCAGAATGCATTTCATGCCAAGGCAGTATTTGTTTGGGAGTCACACCATAAGCACAGATCTAGACTATAGGTATTTAGACGGTATTTAGACTTGTCCAATAAACATAATGGTAAGATTGTTCAATCATTGTCATGGTATGCTTATACAAGCTAGCTGCAATACTGCTACCCTGTTTGCCCCCCCCCCTCCTTTTTTTTTTTTTTTTTTGAAATAGAGAACAAATAACTGACAAACATTAAGCAGTCACTCTGATTTTGTTCCTACACACACTTTGCACATTGCCACACGGAGTGTAATCTGGGAACAGCTGTATTGATACGCAATACTGAAACAGGGTTTTTTGTGCCCGCCTGCAATATCGTCCACTAATGACGATGTGAAAAAGATGCTTGTACTTGAATGGGTATGTGAACTAAGTGTTGCTATTTTTCTCGGCTTACATATGCACAATTAGCGCTGTTAAACACACGCTATCTTACACTGTACTAAGACTATGTTGATATGAAGTGGCGTACAAATGAAAACAACTCAGATATATTTATGCATATGGAATAGTTTGAGAAAATATGTTTGTGATTTGTCTTTCGGCATAATAGTTGGTTTAGCTTGGACAAATGCAAAAAAAGCCTTGCTGATTATCATTCTTTGTGCACATACAGCCAAGTCAATATCCACATTGGCAATGACATATACAAAGATTGTAGCATTTCAGCCAGTGTATGTTTATATTTGTCCTTCCAGTATTGTATATTAAAAACATTTTTAGTATTCACTAATTAAAGTTAAGAATTTGAATTTTAAAATGCAAAATGATAGTCAGCTTATTCAATTTTAAAGAAAACAATGGAGATATTTATGGTATCTGGGCCATTGATCTTTAAATTTATATTAGATGTTTGTAAAAACACTGTAGTATCTATTTGAAGAAGGTATTTTTATTCCGAGATGTGCTGCGTTCAAAAACACCTGGATGACCGCAAGGAAGATAAACTATAAATGGTTATCAAGTCACTGTACAATGTTTGGAAGGCAAACATTTGAAAGCAGTAAGTGTTTATGTTTGATTCACTTAGAACACTGATTCTACTTAGGGTACTGATATGCTGAATCAGAACGTAAATATACTTGCTTAAAAATCTATGATAAAGACACTGCATGCAACCTGTGTCTTTTTACTTTGATTCTTCCATGAGTATTCAGTTTCACGCAAGTTTTAGTTTCACGCCGGATATTAATCTGACCAACATTAGGGGCATATTAAGCGTGTTATATTGGCCATTTTTTAGACTTCAAGTGCATAATTACCCTGTTGGTATGAAAGTATGTGTATGTATGGCCAGGTACCCAAATTATTTGCCATTTACTTAGGGAGAAAAGTAATGCTCATCATCATCATCATCATCATCATCATCATCATCATCATCATCATCATCATCATCATCATCATCATCATCATCATCATCATCATTACTACTATTATTATTTTTATTACTATTGTTATTATTATTTTTATTGTTTTTATTATATCTCACTCATGAGGAACTCCACCAACCCACTTTATACTGTAAAAGCATTTCCAAGCGTGAAGGGCCATAGTTAGAATATAAAAAAAACTGCTGCTATTTTATATGAAAAACTACAGCCATGTTCACACAGTGAAAGTAAAAACTTCTGAATGGCAACGTAATGTAATCATGCAGGAACACACTATATATATATATATATATATACATACCTATGTATACAAATTTATCATATGTGCTGTGCTTGGTAACCCCGCCATTCCTTTTTGTCCCATGGATAAGAAATTTAACGTAATAAGAAATATTAAGCCTTACCCTACATATATGGCACATAAACTCTCATACAGTATTCAAACACAATCGAACAATATATCGCCAAAACATTTTACAAAATGGTCGACAGGGGGGAAATGGTAATTTTCTTACCATTAACGTTTTTCCATTTGGCTGTAAATGGTTGTTTGTCATTCCCTAAATTTTTGTAATTGGTTAATAAGCCTAATTATTTCAAGTAAACAGCAAACATTTTTTTTTGTTTTCAAATACAAAGGCTTCCGTCGATTAAATAATCAGAGAGGAAGGAGAAAAAGAGATGCATGGAGGATAAGCTGATATACTACATTGAGTTGGTGCAGGGACCTGTATTCAGCGCGTCCCCTATTGGTGAAAGGACCTGATTTACAGAGATGGCTGGCGCTTTACTTTAATAAAAAGGTTCATGCATGGCCATGTCAGATTTAATCCTGCAGAGTTACAATATCTGGCACATTATGCAGGCTTTTCAGCCTTGACAAAACACGTTTTTATTTGTAACTACCTTTGGATGAACAGTTGATTCCCTGATGTATAGGCATCATCAGATATTTCTCGGGAATTTTCTATAACTGCAGTGACCTTTTAAAACGGGGAGCATTTATAATCATTGGAACTAAGAACGGGCCTATTTACATCCTAGCAATTGGAAACCCATTTATTATTTACTGGCAAATGGGAAATGAAAAATAACTGGGAACTGGGAATTCATTAAAGTATTTCATGAAAATTGGAAAATACTACTTTTATATCATAAGAATTGGGAAAGGTCTTATTTATTTCCGGGGATTTTGAAAAGTGAAATATTATTTACTGGGAATTGGGGCATGAAGAATTGCTGGGAAGTGGGAATTAATGAGACCATTTCCCGGGTATTGGGATCTGGACCCTCTATGAACCCCCCTTGTGGATGGAAAACATTGGCAAAAAGTTTACTTTCATTGGCGTGGGAATCACAATAAGTGTTTGATATACCTATTAAGTTTTTGGAGGGATGAGGTGTTATTTCCGTAACGCGCAATTGAGCTTTTTCATTAGGGTCGGGAATGGGGAACCATTATAGTTTTATTCCTCGTGATAATTGAATCAACTAAAATGATTTCATGTTAAATGTGACAGGATGAAACTGATATCTTCAGTGAAAATGTAACTTAAGCTAAATATTTTGTGGCAAAACGTGATCTCTCCACTCCCACCAAGTAAGACCCAAATGATTTACATACACGGCCTAAAGAGAGAAAAGCTATGCCAGAGTATTGCATGCGTGTACCTAACATCTACATGTACATCAGTATTGTATAATCTCTACTACTAATAGTATTACAATGCAGTTTTTTTGTTTTTTTTTGTTTTTTCTTTTTTTGTTTAAGATATCTGTTGGAAATCCTTAGTATAAACAATAATTCCGAAATCTTCCACTGTAACATATGCTAGACTTTTGTCTTCTTAGTCATTGCTTAATCAAATGGATACATTCTTAGTCATTCAAGTCAGATTAATTATTACATGACATTCGACTGGATATGGAACTTGGCCTCTAAATGTTGACAAAAATCGCGGTCCTGAGGAGCAGTTGACCTAAAGAGTGGGAAGTCACGGGCATCGAAAATGTGCATTAAATCATGACCTAACCGATAACATATATTACTCGTGGGGAATAATTTATATACACATCAGTCTAAGTATATATATATCGATGAAACTTCTCAAAGGCATAATTCCTTCTCTTTCTGAACCTCTTAGCTTGATAATCAATAAATCTTTAATGACAGGAGTTTTTCCCGACAAACTTAAGATTGCAAAAGTACTACTGCTTTTCAAAAAGGGAGACAGTACTCAATCAGACAACTACAGACCAATTTCACTCCTTCCTGCTCTGCCCAAAGTATTTGAAAAAGTAGTTTATAAGCAACTTTATGATTATTTTTTGTCCAATCAACTTTTTTACAAAAGCCAACACGGTTTTAGAACTGGTCATTCGAATGAAACAGCAGCTCTTGAATATGTCTATACACTTCTCAGCCTTCTTGATTCTGGAAAAATACCTATTAGCATTTACTTAGATATATCCAAGGCCTTTGATACATTAAATCACGATATTCTTCTACATAAACTGAAACATTATGGTATAAACGACACTCCTTTACAATGGTTCAAAAGTTATCTTACTAGCAGGTTTCAGTATGTCTCTTTCGATAATGTATGTTCAGGCCCTCTTCCGCTTCAAACTGGGGTACCCCAAGGATCTATCCTTGGACCTCTTCTTTTTTGTAATCTACACAAATGATATGCACCTTGCTTCATCAAAATTTTATTCTATTCTTTATGCGGACGACACAACTTTGGAAAATCCTCTCTGTTCTTTTAACTCCTCGATTAGCACCAATACACACGGTAACTTGTCAGATAATATCAATAAGGAATTACAGAAAGTGTACGACTGGCCTGCTGTTAAGAAACTATCTTTGAATATAGCAAAAACGAAGTATATGATATTCAATTTCCCTCAGCGAAAAATAAATCAAATTTTAGATTTAAAAATCAACGATACTTCAATTTCAAAAACATCCGAATTTGACTTTTTAGGTTTACGAATTCAAGAGACTTTAACTTGGCAACCACACATAAACAAAATCGGCAATAAACTTTCGAAATTGATAGGTATTTTCAGAAAACTGAATAAGTATTTACCTCTAAACACTCTTTTACTCATGTATAATTCACTTTTTCTACCCCATCTTAATTATGCCATCCTAGCATGGGGCTTCTCATGTGACCGTATTTTCAAGTTGCAGAAATCTATTGTTCGGCTGATTTGTCTTACAAGATATAACGCCCATACAGATCCACTTTTTAAAACACTGAACATTCTCAAAGTTGAAGACTTATTCAAACTTAAAGCTCTGAAATTTTATTTTCTATACCTACAGAAGAATTTGCCTGCATATTTCAATGATATTTTTGCACAGACACCTGTATATCACCCATATCAAACTAGAAACAAAGAATCCATGCAACAACTTGTCCCAAAAAGAAATAGAACCTGAAATGTATCAGATTTCTAATTCCTTCACTCCTTAAAAATACACCTCCTTGCATTAAAGACAAATTTCATACACATTCTGTATCTGGTTTTTCAAAATACGCTAAAATTCATTTCATTAGTAAATACCCTGAAACATGTACCATTCCAGATTGTTTTGTGTGCAACGACTAAAGCGCCTTGTCTTTTCGTTTTCATTGAACTGCTATTCCATTATGTTCAATCTACTGCAGAAATAAATTGTTTTATGTTTACTCATATCCTAGGTGGCCCCATTGATAGCGGACATCATGTTCTTAACTGGGGTCATCCTGACATAACCTCTTTTTTGTATAATGTACCCTTATTTATCCACGGAACTGTTATGTATGCGTATGTGTACCTCACCTGTATGTATTTGTGTCAAATAAACCACTTCTGAGTTCTAAGTAACTTGTACATAATTTTGTTTCAATTATACATATGGAAATGTGCATTGGAGATCTCAATTTCTGAATTTTTGCTTTTTTGCTTGTCTTAAATTTCAGTTCTTTAATGATTAGTGATTTATTTCTATGTGCAGCTTCAATATTTCATATCTAATTTTGAAAGCAGCTCCATGCCAATAGGAAATGCCTTTTCTTTAGTTGATTTTAGGTTTTTAATTTTCTTAGTTTGTCAGAAAACTCCAGCAATAGAGGTGGCAGAAAATTTACATTTTTATGTAGTTCGTTGCAACATACACACTAAGGAGCTTAGATATGTATGATTCCGTGCACATCAGAGGAATTTTGACTTCACTGGCACAAACATCTCTTGAGGTCTGGGCTTTGTACGGTTTTTGGACCCTATTGATGGAGCCAGAAATCTATATCTGTGAACAAAACTCTGTGTGTCAACATATTTTTTTTTCCCGAATTGCCTAATAGGGAACTCATCAGAGTTGTTGGGTTTTTTGTAAAATTCTTACTTATATTTCATGCGGGATGTTAAACATTATAGTGTGGAACATACAGTGTTCTACATCAGATTAGCATATTTAATGTTCCCTAAACATATACATGTATAAACTTTATGTCTCCTTTTTGTTTGCGTTATAAAGTTCTCAAACTTTCTAACTGAACACCAGGATAAATAGCCCGATGCTGCATAAAAGCAAAAAGTAGCAGCTTATAATTTTTGTTTTTTGTTGGTTACCCATACTGTGCTCAGGCTTCCTATGCCATTTGCATTCCTTCGAGCTGCAAGCTATTTGTCTATTAAAGTAGTGCGCAAAGCTCATTAACAAATTAAGCAGGATACTTTTGAGGTGCATCTGTAAAATAACATAGTTCAGATTTATTTATTTATTTATTTATTTATTTATTTATTTATTTATTTATTTATTTATTTATTTATTTATTTATTTATTTACTTATTTATTTATTTACTTATATTTTTATTTATTTATTTATTTATTGATTGATTGATTGATTGATTGATTGATTGATTGATTGATTGATTGATTTATTTATTTATTTGTTTGTTTGTTTGTTTGTTTGTTTATTCATTCATTCATTTATTCATTCATTCATTCAGTCATTCATTCATTCATTTATTTATTCATTCTATTTATTTATTTATCTATTTATCTATTTATTGATCTATTTATTTATTTATTTTGCTTTTTCTTTTCAGGCCCCATAACAGGAGATTTTTTTCTGTTACAAACAGGTCGTACATTTATATGTGAGACAAGTCTAATCAGACGAAATTGATTGGTCCATCAGAGGCATGATCGCGGCCTGCTTAATAAACCTCTGTACCTTGACTTTTGGACTTGGACCCTGACGGGTCATCACCCTCACATAAACATGGCCTACGAGTCAGCTCAGCATGCAACATTCCAGTCACCAAAACTGAGTTTCACTGAGCAGACTCGCAAGCCTTTGCTTTAAATCTACGGCTTATATAGTTTCAATTTGAAAAAACACAAAAAAAACAAAACAAAAAAAAAAAAAAAAACAAAAAAAAAAAAAAAAAAAAAAAAAAAAAAAAACGATTTTAAAGGAGATTAAAATTGTGTAAAATTGAACCAGAATTCTTCCTACCAGAACACTGAAGTTTTTTAACTAGTAGGTCTACGTTTGTTTACCTTTTGGATGAGTCAAGGTTCCTGAAAAATTCTTTTTCTTATGAAAACTGGCTACTATCAATCAGCTGAGCGAAATGTAATTTGTTACGTATTTATATAATGTGAATACCATTCTTATTTTTATGTCCTTAGCATTCTACGCCTAGATTTCATCTACTGATTATAGTGTGTCACGTGCTTGCCACAGGTATTAATCCTTCTTTAGTATATTTCACTGTTCAAGCATGTATTTGTGTTTATGCAGATTTCAGACGTTATTTGTATTTGCACGCCTCATGTTTGACTGTATTGTGTTACCAGGACAATTAATATCCATGGAGACTCATCATAGCAACAATCAGAAGTGCCCACTTTTGTAAGGAGTCATGTTCAAATTGCGTTCTTCTATTCTCAAATGAAACGGTCAAGTTGTGTCCATGCAAAGGCATCACACCTATGAATTGAATTTCAACTTACAGCCAAGTAGCCAAAAACGTTATAAAATCAATGTTATTTAGACAAAGAAATATTTCATTTTGACCAGAGTGAAGGCTTCTCGCACAACGCAAAATACACAGGACAGCAGAGTGGCAAGACTAACGATTCCAGCAAGTGGTATTTTCCTACTAACTTATCCTACTAGACAAAAGGCATCATGGAGGTATGTACGGAATATGTTGATTGGTATACGAAAATGCATATACACCCCTTAAATGAACGTTCTAGTATGAATTAAACTTTAACGCTGCGTCTATTTCAGATATTTCTTTTCTTTTTTGTAACAGAGGGTTGCAAAGCTGCTATAAGTTGGAGTGCATATAATAATACATTGCTCTTAGGCTCTTGCATAGAAATGCTTGTTGGTTTAAGAAGTACGCAGATTGATTATTCCTTGAAAATAAGTCAATATTTTTCAGATGAAAAGTTCACATAATTGCAAACCAGTTTGGATGAGCTGCATACATATTACCTCTGGCTAAACAAAGTGCCCCAACTTTTGTTGCAGTCGCCTGTCCTTAATCGTGAAAAAAGACAAGAAAAAAATCATCTT
Organism: Hermodice carunculata; assembly: GCA_964020975.1. Classification (NCBI taxonomy): domain Eukaryota; kingdom Metazoa; phylum Annelida; class Polychaeta; order Eunicida; family Amphinomidae; genus Hermodice; species Hermodice carunculata. Next base: position 49,471,411 of record OZ026618.1, on the reverse strand, counting down.
GCTTCAAATGAGAAACATCTCTGTTTTTTGTTTTTTTTTTGTTTTTTTGGGGGTCTTTTTTATTTTTAATTATTCTGTTTCAAATAAATAAATATGTGTTTTGCTGTCTTCGCTTGCCGTACTTTAAAGGCCAAATAGAGTCAAGAATCATGCTAATTTCATCTGACAGAAATGGCATAAAATCATCACTGGAGCTCGAAGTTCTTTCTCGCAGTGTTCAAGCCATGTGGTGAACAATTTCGCATCTGATGTAGTCTTTCTGGCAGTGTTTACATTTTTTTCTACTTATCAAAGCGTCCATGTCCTCTTCAATAACACTTACAAACCTTGCCTTGGATGTAACGCTATTTTCTATTCCTACATCTGTGATGTACTCCAATTCTAAAAGGCAATCTTCCAGACTCTCTCTATTCAATGTGCTGTCCAAGCTAAGGATCCATTTTGTGTCTCCTTCTCAACTTGAATTAAACGTATTTTATTCATATATGACACAAACGATGAATATAGGTACCATTATAACAATTGAGAAGAACGGCACGACCCTATATAAATCCTTCTTTCAGGGAGGTACGCATGCACAGGACTGGCGGAACATGAAAATGCAAATTATGGTGCTCACCACGGAGATCTGTTTGGAGACTTATCTACCAGTGGCAACTTTGATCTGTCCCATTGAGGAGCACCGCACTATGGCAGACACGTTTGAGAGAAGCACCGCAAAGGGCACGAGGCAAATAGTTGGACTCGGTATTTTATGATAATTTGCACTAAAAATAACTGTTTTATAAAGTATAATTGTGTTGTTCAGCGACGATATACAAGTAAATAGCAAAAGTTTTCCAGTTTATGTTACACTAAATGTGGTTTAAATCTCTCCATTTTTGAAATACAATCCTGACTAGATAAACATTTTGCCATATTGTCATTTAAGTTGCATCTGGCAGCATCAAATAGAAAAGAAAAGGTGACATATAGTTTTTATATGTATATGTTTAGGGCACATAAAATATGTTAACCACATACGGCACACTGTATGTATCACACTATAATGTTTAACACCCCATATAAAATATAAGTAAGAATCTTGCTAACACCCCAACAACTCTGATGAGTTATCTAATAGGCAATTCGGAAAAAAAATATGTTGACACACAGGGTCTTGTTCATAGATATAGATGTTCTGGCTCAATCAATGGGATCCAAAGACCATAGAATGCCTTCAGCTCAGAGGAAGTCTGTGGAAGTGAAGTCAAAATTCCCCTATTATGCATGGACTCGTATTTAAGCTCCTTAGTGTGCATGTTAAAACAAACTACGTAAATTTCAAATATTCTGCCACCACTGAAGCTTTCTGACAAACTGAGAAAAAATACAAGCCTATAATCAACGAAAGGAAAGGCATTTGCTATCGGCATGGAACTGCCTTTACGATTGAATATGAATCCTTAAGCTGCATATAGAAATAAATCACTAATCCCGAAAGAACTTAAAATTATGATTAGCAAATCATGGGAAAAAAATCAGAAATTGAGAGATCTCCTACTCACATTTCGATATACGTAATTGAAACAAAATTATGTGCAATTTACTTAGATTGATGTCTTTAAAAATTTTATTATTTCCCAAGAGTAATTTATGCTATCGGTTACGAAAGGATCCGTGCACGCTGTTGATGTGCATGACTTCCCACTCTCTAGGTCAAGTGATCCTCGGGGCCGCGAATTTCGTCAAGATTCACATGACAAGTTCCATATCCGGTCGGATATCATGTAATTATTAATCTGACTTGAATGGCTATGTATCTATCCATTTGATTAATCAATGACTAAGAAGACAAAAGCCTAGCACGTTTTGCAGTGGACGTTTTTGGGACTACCGTTAACACACTTGGGAATTTCTAACAGATATTAGCTGCGGCCAATTCTATCTTTACTTCTGTGACGTAATTTGTAAAAGAGAGAGAGAGAGAGAGAGAGAGAGAGAGAGAGAGAGAAGGAGAAAAAGATAGATAGATAGATAGATAGATAGATAGATAGATAGATAGATAGATAGATAGATAGATAGATAGATAGATAGATAGATAGATAGATAGATAGACAGAGAGTATCTTCATCTGATATGCTTTAAAGGTCGACTACTTAAAAAATTGAGCTAATCTAGTCCAGACTATACTGATATATTAATCACACACACACGCACAAACACACACATGCACACATACACACCAACACACAAGACCGCCTTGTGTGCCAGATATTGTCAGATAGATAGATATATAGATAGATAGATGGAAAGATAGATAGATAGATAGATAGATAGATAGATAGATAGATAGATAGATAGATAGATAGATAGATAGATAGATAGATAGATAGATAGATACATAGATACATAGATAGACAGATAGAGAGAGAGAGAGAGAGAGAGAGAGAGAGAGAGAGAGAGAGAGAGAGAGAGAGAGAGAGAGAGAGAGAGAGATAGAGAGATAGAGAGAGAGAGAGAGAGATAGAGAGAGAGAGAGAGAGAGAGAGAGAGAGAGAGAGAGAGAGAGAGAGAGAGAGAGAGAGAGAGAGAGAGGGTATCTACATCTGATATGCTTTAACAGTCGACCATTTTACAAAATTTCAGCTTGCCTAGTCCAGAGAATACCGGCAAATAATTCACACACACACACACACACACACACACACACACACACACACACACACACACACACACACACACACACACATAAAATACCACTCTTTCTTAAAATATTAGAATTGTGTGGCCCCGGGAATGATCGTAACACCATAACTCATCGAAAGTTGTTATTAAAGGCACATGCACAGATTAAAAAAAAAAGGTTAATTGCACAATTGCAACCGGGAGGTTGGATGGCAAATCACAAAAATATTGCATAAACTGATTTAAAACAAACATTCTATATATTCCCAACGATTACCATAGTAGAAGCTCATAAATATTCCCCTAACATGAAGAATGAATTTTGTTTATAACCTACTGAAACATGTTTCACTGAACAATCTTTCGTGTTTGTAATCTGGAATTTCAAGGATGCCTAAAGGATTTAAAATTTGTCCCATTAAGTTTGACATTCGATTTTTGTGTGTGTTTTTATAGGCTTGCTTTAAAGCTCCCCTGTGTGGTACATACAATCCCACCATAATGAAAAGTTTGGTTTTTGAAGAAAATATATATATATCCAGTTGATCAAACTTCTTTTGACACTTCAAGAAGTGCCCTTGAAACTGCTTCAAAGGTATAAATTTCCTTGAACTCCTGCTTCGGACCAGGGAATAATTTCAACTTAGTTCGATTGGTGACAAAAGTATGATTAAATTCAAACATGCAGAGCCAGATAGTATTCGGGAGCCATTGTACTTTGATACGCTTGTCAAAGCTGCATGGTATCTGGAAGCTATTCAGAACATTCAAAATTAAGCCCATGAAAGTTCAAAACCAGAATTATAAAATATACTCAACACCTTGTATCCAAAGTTATAAAACGATTTGCAGCATGATACAGGAATTCAATATGTTAGCTTGATTTGTCAGTAATATCTGTTTCCAGACACCGTGCACCAGTGAAGGAAGCCATAAATCTGTTCAAAGACACTGTCAATGTTGACAAACAACAGACTAGTTCACGTTTGATATATTCGTAACAGTGCGATATTCCATTAATAATGAAGAGCATTCTTTTTAGTCCAATAATAATGTGCGTTCTTTGCCTAAACACATTTGAAGTCGAAGTGCTTATCATAAAAATCCCTTCACCGTGTGGTCACAGCAGTAGTAGTTGCGTAATGGGATACAACAATTCAATTGGCAGGGAACTCTGGGTTGACGGTCACGGGTATCGCAAAATTATATGCCCGGAACAGACTTCCAGATTTGTTATTCCACTCCGTATAGCCAATTTTCCACTTTTGGCTATCATGTCGTTGAAATACATATTGGTTCTTCTATATTTAATGTTGGTCCCCAATAAATAATATTAACAGGAATTTTGGCCAGTTACGGAAAATTGTATGCTGTCAACAACATGAATAGCCTTGCTAACATTGTCTTAATACCCCCTTCCCCGCCCCCCAAATATAAATTGTGGACTATTTAAATCTGTGAATGAATAATTTAATGAATGTTACGCTATACTACTGGTATTTTGGCAAAGGTGTCACTGAATTACTATTGTATTGTTTTTATCATTTCGTCAAGATAGCACGAAATACTAAATTCACTCGAGTTAAAAATGAAATTGTCAGAGCAACTTGCCCTACACAAGGTTTATCTTCTCATCTTGCTCTACCCTAATTTTATACTCATATATTACCATGTCCTCTGATCCCCACTTTAGGTTTCATTTACATATCTGCCTTTTGTGGTGTTTATTTCTCTTAATTTTTCATTTTTTTTTTATTCTGCACATTGACATCGGCATCATCTTCCCCAAATCATCGCCCAACCATTCCGCTAAACAAGGGAAACCAGAGCGCCCTGATTCCCCGATTGGTGTTATCATATGCTCTCTTCCCAAGAAATGTGTTTTAGTAAACATGTGTATAAGTAAAGCTCTCTTTCTCGTTCCATTCACATGTTTGCTTGCTTTGTAACTTCTTGCCTAGGGTGCTATCTCCGTCGTCACCAATTGCATGGTTTGAAATTGTCACCACCATAATTCACTGGTTTCGTTTGCTTACTTTCGGTAAACGGGTGTCACACGTTTAAAAAGTTACATTAATATATATATTTTGTTTCAAGACACGTCATTTTCAATTCACTTTTATAGCGATTGTGTTTGAAAATACTGCAACGTTAAATTTGAAAATACTGCCATCTTATGCACAAGCGCTAGCTTGATTTCCACCACTACGATGCTTCCAGGGCTCATACGTTTGTTCGTCCTAGATGGTGCTATTATGAATGATGTATGGCTTAGCTTTGATCCCTTGCGGACTTTGATGCAATGGAGTATTGCCGTCGCAGTTTCTAGGGTTTATCATCTGTTGCTCCTGTCGCAGCATCGTTTCACGTCACAAATATGGTATTCCAGCACACATGTATATCTCATTTCCCTTTCCAGTACACCAGGAAATATATCTGGTTAACTTACACTAGGATATATAAATACTGTAAGCGGCCCCGTGCATTATGTGATTCCGTTTTGATTGATTTTCTTTTTGAGTCTCTAAAATGACCGAACTACATCGCAATCCTATTAGTAGTAGAAAATACGCAATACGGATGTACATGTAGATGCTAGGTACACGTATGCACTTCGCTGGCCTAGCTTTTCCCTCTTTGGGCCATGTATGTAGATCATCTGGTTCTGACGAAATGGGCGGGGCGGGAGGGGTATCTCGTTTTAACACAAATTAATGTGCTTCAGTCATTTTTTTCACAAAATAAATTAGTTTATTCCCTGCAGCGATTAAAATGAAATAATTTTAGAGAATCCAATATCCACGTGGAATAAAAATACAATGATTCCCCATTCCCATCACCAATTAAAAAAGCTCAATAATGCGTTACAGAAATCACACCTCCTCCCATCAAAGCCTTGATAGGTATATGAAACACTTATTGTGACTCACAAGACCATATATATTTTCTAAACAGGGTTAGCATAGGGGGTCCAGATCCCAATTCCCAGGAAATAATCTCATGAATTCCCGGTTCCAAGCAATTTTAATGTCCAATTTCCCAGTAAATATTATTTCACTTTTCCAAATTCGGGGAAATAAATAAGCCCTTTCCCAATTCTTAGGATATAAAAGCAGCATTTTCTAATCCCCATGAAATACTTCGGTGAATTCCCAGTTCCCAGTTATTTTTTCATTTCCCATCTGCCAGTATATAATATATCAGTTTCCAATTGCCAGTATGTAAATAAGCCCATTTCTAGTTCCCATTAACACACATGCTCCCTGTTTTAAAAATTCACTGCAGTTATAGAAAATTCCCAAGAAAAATCTGATGATGCCTATACACCAGGGACTCAACTGTTTACCCAAAGGTAGTTACAAATGAAAACGTCTTTTCTTATCAAGGCTGAAAAGCGTGCATAATGTGCCAGATAGTATAACTCTGCAGGATTAAATCTGACATAGCCATCTATGAACCTTTTTATTAAAGTAAAGGGGCAGCCATCTCTGTGAAACAGGGTTCTTGCACCCATCAGGGACGCGCTGAAGACAGGTCGCTCCACCAACTCAATGTTGTAAATCAGCTTATCCGCCATCGGTCTCTTTATCTTCTTCCTCTCTGAGTATTCAATTGACGGAAACTTTTGCCATTTGAAAATAAAAAAACGGTTTATTATTTACTGAAATATTTTTGCTTATTAACCAACTACAGAAATTAAAGGAACGAAAAACAACCATTTACATCCGAATGGAAAAAAGTTAATGGTCAGGAAAACTACCATCTACCCCCTGATAACCAGTTTGTAAAATGTTTTGGTGATATATTGTTCGATTGTATTTGAATATTGTATTAAAGTTCATGTGCCATATATGTAGGGTAAGGTTAAATACTTCGTATCACGTTTACTTTCTTATCCATCGGACAAAAGGGAACGGCGGGGTTACCAAGCACAGCACATATGACAATATTATATATAATCACAATAGTTTTTCTTGCATGATTCAGATAACATTACGTTGCCAGTCAGACAGTCTTGCATGCGGAATGTCAAAGCGCGCCATCTTGTCGACATCTTTACTTTCACTGCGTGAACATAGCTTTAGTTTTTTTTTATATAATATTGTAGCAGTTTACTATATTCTTACCATGGCTCATCACGGTATGACATGCTTTTACAGTATGAATAATAATAATAATAATAATAATAATAATAATAATAATAATAATAATAATAATAATAATAATAATAATAATAATGATAATGATGATGATGATGATGATGATGATGGTAATGATGATGATGCTGCTGCTGCTGATGATGATAATGATGATGATGATAATAATAATAATAATAATAATGATGATGATGATGATGATGATGATGATGATGATGATGATGATGATGATGATGATGATAATAATAATAATAATAATAATAATAATGATGATGATGATGATGATGATGATGATAATAATGATAATAATGATGATAATAATAATGATACTAATAATGATAATAATAATAATAATAATAAAAATAATAATAATAATAATGATAATAATAATAATGATGATGATGATGATGATGATGATGATGATGATGATGATGATGATGATGATGATGATGATGATAATAATAATAATAATAATAATAATAATAATAATGATGATGATGATGATGATGGTGATGGTGATAATGATAATAAATATAATAATAAAAATAATGAACATTACTTTTTTCTAAGTAAATGGCAGATAATTTGGGTACCTGGCTTTACATACACATACTTTCATACCAACAGAAGTAAAAAATGCACTTGAAGTCGATAGAAACTGGCTAATATAACAGGCTTAATATGCCTCTAGTGTTGGTCCGATTAAAATCCTGTGTGAAACTAAAACTTGCGTGAAACTGAATACTCCTGCAACAATCAAAGTGGAAAGACACAGGTTGCGTGTAGTTTCTTTATCATATATTTCTAAGCAAGTATATTGATGTTCTGGTTGACAGTATCAGCACCCTAAATAGAATCAGTGTTCCAAGGGAATCAAACAAAAAAACTTGTGCTTTCGAATATTTGCCTTCCAAACTTCGTGGAGTGACTTGATACACATTTATAGTTTACCTTTCTTGGGGTCATCCAGGTGTTTTTAAACTCAGTGCAGCTCGGAATAAAAATACATTCTATAAGTAGATACTACAGTGCATATACAAAAATCTGATATAAACTGAAAAGATCCATGGCCGAGATACGATAAATATTACCATTGTTTTAAAAAAAATATGAATAAACCAACTGCCGTTTTGCATTGTTTTCAAATTCCTAATTCTAATAAGTAAATGTTTAATTTGGGGGGGGGGGGCGGTTTTTTTTTGTTTTTGTTTGTTTGTTTGTTTGTTTTTTTTTAACACAGAATACTGGAAAGACAAATACAAACACACAGTGACTGAAATTATATAATCGTTGTATATTTCATTGCCAATGTGGATATTGACTTGGCTGTATGTGCACGAAGAATGATAGTGAGCAAGGCGATTTTCCATTGGTGCCAAGCTAAACCAACTATTATGCCGAAATATAGTTCACAAACCTATTTTCTCAAATAATTACATGTGCATAAATATAGCTGAGTTGTTTTTATGTTTACGTCACTGAACATCAACATAGTCTTAGTACAGTGTAAGATAAGGTGAACAAGACAGAGTAAATTGTGCAGACAGAATCCGAAAAAAATAGCAACATTTAGCTAACATAGCCGTTCAAGTACATACATCTTTTTCACATCCTCCCATAGGACGTTGTAACAAAAACCAAACCTTCACCTTTGCTGGATGCTGAGTCAATTTTTTAACCAGTTTTGCAGCATTATACACTGAATGATGAAACACCATCCAATACATTTGGTATTGATGCAAAACCCATGAAACCAGGATTGGGCAGGGTCATAGGAAACAAAATTATGCTGTATTTTGTCATTGCTTATTTCTAATATCATTGGTAAGCACATCCTAAACTGTTATTCTAAGTTGTAACTACAGATAAATACTTTAACGTGATAAGTTCGGATAAATTAACATACATTTTGCGATCACTTGAACTTTTTTTCCTACTCAAATGGAAATAGGAAACATTTACACACAATCTGATTCATGAACAGGCGACAATTTAAGCGTTGAGTACAAAGCCAATTCGTTTAAAGTGGCTACCTGTCAGTAAATCAAATAAAGTCAACATTGCACAAATTTCTCGCTACAGTTGAGACCTGACAAACAATGACATATGGAGAACAAATTTATACAGGATATTTCATATACAGTTATTTTTCTTCTTTTTCTTATACAATGACACTTTCCTCAAACAATCACCAAATCCTTGTATAAATTGCATTGCTAGTTGATGAGCTTTGAAAGTTCACCTTCTGTTATGAACTTTTCCATAGATCACAATTAATTTCGGGACAATAAGGATGGTACAATTTGAATATAACATGCAAAATGTAGAACACCAAAGTCGAAGACCCTGCAGAGGTATTAAACAATGTTCATTAAGTAGACTCGATGTGTTTAGTGTTATATCGTTCCTTTTCGTGCCATTTGTTGAACGCACTCCTCTGCAATATAATCCAGTATTTTATCCAGTTTTGCAGCATTAATCACAGAATGATGAAACAACATACAATTCAACTTGAATTGATACAAAATCTCATGAAACCTGGATTGGGCAAGGTCATAAGAAATTTAATTATGCCCTATTTTGTCATTGTTTAATTCTAATATCAGTGGTAAAAACATCAGAAACTGTTGTTCAAAGTTGTATAAATTGCATTACTAGTTGATAAGCTTTGGGATTTCACCTTCTGTTTTAAACTTTCCATAGACTACAATTAATTTCGGGACAATAAGGATGGTGCAATTTGAATATATCATGCACAAGGCAGGGCACCTATATCGAAGACCCTCCATAGGTCTTAAACAATGCGCGTTAAGTATACTCAATGTGTTTAGTGGTATATTGTTCTTTTTCATGTCATTTACTCAGCCCACCCTGCTATGCAATTTGAGGATGATTATATATGTTACCCAAAACTTATATTCGAGGTGCTTGGTAAATCTGCCCGTGTAACTGTCAAAATGCTATGTGGGTTATAAAGTACATGTATCAGTTGATCGAATGCAAAGTATAAGGCTGCACATTTACGTGGGTGGATTGATTTGTGTCTTTGCTAACTAGTTGTTATTTCAGAATTGAATACAAAAAAAAAAAAAAAACAAAAAAAAAAAAACATCTGATATCACAATTTGCAGGCATGCTGATTCCTAAATTACGTTACTGGAGCTTGGTCTTGCAATTACCCCAAAAAGCAACTCCAACTCCTAATCTATTTTCGGATGTCCCCTCTCTTCAAATACGTCATTATTTGGCGATTTTTTCAGCCTACCTTGCGTTAAACTCGAGGCCATTATAAATATAAGTATCAGTTGAATTGTGTAATAAATCTGGTTGAAGAGGTTCATCAGTAAACATGAAATTGGGGATTAACATGGCATTCACATATTTTAGCTTTTCAAATGCAAAGACTAAAAAGTATTTGATTTGAGAATGATTCACCCATCAGTTACCATCTAGGTGTCTGTTGTCGCATTAAAACAATTCACCCCATATTCTAGCTAGATCTGTAGCTTATTAATCACGTATAAAAAGAATTCATGTTTCAACTGCCAGCTCTTTCGTGGTTTTAAACACACGCACACACACAACACACACACAACACACACACAACACAAACACGCACACACACACACACACACACACACACACACATATATATATATAAATATACATATATATATATATATATATATATATATATATATATATATATATATATATATATATATATATATATATATATATATATATATATATGTATATATATATATATATATATATATATTGAAAACGTTTGGAATGTGTTTGAAAAGTGTTTGGAATGTGTTTGGAAAGCGTTTGGAAAGCGTTTGGGAAAAATCTCAAACACTTTTACAAAACTTTCGAACACTTTCACAAAGCTAACGAACACTTCTCGAAACGCGTTCAAACAGTTTCCAAATGCGTTGAACAATTGCCCGAACGATTTCACACTTTCACAAACGCATTCAAACACTATGCTTTCCAAACACTTCCATTTAAATAATGAAGAATCTCCAAACGAATTTTCAACAGGTCCAGCAATATATGATGTACCTACATGTAAATGTGCATTTATCCACCATTATAGGTTGTATATATTTATATAAAACACGATCCAAATACCTTTACACATGTGACTAATTCAACTAAAATTAATTAAAGACTTAATTCTTCATTTAAAATGTCATGAATGCTTCATCTTTCAAAAACTGTTTCGGAGTGAATCCATAGGCAATATCATGATCAGATCATTATTCATGATATGATCATTATTTTGCCTATAAATTTACTCCGAAATAGTTCCTAATTTTCAATTAAAATATATATAATTAATCCAAGGACCAATGGAGTATCGCCTGGCATACTCCACTGGAGCTAATTCTATTGCTTGGCTTAGTAAGCCAACCAATGCTTAAATTGAGCTGCTTCTGTATTTCCATTCGAAATTTTAAAGGTTAGCATTTTTTTCAAGAACTTCACTTTCAGAAAAATTATGATAGCGACTGGGTATTCTTGCTACTGAAAGATCTGTAACTTTATGACAAATGAAGTGTTAAACCTGTTAATGTAGGCATGTTATTTGTTTTTTTTTCTACCTATACTTATTTTCTTCCTTAATTAGGTGTGACCACGTCATAATATTGTTGATTACCAGTGACAATATAAATATTAGCAGGTAAAGGTGACAAATACATATTTCCAGGAATTTTTTGTTAGTGGCTCTTTTTTTTCTTTTCTTCATTTCCTGTTAATTTGAATCAGATATAAAGCGGAATTTGATTAGTGGAGCCCAGATTAATGAAATGCGCATCCCTGAAAATCCTGATAAGCTTTTTAAACACTTGTTAAAAATATTCCTATCATTAGAATTAGATTACCAAGTGTACATGTACATGTATCACATTCGTTTGGCGCAAAGTGTTAAGTGTTTGAAAGCGTTTGGAAAAGTGTTTGAAAATGTTCAGCATTCACCAAACGCGTTTGGAAAAGTGTTTGAACGCGTTTGGGAATGTGTTTGTAAAGCGTTTGGAAAGTGTTTGCAAAGTGTCTGCTACGCGTTTGCAAAACGTTTGGGAAACGTTGGTGCGTTTGGCGTTTGTTAACTTGAACACGAGAGTAACTGTACATATATATATATATATATATATATATATATATATATATATATATATATATATATATATATATATATATATATATATATCCCATGATGATCTAATTATAATATCAAATAAATAGTATGTAGCTGTGCTCAATCACACACAATTGAAAGAGCAACCTTCAGCTATATGGTATTTATGTAAGCTTCTGATCTTTAACAAAGCTTTAGCGGCACAGTGAGGACGGTTGCCCCGTTAGGGTCTGATCGCCGCCACTATGGCTCTTAGGGAAATAAACGGGTGTTGGCAACACAGCATCTGCAGTTATTCCTTTAAACATCGCATACCTGTTGCCCTAATCTCAGGCGAAACAAAACTAACAATTTTGTGGCATTTAAGCTCTCCCGGACATATTTATTGTAAAAGTTATATTACAGCATTTATGTGCCTTATCAACTTTCTCGCTCAGATAATTGTTGCTTCATTTTCTAGTTCACAATTCTTTCAAGTGTGATTTAATGAGCACATAAATTGAAATATCACCAGAGGATGTTACAACAGTGTCTGGAAAATTATGCTCCCACTTCAAATATCGAGGATGTTGCAGATGAGCTTCAATAAAAAATATACCAAGTGCATTGCATATGCTTTCTATTGTCGACCCAAGACATACGAACCTTGCTGACGAGGACGAAGTCTGACGACCATTTGCTTAATTATGCTTACCACAACCAAGAAAACAGCAATATCGCGGGATTATACCTATCAAACTTTTGCCAAATGTTACATATCATGAATGAAATTCTACCGTAAACGTATTTTGAGGATAGCGCAACAAATGGGAGCGTGACTCCGGCGTATTTGTCAGTTTGTGATCATAACTTACCATGCTCTTAATATGATTTGCCTGTTTGTTAAGATATTCCTCATGAATATGTTGTTATTTGAGCCATCTGCGTCATCATCGAGCAGAATACACACACTTAAGATTAGGAACCGTGATCTGCCAAAGGGCAGCCACACTCTATTGCGCATTGTGTTATTTCATGAATGTTTGTATGACATAGAGACAAACGTAAAGGGTATTATTTGGAAATCAAATGCAATCCCACCTTTTGGGCAGGATTATGATTATGGTACTATGAAAATTGTATCCTTGTAGACAAGTATATTAACTGACATCATGAACAGAGACTGGTGCAATATTCATACCACTGTATTATGTGAGACTGGAGCACCAGTCCACAGATCTCGATGTGATATCAGCAATTCACTCAGGTCCCTCCATACAATGTACAAGCTTGAACTTCTGGTTCTGTTTACCCCCCATACATCTTTTATGTGTATCAAGGACGTGCTTAAATCTAACAATATTACTCTAAAATCTAACAAAACTAAACCATCCCAATGCCGTTTACTTTAATAATTTATACTGTTACAACAGTTATAAAACAAATTTGAAACAGATTAAAAGATGAGACCTATGAAGATAATAAGCCCTCTGCCAACACTTTCACTGGCGCTGGTCTTTGAGGTAGCTATGTCGTAAGGAGCACCATATTTGTGGCTTATCGATACCTAGTAATGTTGCACATCACAACTGTTATTTAAAAGGAGTATAAAAATATGAATACAGTTTCAACCTTCACATCCTGTCGCATCACATTACCTTGTGTACAAATGTACGAGTACAGCTTTGGCCTTCATTTCCTGTAGCATCATGTATCCTTGGTGATTCGAGTCATATTGAATTTATAGAGTGTTATTTACTTTCAGCATTATTCACTGGGTGAAGCAGCCTGTAAATGAACACAACAGCAAAAACTCTTTTTTGTTTCTATCTTTTTGCTTTGGAAGATATGCTTTAAAGTTTGCCTTTGGACGTCTTTGAGGGGAGAAAGTAAAGAACCATAAAATATATTAATCTGTTTTATTATTGTGATAAAGCATTGAGAAGAAAAGTGAGAAATTATCTCTTATTATAATTTAAATTAGTATTTCGATTTCCATGAAGAGGTCTGAAAGTATTCGTCAATACTTCAGAAAAATCATATCTGGTAGAGTTACAGCCAATAGTGTATTTTGCTACGGGTCACTTGTTATATATATATATATATATATATATATATATATATATGTACACAAGGGCAGCCGCACCAATAAATTGCAGAACACGAAGACTGCAGCAGTGGTTTGGTGAGCTGATTTCATATGCAAATTCAGATAACTTAATAGCATTATTTGCTTATACCACATATGTGGCTTGTATTCAGAAACAGTAAACGTGGTTATTACACACAAACACACAAATAAACACACACACACACACACACACATATATGTGTGTGTGTGTGGTGTGTATATAAATATATGTACTGACGGAATATTTTGAGGCAACTTTATGTATGATTTGACGTAGCTTGTGGAATTGAGTATTAGATGAAGTAAAAATGTACAATATGACGACAACCCCACATTTACTATAAATCAGGTCCATACTCACTGTAAAAATTATTCTTGTATGCGTTAAAAGTTTTGCATCAATAAATATATTACAAATAGTTCTATTCCGAACTGTAGTGCTGCTCCCATTCCTTAACTTTGAGTCCCAAATGACAGCCTCCAAAAACTAAAGTTATATTCCAAATTTCCGTGTGTTGATATTATTTTCACTCAGTCATTATTCATTGAAAGAAAGTAGCAACTCACTGGTTATAATTGTAACTACTGTATATAACTTAATTTAAATTCAATGTAGCTATATATTCAGCATTGAATAAAACATATATTGCTCTACACATAGGTGGCTCTTTTATGATAGTGGCTGTAGTAGCCGTATTAAGGATCTCCTGGCCTAATACAAAAGGCTGGCTGAAAAATTCTAAGCGCTGCTGTGAAAGACCCATACAAATCGACGGTTTTTATTTATTTCTGTACCTAGTCCAGGTTTTCTGCAATTTTGCCAGCGATTCTGCAAGGCCTGGATGCTGGTTAAGAAGAAATTTTCTTCAGCCACCCTAAAAAATTTATTCACAATGGAAATGACGGCATTATTAACAGGAAAATAGCGACCGGCTAGTTCCTTTAATAATTTGGGAAACAGGTGGAAGTCCCAAGGGGCTTAATCAGGTTATTTTGGTCAATGAGTTCGAAACCACAGCCATGGCTTACTTAGATAGCACCCACCAACTTTTGAACAGGAGAAATTACTTTGGTTGAACAGCCCTCCTTCAGTAAGGATTTCCCATTCCTTAACATCCATAGCTTCACGCAACTGTCTCAGGTAGGTCAGCATGACATCTTCCATTGACATTCTGACGTTTTTACGGATAGTCATTCAGCAGAATAGCCTTAGAATCCCAAAACGACTGAAGCCATCACCTTTCCAGCAGAAGGAACCGTGTTGGCTTTTTTCCCATTTTTTTGTTGGGGGGGGTGATGGTGGTGGTGGTGGTGGTGGTGGTGGTGGTGGTGGTGGAGGTGGTGGTAGTCCCAGGTGCTTTCACTGCTAAGACCGAATTTTGGTTTCTGGCTGAAAGTGATAAATGCAGGTCTCATCCATGGTTACAAATCAGGTCAAAAAACATCAGAATCTGCTTCGAAATGGCATCAATTGTCATGAAACGTCAGGAATCCGACGCATTTATGATCCACTGTCAAAATCTTTGGCGTCCGTCTTGTAGAAACTATTATCATTCTCAACTCCTTGGTGATAAAGGGCTTAACGTTCTCATGAGAGATGCCCACCACACTGGCAATATGTTATTTAGGGGTCAATTGTTGATCAGCAATTAACCGTGTCATTCATCCGGCTAATGTTTACGGGAGTTGTCGTTTTTGAAGACCTTCCTGGATGCGCCTCATCGTCAAGGCTCTCTATACCGCGCTTAAATTCCGCCGTCCACTTTTTAAAAGTGGAAAAAGAAAGGGCATTGTCCCATAAAGTGGAGACCATCTGGGCATGTATCTGTATTGGAATTGGTCCTTTCAGTTGCAGGAACTTGATGACCTCTCTATAAGCAATTTTTGTCCAGTTCCGGTGATTTCAATGGGTAGGCTCACAAGATAGTCTGGCACAAAGACAATAATCACAAGTGCAGTTCTTATATCTCTGATTCATTCAATGAATTTACCTGTTGGTGGCAAAAGATTGTTTCAATCTAATAGAAATATACCACGTAGGTTGAGATATTTTCGACCAGCCCTGTAGTTAGCTTATTTTGCCAAGATGTCTGTACAGTTCATGCAATATCTTATTTTTTATTGTATTATATTGTACTTTATGGCCAAACTAACAAGATATGAGTCTGCATCTGAGTCTGATTCTTTTTTTGTTGTTTCTCCCTGTGAGCTCAAGCACTGAAACAAAAGATTGATTGGGTTGTAATACAAAATTTGTCACAGCTAAACATATCACAGTGACTGGATGAGTTGCTCTACTACCGTGCACATTAGCAGCACAATGGTTTTTCTCAGCAGCGCCTAAAGTATTTCCCCTGGACTCTATGTTAGACATTCAACAATTTAATGGTCAGCGCCATGTGCTTGACAAAGATTAGACTGGTGCCCTGTCCACTGAATCCAGTGCATGGGGCACAATTAAAGCAAGCTTTTCATTAAAACCAAAACCAAAACCACCAGGAACCTTTTTACCGGTGTCTACTAGTTTGCCAATTTTGCACACAAGCTTGAAGTTCTGAACTTCTGTCACCTCACTGATGATCCTGCATGATGCCGGTTACAAAATAGAACGATTAAAGTAAATGGAAGTGCTTATTGTGACTTCGATGCCCTGAAATATCTATAGAGAATGAATGTTGGTGTTATATTAAACCGAGTTTTGCACGATTTTCATGGGTAAACCTACCACATAGCCCACACGATCCATTGTGTCCATCATGTTTGTTTACAGTACTCGTTCACTGCAGCGTAAAGGCTCATTGAAGTTAAACTTTTTCCCTGTAATAAATTTCGGACCTTGCATCATATAACGTACACTCTTTCTGTCAACTATTCCTGTTAATCTCAAAGGCGGGCATTTCAAACTTTGGTTAATTCACTACTTTCATGAAGCAGAACACTGGTAACTTTGGCTGACCGTCCGAAATATCTTCTTCAGGCTCGTGTTTGTCTGTTTACACCATCTGCCAACAATTTCTATCATTAAGCAGTTCTCCAACGAATGCAATATGTTCATTTTTCTCTACTTATGAAACACACACGCGCACACACCCTCCCACCCACACACCCCCGCCCAACCATCCCCACAGAGAGAGAGAGAGAGAGAGAAGAGAGAGAGAGAGAGAGAGAGAGAGAGAGAGAGAGAGAGAGAGAGAGAGAGAGAGAGAGAGAGAGAGAGAGAGAGAGAGAGAGAGAGAGAGACTAAATGACCTTTTTCTGCTCACCTAAGAATACATTTTGGCATTATCTTCTGAATGTTAAGGTCAATCTTCATGAAACTTGGCAAATAGTGCAATATGCTATTGATGTATAAAACGTGACCTTTCTTTGACCTTGAAATGACATTGAATACCAATATGTACCTGTAAAGAGACTTTTCTGTCAATTTTCACCCAGATGTTGATACACTTACTTTAAACAACAGTTTTATTTGTGAACAGTAAAGTCTGAGAATTATCATGAAAAACATGATTTTGCATTTAAACACGTATTAACTGATGGAAAAATTTTCGAGTAGAAAAGATTTTTTCCCAAATATTAGAAAAGTTTCGAATTGCTTTATCAAAATATGTCTACTATCAGATGCAGCGAAAAGAGTCGATGGCTTAAAAAAGTCTACGTGAATTTGTTCAATCTTAGTGAATTCATATCAATTTGAAATCGGAGCCCGTTTTGGATTTCTTAATCCAAAATGGCCTGCATCAATCGGTCTATGGGCTCAAATTTCGAATGGACGCTATTTCTTAAAAAGGTAAGAATTTTTAATGAATTAGAAAAAAATATGAACTAAATGAGAATAATATATGTGTTTCACTATTTTATAAACTGATGTATATTCGGTATGTGAAAATGAAATAAACTATTGAAAAATGTCCCTTGCACGATTTTGTTTCCATTTTTGGACTAATTTCGATTTTTTTTTCAAAATGTTCTCCGCAAAATTTTCCACAACTTTTCTCTTGCCTTATTGCGATTTACTATTATAAATGTGTAAAAAAAAAAAAAAAACGTAAAAAAGGCCATAAATGACCTGGTCAGATCACTAAAGTGACCGTCAAGGTCACTTCATGGTCATATCAGGGTCACTGAACATGTCCATCTTTTCTACTGGTATGATCCATCAACATGCCAAGTTTCATGATGTATAGATTTTCCTACCATTCTATATTTTCTACAGGGTAGGTTGGAAGGTATATATAAGGCCAGACGCCAGCTATCCACAGAACCGGATATCATTAAAATCAGTTTATAATTTTAAGACCATAAAATGGACATTTTTTCCACATGACCGCCCCATCGGATATAGGTGCATAGCTTCAGTCCGAATCACACTCCGTAGCCAAAGAAAGCAAGCCGGCTTTACGGTTTCTGAGATTCCTTGTTTACAAAATTCAAAATTAAAAAAAAAATCGGTAAAATGTTCGAGAAAAAGCCATGACATCTTGAACTTCGACTCGGAACCCATAAGATATAATAGCCAACATATGATGATGGCATTAAGATTTCCATATATGGTTTGTTTGACACTTGCATCTTAGCTTGCTCTGACCCATGAAACAATAGCTGCAAACTCTTTTCTGATGTTTTGATTCAAAGACTCTGCTTCATTTGTTTGCGACCCGTGCTGGGTAGTGGCAATAGAAACTATTTTGTTCAGGATGGAAACATAATGGAATGTGTAATCCCAGACGGATTGGAAGTGTATGCGCATGATGTAGCCCATGGTCAATTGTAGTCATGCAATATTGTGTAGGATTGATGATATGGCAACAATTCTACAACAGGTTAATGTATCATTGCATTTTATGCTCCTGAACCAATTTTAATGCAATATTTTCCTTTTTATAATTTATAACACAGCTTTGAATTCGTGAATCGGAGAAACCAGTAACATGAGAGGTCACCATTGAAAATCACCTATGTATTAAGCTAAGTACACAATTAATACACATAATTCTTCAGGGCTACAGATATGTATTCTCATTGGATTGCATGTTAATTTAACCTCAAATTAATAAACTGTTTTTAAAGCTGCAAGAATAAAATTTATGTCAACGTTTCAGGTATGAAAAATTTTATCACATATCTTTTG
This sequence comes from Hermodice carunculata, assembly GCA_964020975.1. Taxonomy (NCBI): domain Eukaryota; kingdom Metazoa; phylum Annelida; class Polychaeta; order Eunicida; family Amphinomidae; genus Hermodice; species Hermodice carunculata. Next base: position 49,452,197 of record OZ026618.1, on the reverse strand, counting down.
CTGTTTCTGCAACGAGAGGGTTTCAACTAATTACGCTACAAGTTACCATGAAAAGTATTGGGGTCACAGAACTCTGGCCCTGAATAACTGGAATGCCTCCAAGAAAAGAGCAGTAGAAGCTTCTGTTTTTATACTTCCCTTTTGAGCGGCCGTGTTGGAAACGCTGGGAGTTTATTTCCGCCTTTGTCACGCAGGTGGTCAGAAAGCACTCGTTAGCCACTATCCTTATCTCTTGTCAAACTAATTTCCTGAGTGGTGGTGCTGCTGAGGCAAGAAAGACGATACCCGGGATTTAAACATTAGATAAAGCCAATCGTGAACGTGGTGATTGTGTTTCGAAGCAACTACACAAGGATCATGAAGATGTTTTGGAATGTTTTGGCCCATATTTTGTTCAATATATTCACGTTCTGAGAACGTTTGCTTGTATTATTTCCAGACTTGCGCGTGTATTAAACAAATGGAATGCAATGTGTTTTTTGAATGACGACAGGCCTTCGTTAATCTGGCAGTGAAGTCCTGAAAGGCGGAAAGAATAGGTGTAGAGGACAGTGGCCATAACACACCATAGAGCATACGTCCCAGGGTCTTTGAAAAGGCATACAGCAAAAAATAATGAACTTCATGACCATACCAGATAGACCCTGATCTAGCACCTCTAATCTAAATTTCAGCTTGTACATTCAAATGAAATGTATCCTATTTCAATTGATTTTCATTCTCTAATATATTTATAGGAAGCATATTAAATAATGCAAATGCGTTTAATATATGGAATTATTGATACGTCGAGGGCAAGGTCACATGGCTATTTTGATCTGCATTTTTGCTGAAAGTGCATCATTTTTACCATACCACCAACCTTTTCAATCGATTTTTTAAACGGCAGGCATGGAATGGATAAGGTCTCAGGTAATAAAAATACATACATGCATATATATATATATATATATATATATATATATATATATATATATATATGTGTGTGTGTGTGTGTGTTTGTGTGTGTGTGTGTGTGTGTGTGTGTGTGTGTGTGTGTGTGTGTTTGCATGATTGGCTTAAAAATAATCAGGTGTTTATTTCACCAGCTTTTTATATATTCTAAAGCAAAGCAATAATAATACAAGACATGTTTTAGCTCCAACAAATCTTAATCATACTGAATCCGTTTTTCGTATTATGATCCTCAGTTCAGTATTTCCTCAATAAAATATTAGTCACCAATTTTTTAATGCAAAGTTAGGTACTTTTTATATACATACAGCTTTTGGGAAAGGAAACTGAGTTTATTCGGCACTAGACATTCAGTGCCATAATAGGACAAAGGCAGATGATATACTAGAAAAGAAGATGTGCTTCGAAGCAAATTTGTCTGTGTGCGTTCAAAAGTTGGAAATATTATCGAAAGTGGCCTTTGACCTTGAGATGATCTCTAACTGAAGTAAACCTTAACCTCAAAAATAACATTTTGGCCTAAAACTGACCTTTGACCTTGACATGACCTTGACATTTGATATGGCCTTTACCTTGCAATGATCAAACTCCTATATACTCTGTTCACATCTTTTTTGTATATAAGGTATTAAAGATTTAAAACTTTAATTAGCACTCATTTGCATAATTTTGAAAAGAATGACCTCTCATTACAAAAGGGCCAGACTTCATCTGTAGAAGTATAATTGCGCCAAGTTTGGAGTTTTTATGTGTAATACTTTTTAAACAAAATGTCGGACAAATGTGCCTGCAAAGAAAGAAAGAGAGAAAGAGAAAGAAAGAAAGAAAGAAAGAAAGAAAGAAAGAAAGAAAGAAAGAAAGAAAGAAAGAAAGAAAGAAAGAAAGAAAGAAAGAAAGACAATAATGTTGACAGTATGTAATGATATATAAACTATGACAGTCTATGTCATCATTCTTTTCCATTTCATTCTCATGAACCAAGTAGTCTTTTAAGCAGGATACAACTTGTAGACATCAGTCTATTCATATTTGTGCATGGTTTGTTTACATTGAACACTGACCTGGCTGTCTGTGGCAGTGGAGTGTGGTGGTGTGCTTGTACAGTTCCTAGCCTGGCAACCCCACTGCAACGAAAACTACAGCTTCATGTGGCTTTCAGTTGAATCTGTTATGTCTTACCATATTAATTAATCATGTGTTGTTCCAATTTTCTAAGTTACACCTTGTCTGTCTTGTGTAAACATGGCAAAAGCAGTCACACACGGCATTCTGTGTGCTACTCGAGGGACACACATAAAGACAAGCATGCTTCCCGTAGCCTGATATCAAACCCAGGCTCTCTTATCTTGGCTAAAAGTATCAATTACCAAAGCGGACCCCAGAATGTTGACTGATACAACCTTCAAAGTCTTTGGTACTTCACATTTCATTACGCTTATGGCTAGATTAAAAAAGGGCCTGAATGAGATTGACCTTTGATCTTCAGGCATTGCATGAAAATTACAAAAATATGCAGTGTTGCAATACCTACAGGTTGGGTCCAACTTGGTTAAAATTGGACAAAAATTGACCGAGTTATGGCTAGATGAAAATTTCAAATGTGAAAATGACATTGACCTTTGACCTTTAGAGGTCACATGTAAATTATAAAAATGTGCAGTGTTACTAACATATGAATCGAAGTTGGAGTAATTACCTGTACCTATAATATTTTTGGAGATATTCAAAATTTAAATTTTCACATGGCCCTAATATGCATACTTTTGAAAAGCGTTGAAACTCTTTACAAAAAAACCAGGCTTCATGTATGGAAGTATAATCATGCCAAGTCTGGAGTTTCTAAATATAATACTTTTCAAAGGAAATGTTGGACAAATTTGCCTGTAAAGAAAGAAAGAAAGAAAGAAAGAAAGAAAGAAAGAAAGAAAGAAAGAAAGAAAGAAAGAAAGAAAGAAAGACAGAAAGAAAGAAAGAAAAAAGGAAGAAAGAAAAAATAAGGAAGAAAGAAAGAAAGAAAGAATTCCTAGAAAAAACAGAATGTCTGTGTTGGCACACAGACATAATAATATGACACCACAGAAAAGCATTTGCAGAAAATAGATTTACAATGTACGTTTTAACAATTAATAACTATTTTTATACGCATGCAAAGATTGCCCTATGACATACTATTGCTAACTTTTCTGATGTCGCAAAAATCTTAAAAGTTTCATAATTGGGCAAGTAATACATAATTTTGGTACGCACATCTATCGTTAATTTTGAAACCTTAGACAAATACAAAACGATGAAATTCTTCTATACTTTGCCTGCTACAAAACTGTTACAGGGGATTACTGAATTTAGTCCAAGCTGACTCTCACTTTTTATTTTTGAAAATTTGATACACAGACTCTGAGCTTCGCTCAAGCTTTTGTTAGGTACAGTGGCTATGTATAGGAAACATACAATTAGGACGGTTCTTCACTCCTGAAGACATAGGTGTAGCTAGCGTAGCGATATCGAGCGCGCAAGCCACATCTTCAGGGGAGAGGAACCGTAATAATTTAATGTTTCCGACTTAGGCCTCAACCTATATTATTAGCCAGTAAGATTCAAAGCATTGTAACAAAATATCATGGTTGTCGTTTCTAATAATTTTGTTATTAGTGCAAAATGTGCCAGAATAACATATCTGTGAATGTCGATAGGTGTAACTTTACCCTCTCTACAAATTGACTATTTCGCAATTAGTGTCCCGATTGGTTCAGACGATCAACCCCATTTTCGGGGGCCAGATTATCCAGCATTAAATAAACTCAGGCTTGCAAGTACCTACAACTTAGTACAATTGTCGGATTAGGCTAGCCTATATCAAGGCCAACTATTGTGGACGTTGTCCCCATCCCCCTTACCACTGCTCTGATGGGCCAAATGCTTACTTTATCGTTTGACATAGGGTTACAAACTGTGGACTTGGACGAGGACATTAGTGTTTCTCAACTGCTATCCGACCTTATTCGTCCACGTTGATGGAGCCGTTGTGTGATTGTATGTAAAATGATTACAATGCAATGATGATAGGCTTCGTACTTGGATTTTACTCAAGTATTGTGACACATACAAACAACACTGAAAGCAAAGCAATCAGGTAGATAACTGAATGTGTGGCCCATGTTGGTCAGTAGTGTTCCGTTGGGCATTCGTGAGGATTGTATCCAAACTTAGATACACTTGTTATGTTAAAAGCAGATCGAGGTGGTCTTGAACATTCTGCTCGTGATTTCGTTACTAGAATTCGATGGCATACAAAGGAAATACTTAAAATACCGTACTAGTGTATTTTCTGTTTGTCGAGTACTCGTATCTGAAGACCTTCAAACAATACCTTAAAATTCTTTCTAACATATTGTTCAAATTTTCAAGGCTAAAATAAAACATAAAGCACTACATTTCCTGGACACTTGCTTGATAAAAAAGATTGCTTTTTGTGATATCCATGCTAAGGTACGCACAGCTAGTCTCCGTACCAGCCTAGAAAAGAACAACATTCCTTGTTATTTGTGATACAGAAGACTTTGCACAAGATACGCCAACATACAATTTTATTGTTAGCTTATTTTTACCACCATTTCTAAATACCAGTATTTTTTTCTAAAGGGACATTGCCTTATCAGTCTGTATTACTTATGTTTTCCATTGGGATGTGAATTACTTTTGTGTCTGTACACTCAGCCAATCATCTGGATAGAGCAGGATACAGAGGTGTGGACAGAAATCCTCACTGGGAATCCTTTGTCAGCAATGCCATTCAATTTCTTTACACAGTGCATTTAAACACATTCGAAACAAAGGACTTAAGATGCAACATTGCCCTGTTTTCATTAAACACAAGAAAAGTCTGTTTATCCCTTTTCTGTCCAAACTTGTGAATACAGTTTCTGTTATGATGGTAAAATGAGCGCTTTAAATAAAACAGTATGCACTTGAAATAAGTAATACCATGAATGTAAGAAAGAATTGTAAAATAACAAGCAAATAAAAGTTTAAGAAAATGCAGTGCCGTCACTATTTGAAACAAACTAGCGATACGTTGAAAATGTACGATATACTGAAAAACATAGAAAGAGCGAAAACTATATCAGACTTGGTGACCAATATTGATAAATGTCCCAAATAATAAAAAAAAAAAATGTGCAAGCTTAGTTGCGGATCTGACTAAGTGTAAGGAATCT